>JBBPFJ010000028.1:770281-1208316 GCA_037975025.1 Excoecaria agallocha
TGCTCGACATAAATCGCTGAGGAATCATGCCAACTAAATGTTATCTAGGTTTTATTTTGAGAGTATCTTTCTGTTCCAGGAGGTGATCTAGCTTTCATAAAAATCATATCTTCTTCATGGAACATCAAATCAATTTCTAGTGATGGTGGTCTTTCATCTTCTAAATTAATCCCATCAGTTCTAGAACCACTATTTGATATAAGCACGACCAAGCACAATGGCAACAAGAAAGATAAACTAGCATTTTCTCAAGGACCAATAACAAGAACAAGGTCAAATAAGCTTAAAGAAGTTCTACAAGCATTCATGAAACCTTATGTGGAGAAGATGCAAGTTCAAGAAGAGAAAGAAGCTAAATTGGACTATGAAGACAAGTGTAGGCCGAATGGTGCAATGGGCCTTCAAGCTATTTTATTTAGTTTCTATTCTTTATGTAACATTTAATTAAGTATATTTAGGCAGCCTAGAACCTAGGAAAACGAATTGGGCTTTATTAGAATAGGTTTGTTTTATTTTGGGCTTATTTTACTGTTTTGGATAGTTTAAGTGGGTAGGCTAAAGTTGGGCTTATCTCTTCTAAAGAGTTGGGCCAAAATAACTATTTGAGGCTTAGAAAACCTAAGGGGGCTGAATTTTACATGTGAGAGTTTAATTTTAATGTGTTTGGGTCAAATTTGGGTTTAAGTCTACATTAGTGAACTTATGGTTCTAAATTTTAGGAATGAATTTTCCTTAATAAATACTTATTATTTTAGGATATTATTAAGTAAAGTTTGAGGGAGAAATAATAGCTTGACCATATCTTTAAAGGGCTGGCCGAAATTCACTTTTAGCCAATATTAAGTCTACATTCATTCCTTCATTTTCTTAAAATAATAAGCTTTTTTATCACTAGCTGTTAGGATTATTTTCAAATTATATTTATCTTTATTTCTTTATGTACTTAGTCCATATTATGGCCAAATACATATAGATAAAGGTTAGTGATAACTATGGAAAATACATCTCCAAAGGCCCAGTCAGGATTAGCCTAACAATGCTTGACATGGCCCAATCCCAATGGCAAAAGGGCAAGACAAGAGCTAGAAGTCAAAACAGGAAGACGTGATGTCCGATCGGACTGATGCGACAGCACGTCCTGTTAGCCCACTAACACAAGCCAACGCCTATACTCTCCAACTTCTCCCTGTCACATCGCCGTTCAACTGCTTTAATTGCCAATTATCACTCCCCAAAGTACTTGAATACCCCTTCAAAGAACTTATATAAATAGCCTAAAACACAATGGCTCTAGGTATTGAACATATGAGACTCTCTCTCTAAGTATTCTTTCTCTAAAAGCTACTAACTTAAGCTTCAGAGTGCTAACACCTGGGTCCGCTAGACACTCCTTCTTGTAGGTCCATCTATCCGATCGATCCTTCAACTGCCAGCTCTACTTCTTACAAGATAAAGACATTTTAGGCTTTATCATTTGGTGCTTTCGTTGAGAGAAAATGGCAGGTTCAAGATCCAATGAACACGAAACTCCGAGAGAGTATAATCACTATAGTCAGGGCAGATCTAGGCCCTCAGAAAGAAGAGAGTGGTCTCTTAGATCCCTTATTAGGGGTAACCTCCTCTTAGAATTCAATGATGTAGTAATGCTGCAACAGAAAGATACCCCTATTACCATTAGGGACATACGCGCAATTCTTAGTGATTTCACTAAAAGCATAGTCTAAACTTTGAAAAAAGGGGAAAATACCTAGAACTCATGAAAGAAGCCATGAAATGGATTTCATGGCTGAAGACTTCGAGAAGAGAATGAACAAGGGGATTTCCATCAATGAGCCAAAAGCTCATAATAGTAGGAAGATGAGGGCCAAAACCCCAGGCATATATGACAAGGGGAAGGGCACAATGTTCTCAAGCAGAGATTCCCCATATATCCCCAGTAGATCTTCCACCTTGTCCATAGGGGACGATTTGACTTTTATGATTACCCCGAATTGTAGCCGCATGAAGGGGCGAAGGGATGAATTTGCCTAAACAGTGACGAGCAGAGAGGATAAATGGTTTAAGCAGAAACTCAAGCAGTTTGGCTTGACAAGCTCCAAAAAAGAAATGTTCGAGGACAACACCTACGGCAACACGGCCTTACCATTTTACAGGAAAATCACGGAATCAGAGCTACCTCCCAGGTGGTGAGATGTGATAATGAACAAGTATACAGGTAAGACTGACCCTGCTACTCATCTTACGAAATATCTAACCAAAGTGCAGGTATACACCTACGATGAAAGGATTGCTTGCAGGATATTCCCCACCACGGGAGACGCTCTCACATGGTTCCACGAGCTCCTGCAGGGGTCAATCACCTCTTTTCGATAACTAAAGAAGTTGTTCATTACACGATTCATTGTACAGACACGAGTGCCAAAATCTATGAGTGATATGTGCAACCTCTATCAGAGGAACGATGAAAGTTTTTGAGACTACATCAATAGATTTCAAGCCATAATGTCGGAGGTGAGGAATGTAAGCGTGGAAATGGCATCCACTGCCCTAGCCAATGGCACTGCTGATAGGCCATTATTTGAGTCAATTACAACAAGGAGCTAGGCAACACATTCATTTGGATATCACCCTGAGGTCCATCAGAGGCAGAAGGAGCAACGTCATGAATAGGCTACAACACCCAGATGGACGGTCATTCAATTGAGCTTCAATATTCAAATGGATCGCAAGGAGTCCCGAGAGAGCCTCCACTTCAAGAAACTTGGGAAAAAGAAAGGAGGCAGAGCGATCAAGGTCCGATCGGGGAGCTAGTCAGCAAGCTCAAACTTTCACTTCACTCAACACCAACCCCGTATAAGTGTTGATGTGGATCAAGGAGAACCACCAAAAGGTGAACTGAAAAGACCAAAAGAACACGGAACCATAATAAATACTGTAAGTTCCATAGAGACGTCGGTCATACAACTGACGAATGCCATCAGTTGAAGGAAGAAATTGAGCCACTCTTGAAAAGGGGATACCTCAAGAGATTTGTAGGCCGAACTCAAAGGGCAAGTCCCTGTAGACAATCGAAGCATAAGAAAGATGATTTTGAAGACAATGATGATGACGATGAGAAGAGAAAGTCAAAGAATGCAGACCCACGCCAACCATATGCCAGTGTTATAAATATGATCACTGTTGGGTTGTCCTATGAAGAAGACCTCTCCAGAAAAAGAAAGGGTAAGGGCATCTATGTCTCCCATACATCCGAACAGCCAGCCCTAGTTACCATATCCTATGAGGATGCACGAGATGTAATGTTCCCTCATGAAGAAGCCCTTGTCGTCTGGGCACGGATTAATAATTTTGATGTAAAAAGGATATTGGTGGACAATGAAAGTACTGTGAATGTGCTTACGTTATAAGCCTATAGAGCAATGGGGTTGCAAATCAAAGAGCTCAAGCCGAACACCACACCACTGGTCGGATTGGGCAATGCCACAGTACTAGTGGTAGGGTCGATTGATTTGTTCATCGAGGTTGGCCAAAAAGCTCTCACCCATGCCTGCAAGGTAACATTTATGGTCATTGATATGGTTTTTGCTTATAATGCCATTTTTGGCAGGCCTCTACTATTTCAAATTGGGGCTGTTACCAGCATTCATTACATGGTAATGAAAGTCCTGACTAAGGGAGGTATCACCATCCTAAGAGGCAACCAAAAGGCATCAAGGGAAGCTTATATTGCCATGATTAAACACCATAAAGAAGCCATGTTGGTGGAACCATGTTTGGAATGACTTGAGCAGTCGGAGGAACTGAGAATGGATCCTATAGAATAAGTCAAGACAAGAACGCTTGCGAAAGGTAAGGCTATTCAAATTAGCACCAGCATGAGCACGGAGGTTGAGGAGGTCGGATCCTGCATGAGCACGGATCGTCAAAAGCAAAAGCCCCAAAGAACATCCTGCTGATTTGGCAAAAATCTTCAACACACTAAATAAATTTCGGATGAAGTTTAATCCTGATAAATGCATTTTTGGGGTGCCCTTGGGTAAATTTTTGGGTCTCCCAAATGGGCATTAAAGTTAATCCCGGCAAAATAAAGGCAATCTCGGAGATGCAGCCACCAAGCAGTGTGAAGGATGTTCAGAAGCTGAACGGCAGAATAACAGCCCTTGGGCAGTTCATCTCCTCCTCAGCCAAACAATGCACCCCCTTCTTCAAGAAATTGAGAAAGAATGAAGCCTTCAACTGGGACGCTGATTGCCAGTAAGCCTTCGATGAGCTAAAGAAATTCCTCACCAATCCACTGTTACTCAACCGACCACTTTTAGGTGAAAATTTATATTTATACATGTCAACTTCTGGTGAGGCTGTTGCAGGTGTCCTAATTAGGGAAGAAGGAACCCGGCAACTGCCTATTTATTATGTGAACCAAGTGCTTAGAGGCCTAGAATTGAAAAAAGGTTCGATCGAGCAACTCATCATTGCCCTCATGATGTGCACAAAAAAGCTAAGACGATACTTCAAAGCATGTACAATAGTCATCCGATCGGATCAACCAATCAGAAAAGTTCTCCAGACCCCAGACTTTAAGGAAAAAATGGTGGGATGGACAATCAAGCTCCAATTGTGGGACTGAGGTATGAACCCAGGAAAGCAATCAAGGCTCAAACTTTAGCAGATTTCATCACTGAATTCGCTGGCAAAGAATTAACCGATCATCCATAACCTGTAAAATGGAAAATGATCATAGATGGAGCTGCAAATGACAATCGAGGAGGTACAGGCATCGTGATAATGGGCCCATTGGGCATTGTTATAAGGTACGCAATAAAGCTCAGCTTTAAAATTTCAAATAACATAGTAGAGTACAAGGCACTTTTGCAAGGGCTGAGACTGCTCCATGCCATCCGACCTGACTCAGTCATCATCAACAGCGATTTTCAGCTTGTGACGAGCCAGGTCTTAGGCACTTTCGAGGCCAGCGAAGCCAACCTGATATGATATTTGAGAAAGGTCAAAATAGCACTCAAGATACTAGAAAAATGCAGATCCGAATGGGTCCTATAGAGGGTGCTAAGAGATCAAACTTTAGCAGTTGATCAGCTTGCAAAAATGTCTGCTTCCAAACAAGTGGTGGTGGAAGAAAGTATAACCATCATTGACCAACCAAACTCCTCCTTAGATGAACCAAAAATGATGGAAATTGAGCCAGTTCAAGAAATGTGGATGAGCTCCATCAAGCGGTACTTGCAAATAGGGCAATTGCCTGAAGATAAGGTGGAAGCCCGAAAGGTATCTTAAAAATCCTTGAGTTATTCTGTTATTAATGGTGAATTGTTTAAAAAAGCTCTCAAATGCGTAACGGAGGAGGAAGGAGACTATATCCTGAGGGAGATCCATGAAGGCATTTACGGAGCACATGAGGCTAGTAGGGCCATGGCAAGGAAGGCACTCTAAACTGGATACTACTTGGCCAAGCATCCTAAAAGATGCTCAAGAAAAGATGAGAAGATGCCAGCAATACCAAATCCATGGGAGAGTCATTAGGCAGCCGGCAGCGGATCAGAATTCGATCGAAGTTTCCAGGCCGTTTGACCAATGGGGCCTGGACATCCTATGACCCTTTCCCCAAGGAAAAAGGCAAATGAAGTTCCTCCTTATTGCCATTGTTCACTTCTCCAAATGGATCGAGGAAGAACCTCTGGTTGCAATCACGACAGAGAAATTAAAAAACTTCGCTTGGAAAGACATCATTTACAGGTATGGCTTACCTAATGTCTTCATTACAGATAATGGCAAGCAGTTTGATAGTTCGGTCTTCAGAAACTTTTGCCAAAGCCTCAATATCGGCCTTAAGTTCACTTCCATCACCAATCTCCAAAGCAATGGGATGACCGAGGTCTCCAATCGGACACTCCTAGAAGGCCTGAAAAAATGACTCGACGAGGCAAAAGGCAATTGGATTGAAGAACTATAAAGCGTCTTATGGCCTTATAGGACCTCTCCAAGAGCTAGCACCCATCAAATGCCATTCTCTCTTGTCTACGGCTCTGAGGCAATGATACCCATAAAAATCGATCTCTTATCCTATCGAACAGCATTCTATTCCAATCAGATGAACGTCCTGGATAGATGCCAAGATTTGGATCTATTAGAAGAAAGGAGAGAAGATATTTATGCCAAAATCGCTACCTACAAACAAAGAGTCGCTAGATACCACAATACAAAAGTAAGGGCAAGAACCTTTAATATGGGTGATATGGTGCTCAGAAGGGCAGATATAAGCTTGGAAAATGCCGGAGTTGGGAAGCTGATGCCAAATTGGGAAGGCCCTTATGAAATCTCCAAGGTTTTAAGCTCCAGTACTTATAAACTAAGAACCCTTGAAGGGTCGAATATTCCCAGAAGCTAGAATGTTGAAGTACTCTAAGAAGTACCATGTATAATTGTGTATTAAACTCACATTCAATAAAGAAAATTTTCTCCATTTTTCTTCATCTTCGAAAAAAGGTATGTTTTCATTTATTTGTTTTTTAGTCTTGATGTTTGTTTGCATGTCATTTTTTTACTCCATTCTCCATGAATCCTGATCGAAATTCGAGGATGATTATTCATTATGCTCGTCCCGAGCCCAAAATGCGAAAGCTTTCCTCCATTGCAACTCCCACACTGAGGTAAGGCTTAATGCTTATCTCGAAATGCAAAACTTCTTCTTTTCATCTCCACCAACATCCATCTTGCACCCAAAATGCGAAACAAGACAGTTGAATAAGTTGTATCTCCCCCGTAATTAACGTACAAAATTGTCAAATTCCCCAATGAATAGCCGATCTTTATATCTGCTCGAATAATACCTTGGTCATACCAAAAACTGCAAAGTCACCTACTGCACCTGAAGCGGTCAAATTGTCACGACTCAAGCCGATTGGATTAAACAATTGTTGACCCTAAAGAGTCATGTTCTACAATGTTTCTATGATTCAGGAAGTACTCATACACTTTCCTTAGCTAATTTTGTACATTCTCTATGAAGGTTGCTTTTTACTTAGTTAATTTTATAACAAATCTTACTCTAAATGGGAATTACGGAATGAAGGCACAGTTGGAAGGCAAACAAAATTTTATATATACATGTGAGGAATTCTTACAAGTTACAGAGAACAAAGAAATCTACTATACAGTAAAAAAAAAATATATATATATAATAAAATATGATAAGAAGGCTAAGCCTCTACATCTACAATCTCTACCATGGCGACGACGGGCTCAGCGGTAGACTCTGCAATGGTCTCAACAATGAGTTGACCATTTTTGGGCTCCGCTAGTGGAGAAAATATGGATTCTGGCTCCTTTAGCAAAGGGGCCAAGGTTTCAAGCTCTGCGGGTGGAGGAGGAATGACCTTGGATTCAGTCGGTGAATTAACAGCCACCTCTAATGCTAAAGGGGCTTCTTTTGCTGTCCCTTCAGTCCCCCCAATAAGAGAGGCCTCATCATCATCATCGCTAGAAGGAGGATCGGGAAGAACCCTGGATCCTCCATCAAGTCAAGATTAGCTTCAGGGAACCGCTGCCTGGCTGCATAAATCAACTGAGTCAGCAACCTCCCTTAGGCCTCGCCCAACTAGTCAAGGACTTCCTCCTTCTGAGCATCTAGCTCTTTCACCAATATTTCAGCCCAAGTTGCCTCCTTTTTCGCCAAAGTTGTCTCCATCGAATTCTTTTCTCCTAGGAGAACATCGCATTCTGATAGAGCCTTATCTTTATCTGGAAGCACCTTGTCTTTGTCAGTATTTGATTTGAGGTAGTCATTTGTAAGTTGTGAACACTTGCCTTTTAGCCTGTCCACCTCCTCCTCGTACTTCTTGCACAAGGCACTATCAGCAGTAAGGCATGCCGCATCTCCCTTTAAGTGGTCCACCTCGCTCTGTTGAGACTTAAGGTCTTGGGCCAATTGACCTTTCTCCCGCTTCAGCTCTTATACCTCCAACCTTAGAAGCACAGCTTCCTTTTTTGTCGCATCACTGGCGGCCCTCAGCTTCTTTCCTTTGCTGAATGGCATCCTCCCACTTTGCTCAGGCATAAAACGCCATGTCGTGGATACGAACCCCTTTTTGATTAGCTATGAAAAAGAAGAGTGGAGAAACTAGTCAAAAAGAGAAGAAAAAGAAGAAGAAGAAGAAGAAGAAGATATGGAGAGAAAAGCAAAAGACGCAAGCATTACCTCCAGGCTCTGCTGCTGAAATAACCCGTACTCCTGGGAGAGCAAATTAAGCTCTATCATCGCCTTGAAGTCACTCTCCTGAGCAAGACCTTGGCAAATGAAGGATGGCATGCTCTTGTTGGTCATGGACTAATCCTTGCCAAACCGCTCTTTCAGATGTCTTCCAAAGGTGGAGCCTGACCCTCTTGAGTTCTCCCTGAAAACCGTCCACTTAGCTCATTTTGAGCTACCTCCTTGCTTCTGGCTGCGATCCGGGCATCGATAGCGGCTATAGTTTTGGCAGCCTTCCTTCTTGCTGCCTCTTCAATCTTCTTATGCACTGTGTCATCTGTCAATAACCCCGCTCGCTGAGAAGATGGTAAGGAGATGAGGGACGATCGTAGCCCTTCCTCATCAGATTCATCCTTAGCTGCAGTCTCCTAAGAGGACACTGCTCCACCGCGGTCTGAGAGGGTAATTACAGGCCTAAGATGACTAAGGGAGGATGAGTTGTGGGGACAACCATAGTGGTAGAAGAGGAAGTCATTGCAATGGCAGGAGCAGTAGTTGCACCTTTGGAAGCCTGGATCTCGAAAGCTAGTAGAATTTTCCTCTTCTTAGCCCTTTTTTCCTCTTTAGCCAAATGATCGGCCTCCCTTTTGGCTTTGGCCCGATCGGCTAGTTGCTTTACAACCTCCTCTCCTCTCACCATTTCATTTGCAGCTGCATTGTAAAACAAAAAAAAGATAAGTACCTTATTTAAAATTTGGTACATGTAATAAATGCACATCTAATATATGAATTAGCAAAATAGACATCCTTTTTTATACTCCAATACTAATGCTCACATTCTATGCTAATGCCATCATCGAAGCCTGCAAATTTGAACAGAGTGCTCAAAAGGTAATTAGAGTCGTAGGGCCGACCATTCCTCGCCATGGCATCCATCAATTTTTTGATGTCGATTTTGTACATAGATCGACCGACAGCATGATCTTTCAAAATTGTGGCCCCTATCGATCGGACTAGTGGTACTCCAAAACCACCAGCCATCCCCACCAAAAAGTATCTTTCCCTGAAATATTTCATGGAGGACGGGACAGCAAAGAGCTTCTGATGTTTTCGGCTAGTAAAGTAATATTCTGACCCATCACACCGATCGAAAATATAAAAAAGTAAGTAAAAAGGTCCAGAGTGGGGGCCACTGATTTTATCTTGCATAAGATCTTAAAACAGGCTATCATTCTTCATCCGTTCGGATGCAACTGGTTAGGGGCAATTCCATAACCCCTAAGCAGTGCTGATTCGAACGCACCAAAGGGAAGCCTCATTCCCACATCCAAACTCTATAAATGGCAAATAAACCATTCATTCTTTTCATGGCCAAAAGGTCCCTCTATAACTGCCATGCAAGAAGGGCAGGCCATCATCGACACCTCTACAGAAAGGTGGTACTAAGAAGGAATTATTGCCACCTCTATTTTTGTCAATCGTGAGGGTTGAGTAAATGGCTCATGATTTTTATAATCCTCCAAGAAACTTCTATCTATTGGTTGACTACTACTTAAAGCAATTTTTTGGTGGAGGAGGAGAAGTAAAAGAGTATATGCGATGAATGAAAAATAAAATCAAAGGCAAGGATCGTTTACTTACTTAGGCGATCTCGCAGACACTCTGAACTTTGAAGTACTTCGCTCAACAAAATTTTTGACAAGGGTTTCAAGTAGCAAAGTTCACAAAGGAATTTTGGCAGAGTTTCGTTAAGGATCACTAAAAAGTGAAGAAAATCTGCTTTAAACTCGCCTATTTATAGGTAAAAAAGCTTTCAGAATACTCCAAAGCCTCCCCGTTGGATGGACACTATATGTTCTCAACCCATTACTGCGGTTACGAAGAACTAAGCATCATTCTAGAAGCACGCATGGCATTAAATGCAAGACAGCTATCTGAACTGGATGGACGCATCTCCTCAAGCATATGCCTCCCAAAAATTCAAAAATCCTGCCAAAATAATAAAGCTATACATCGCCCGATCGAACCCGTTTGAGGGGGGACAAGTGATAACTATGGAAAATACATCTCTAAAGGCCCAGTTAGGATTGGCCCAACAACGCTTGACATGGCCCAAGCCCAATGGGAAAAGGGCAAGACGGGAGCTAGAAGTCAAAACAGAAAGATGTGATGTCCGATCAGACTGATGGGACAACACATCCTGTCAGCCCACTGACACAAGCCAATGTCCATACTCTCTAACTGCTCCCTGTCACACCACCGCTCAATTGCTCCAATTGCCAGTTATCACTCCCCAAGGTACTTGAGTACCCCTTCAAAGAACTCCTATAAATAGCCTAAAACACAATTGCTCCAGGTATTGAACATCTGAGATTCTCTCTAAGTATTCTTTCTTTAAAAGCTACTAACTTAAGCTTCGGAGTGCTAACGTCTAGGTCCGATCGGGCACTCCTTCTTGTAGGTCCATCCATCCAACCGACTCTTTAACTGCCAGCTCTACTTCTTACAAGATAAAGACATTTTAGGCTTTATTAGTTAGGAATTATCTTTGTTATTTATTATTTATCTCTTAGAGTTAGTGTTTGATTTTAATTCATCTAGGGAAGGGTGGCTGCCTAGCCTATATAAAGGGTTGAATTCTTCATTTGTAAGACACTTGAATTTTGATTAAAGAGAATTTTCTTTGGCTTGGCCGAATTTGTGAAAGTTAATTTATTATTGATTCTTGTTATTGCATGAAGAATTAGACTTAGGCTATTTGCATGATTAATGTATACTTGATTCTTCTTCTTCTTGTTTTCTAAATCAATCTATCATAAGCATTTCCAATCAATCTTGTTTGGGGGTTCTTTAGATTAGGTGTTTATTATCTTATTTATGTTCAATATTCATGGTATGTTGGCATTCTAGTTTGGCATATAGGCTGGGGTTTCGCATCAATTGGTATCAGAGCATAGGCTAAGGGGTAAATTCTTAACTATCCTTTAATTTTGCTTTTAAACTTTAATTTTCTATTTTAGCCGAATAAGATCTTGCATCTAGTTCCTTATTTGGTTCTTGCTCTATTGTGTTAATTACCTATCTTTAAGTATTTGATCATTAGTTTGATTAAAGTTATAAAAAAAATCAATTAGAAATAGCCTTATTATCAATTCGGATTTACTATCTTGTTAAATTCATATTTGATCAATTGATGAATCTTGTGTTCTTGTTGAATCTGAATTTGCCATTGAATATATCAAGCATATAATTTGTAATCTTTAAGTGGTTAAACTTGGTTTGGATATAATTTTGATCTACAAAGTGCCCTACACCACTTGGAGTAAGTTTTGATCAATTAAGCAAGAATTGGAGTTAGAACTTTCACAATTGGTTTGATTTCTTCAAGACCAGGTTAGTACTCCTAATTTTGGATTTAGGTTGTATTTATTGCATGCTTTCTTTGATTTCTTTTTTTTTGAGTCTTGCATCAAATCTGTTTAAACTAATCATTAGGTTTAGTTAAGCATCGCATTTAAGTGCATCCGTCTTGTCCATTTTCTTCATTCTAAGTTTTTAATTTGTATGTATAAGCTATTTTTGGTTCCAATTACACTAGTTTGACATATTGTACGTTGTTAAACATCTATATATATTATAGTGCACGAAATCTTCTTCTTGTGTACTAATTTCTGATTTTTGTTCAAATAGGTCAATTTGCCTCTAGAATTAGTATCTTTGTTGTTCTTGTTAGGTTTTTCATTGTTCCCTTAATCAAATTACTTAATTGTGCATATTTGTTTGAGCTTGTTTCTGAAGTGCAATTGTGAGATATCAATTTGTGAGTCGAGAGACAAACACGTGAGGTTGAGTGAATTCTTTCCTTTATTTGTTTATTTAAAGTTTAAAGGTGTCCGTAATCAATAGTAAAGAGGAAATTGAGATTGTGCCTGATAATAAGTTTATGTACAAAGCTTTTATGGAAAATTTGCAAAAGCTAAATCTCAGGATAGTTTGCCTAGTTCTTTTTGTAAGTTATTATAGGATTATAAAGATGTCTTCCCCGAGGAGATACCACCTAGGTTGCCACCAATTACAGGAATTGAACATCAAATCGACTGTGTTCCTGGTGCATAAATTCCAAATCGTCCAGCTTATTGAAGCAATCTAGAGGAAACAAAGGAGTTGCAAAGACAAGTGGAGGAAATTTTAGCAAAAGAACACGTGAGAGAAAGCCTAAGTCCTTGTGCTGTATTTATTCATTTGGTACCTAAAAAGGATGGAACCATGCACATGTGTGTTGATTGTCAAGCAATTAACAAAATCACTGTAAAGTATTGCCATCTCATTCCTAGGTTAGATGAATGCTTGAAAAGTTAAATGGTGTTATAATATTCACTAAAATTGACTTAAAAAGTGGTTATCATCAAATTAGGATGAAATTAGGTGATGAATGGAAAACTACCTTTAAAACAAAATATGGTTTGTATGAATGGTTGGTTATGCCTTTTGGCTTAACTAATGTGCCTAGCACATTTATGAGACTCTTGAACCGTGTTTTGCGTGAATTCTTAGGTAAATTTGTTGTTGTGTATTTTGATGATATCTTGATTTACAACAAAAACCTAAAAGAGAATTTAAGGCATATTGAACTTGTGTTAGCTGTTTTGAGAGAACAACAATTATATGCTAATTTGAAGAAATACACATTTTGTGTTGATAGTGTTGTTTTCTTAGGATTTGTTGTTAGTGAACGTGGTGTTAAGGTAGATAATGAAAAGGTTAAGGCTATCTAAGAATGGCCAACACCTGAGAATGCAAGTGAGGTGAAGATCTTTCATGGTTTAGCAAGTTTGTATAGGAGATTTGTTAAGGATTTTTCTACTATTATTGCACCTCTAAATGAAATCATTAAAAAATCTGTTGGTTTTAAATGGGGTAAAGAGCAGGAAGATGCTTTTAATGCTTTGAAAGATAAATTATGTACTGCTTCTATTTTGAAATTACCTAATTTTTCTAAGACTTTTGAGGTTGAATGTGATGCTTCTGGGATTGGTATAGGTGCTATTTTGATGTAGGAAAATCACCCAATAGCATACTTTAGTGAGATGTTGAGTGGACCACAGCTGAATTACTCTACCTATGATAAAGAATTCTATGCATTGGTGAGAGCTCTTAAGGTTTGGGAACACTACCTTTTGCCTAAAGAATTCGTGATACACACAGATCACCAATCTCTCAAATATCTAAAGGGATAAGGTAAATTGAATAAAAGGCATGGTAAGTGGGTAGAGTACCTTAATACTTTTTCATATGTAATTAAGTACAAGCAAGGTAAAGAGAATGTTGTTGCCGATGCACTTTCTAAGAGATGTGCATTGATTTCTATGCTTAGTTCTAAACTGTTAGGTTTTGAGCATTTGAAAGAAACGTATGATCATGATTTTGATTTTGGTGAAGTGTACAAGGCATGTGTACATTATGCATTTAATAAGTTTTATAGACATGATGGGTTTTTTTTAGAGGAAAACAACTATGTATACCTACATGTTCTCTTAGAGAGTTGCTTGTGAAGGAATCGCATAGTGGGGGATTAATGGGACACTTTGGTGTGAAAAAGACTTTAGACATGCTTAATGAACATTTTTATTGGCCTAATATGTGAAAAAGTGTTGAAAAAGTGTGCTTAATGTTTTGCAATGTAAACAGGCTAAGTCTAAGTCCTTAAATCAAGGTTTGTATACTCCTTTTCCTATTCATACTGAACCTTGGACTGACATTTTTATGGACTTCATTGTAGGTTTACCTAGGACAAAAAAGGGAAGGGATAGTGTGTTTGTTGTAGTGGCCTGATTTAGTAAAATGGCACATTTTATTGCTTGTCATAAAACTGATGATGCAACAAACATAGCTAATTTATTTTTTAAGGAAGTAGTTTGATTACATGGTATACCTAGGACTATTGTCTCAAATTTGGATTCTAAGTTCCTAAGTCACTTTTGGCATGTTTTATAGGGTAAAATTGGTACTAAACTTGTGTTTTCTACTACTTGTCATCCACCAATAGATGGCCAAACTGAAGTTGTTAATAGAACTTTAGGAACTATGTTGCGCGCTATAATTGGTAAGAACATTAAAACTTGGGAAAAATGTTTACCATTTGTTGAGTTCTCTTATAATTGTGCAATTCATACTTCTACAGGTTTTTTACCTTTTGAAATTGTGTATGGTTTTAATCCATTGACTGTTTTGGATTTTATGCCTTTACCTTTAAATGAACTTTCTAACTTAGATGGTAAGGCTAAGGTCGATTTAGTTAAGACAATACACACGAAAGCACGTGAGCACATTGAGAAGAAGAATAGAATGTATGCAAAGAAGACTAGAAGATTGGGTTTGGATCCATATGCGTAAAGAGAGGTTTCCTAACTAAAGAAAGTCTATACTTGATGCAAGAGGAGATGGACCATTTCAAGTGCTGGAACGGATCAATGACAATGCATACAAGATTGATTTGCCAGGTGAGTATGGTGTAAGTGCAACTTTTAATATTTCTAACTTATCTCCATTTGACTATGATTCAGATTCGGAGACAAATCCTTTCGAAGGGGGAGGGGATGATATGAGCACGACCAAGCACAATGGCAACAAGAAAGATGAACCAGCATTTCCTCAAGGACCAATAATAAGAGCAAGGTCAAATAAGCTTAAAGAAGTCCTACAAGCATTCATGAAACCTTATGTGGAGAAGATACAAGTTCAAGAAGAGAAAAAAGCTAAATTAGACTATGAAGACAAGTGTAGGCCGAATGGTGCAATAGGCCTTCAAGCTACTTTATTTAGTTTCTATTCTTTATGTAACATTTAATCAAGTATATTTGGGCAACCTAGAACCTAGAAAAATGAATTGAGCTTTATTAGAATGGTTTGTTTTATTTTGGGCTTATTTTATTATTTTGGGTAGTTTAAATGGGTAGGCTAAAGTTGGGCTTATCTCTTCTAAAGAGTTAGGCCAAAATAACTATTAGAGGCTTAGAAAACCTAAGGGGGCTGAATTTTACATGGAATAGTTGAATTTTAATGGGTTTGGGTTAGATTTGGGTTTAGGCCTACATTGGTGAACTTAGGGTCCTAAATTTTAGGAATGGATTTTCCTTGATAAATACTTATTATTTTGGGATATTATTAAGTAGAGTTTGAGCGAGAAATAATAGCTTGACCATATCTTTAAAGAGCTTATCGAAATTCACTTTTAGCCAACATTAAGTCTACATTCATTCCTTCATTTTCTTAGGATAATAAGCATATTTATCACTAGCTATTAGGATTATTTTCAAATTGTATTTATCTTTATTTCTTCACGTACTTAATCCATATTATGGCCAAATACATGTAGATACAGGTTAGGAATTATCTTTGTTATTTATTTTATTATTTATCTCTTAGAGTTAGTGTTTGATTTTAATTCATCTAGGGAGGGGTGGCTGCCTAGCCTATATAAATGGTTGAATTCTTCATTTGTAAGACACTTGAATTTTGATTAATGAGAATTTTCTTTGGCTTGGCCAAATTTGTGAGAGTTAATTTATTATTGATTCTTGCTATTGCATGAAGAATTAGACTTAGGCTATTTGCATGATTAATGTATGCTTGATTCTTCTTCTTCTTGTTTTCTAAATCAATCTATCATAAGTGTTTTCAATTAATCTTATTTGGGGATTCTTCAGATTGGGGGTTTATTATCTTATTTATATTCAATATTCATGGTATGTTGGCATTCTAGTTTGGCATATAGGCTGGGGTTTCGCATCACTATTTGTATCTCTTCCTGCTCTATTCTCGTTAACATAATCATCAGGCAAAGTCTTATGAATATCATGCCTTTTTAGACTATCTTCCCTCGTTTGAATGGATGAAGTATGAACATAGGTGTTCGAGAAAATGAAGTTTATATTTGTCCAAATGATTTAGAGCACAACTAAATTATAGGTTCCTTAGGGTGAATCTTATTGGATATGTTGCATAAGTGTTATGGTAGGACCCATCTTTCATTAATTGGATGATTAATCTCAATCCTTCTTTCTAAGACACCATTAATTACACCAATTAATTTATGTCTTCTACTTAAAATGGATATCTGAACACTTTAAAATACAAATTAAATAGCTAATAAGATATTTGAAAGTTGACTTACAAGCTTAGCAGTTAATTCCATCATTTTTAACTATTTCTCTATAATATAAAAGAAACTTCAAAGGAAAGAAAACATTGAACTTTTGACTTGTGCATTGCTAAAATAGAATAACTTAATTAACAATTATATTATATATTCGTAAATTTGTATATGATTATTTCAAAGAAAAGTTTCCTTTGTTTAAGGCTTAAAGTTTGGTCGCCAGCAACTTGCCTGCAAAAGTGCAAGATCATTGCATCAAAAACTCACCCAATCATGGGCGATGCCTAGTTAGTTGTGCCTAAAATTGATCTACAGGGCTTTTTATTTATGATGAGCTAATCATTCGCTTGTACTTTTCTTATTCAACCTCATAATTAACTAATTAATGTGCATATATAAATATATTAATAAATTCAGTGAATAAATATATAATTCTAATTGGAACCTATATTTGAAATTGATTTAAGAATTGAAGAATAATAAAGTTTTTATTTGGGTTTCTGAAAAGGAAAATGAAAACCTTAAAACATATAAAGAGAGAGAAAAGGAAGAGCGAAATACTAGAAATTGGACTACGACACTTATCAAGTAGATGTGATAACTAGTGAAAAAAGCATCAGAGAGAAACCTGCCAAGAAGTGCCAAAAGAAAAGTAGTTCCTATGAAATTCGTGACATCATTTGCCGATCTTGACGGAGATAAGTGCATGTACTCCGATAGATACCTCACCAAGTTGCTTGCATTTGCCAGATTTGCCAAGTTCTCCAATATTTCCACAACTACACTCCAAACAAAAACAACCCATTAAACATTTCCTCTACAGAACCTTGCTTTCCCAAACATATCACAAAAATTATATATGTACATATATCAGGACCATAAGAATTCGAGTTTAAACCTAATTAACCAACTTACCTAACATGAAAGATGCAACCACCATACCGCTATGGTGGCCTTTAATTGTAGGATTATTCTTCAAGTCTACATACCCTTCCCATATGCTAATCTATTGCTCTTCTTCTTGTAAATTTAATTGACATAATAAAAGGTAATTAACCTATCAAATAAAATCACTAATCATGGAGCAAAAAGAGAGAGGGAAGAGTAATAACCCACCATTTTGGTTCCTCGCTTTCTCTTTTCTTTCTTTTAAGTGAGTAATTAGATCTTTGGTGAAAGAGATTTAATTCAATATAGAAAGAAAGAAAAGCAAGAAGAGTGTGTTTTTCTTATAAAAGAAGTGTGTGTTGTGGTTATAAAGAAAGAATGATGGCTGATAGAGGATTATAAAGAGAAAGAAAAGAGATAAAAGTCCAAACTTAGTATAGGACAAAATAGTCGATGGTGGAGCTACCGATGTGGAGCAGGTCAATGGTGAAAAAAGCTCTGTTGATGGAAAGTAGCGCCGGTATACAGTCTAACCCACCTAAAATTGAAGACTAAAGTGTTAGGGCAAAGGGAGGTTTGCTAGAGAAGATAGCAAATGACCAAACGGGTTTTGTGAAAAATAGATAGAATTTTTCTTTTATTTGAGCGCCACTTTATCCCCCACTATTTTTATCCCTCTCAAAAATTTGAGGGAATTAGCTACAACTCGCCATTCTCGTAATTTAGTTATTATATTATATAATTTATAATAATTGATCATAATTGATATTATTGGATATAAATATAATAATTAGTTCAATTTAGTTAATTTACGTAATACTAATTTAGTTCATCTAATTTTTGCTAATAAAAAAATATAATAATTAAATTTATTAAAATAAATGGTTTAACTAAATGTAAACAAAATTTAAATATTAAAAATCAAAATTATATAAAAATAGTTAAAACATAGAGAAAGAGAGAGAGCTTTATTGGAGTCTGACTCGAAATAAGCTTTCCGAAAACATATTATAATAAGCAATTAGACAACTGTAGCAAAAGTTATGATAAAAATAGTCGGTGTCGTAATAAAAAAAAACAACATTAACGATGTTTGGTCTGTTCTGAGCACTCTATATACTGCAGGCCCAATTGCATCAATATAAATGGAACTAATATTATATTTTTCCAAATTAGCGATAACATTATTGTCGCCAATTAGCTACAACCCCGTTCTCGCTAATTAGCGATAACAAATGTTGTCGCCAATTTAGCTACAACAGTGTTGTCGTCAATTAGTGACACAAATGTTCTAGCTAATATAGTCATATGTATTGAACGAATATAGAGCTAAATCAGAAACAATATTATTGTCGCCAATTGGCTACAACCCAATTCTTGCTAATTAGTGACAATAAATGTTGTCGCCAATTAGCAAAACAAATGTTGTAGTTAATATAGTGATATGTATGGAACTAATATAGAGCTAAATTAGCGACAATATTATTGTTACCAATTGGCTACAATACTGTTGTAGCCAATTAGCAACAATAATGTTGTCACCAATTTAGGTGCGCACTAAAATATTTTGCCAAGTTAGCAACAATAATTAGCTACAACACTGTTCTCGCTAATTTATGACAACAATATTGTTGCCAATTTAGCTATAATAACATTCTTGCTAATTAGCAACACAAATGTTGTAGCAAATATAGTTATATGAATGGAACTAATATAGAGATAAATTAGCGACAACAATAGCAAGAATAGTGTTGTATCTAATTAGCGACAACAATGTTATAGCTAATTAGCGACAACAATGTTGTCGCCAATTTAGGTGCGCACCAAAACATTTTGCCAAGTTAACGACAACACTTTGTCACCAATTAGCTACAATATTTTTCTTGTTAATTAGCGACAATAATATTGTCGCCAAATCTACTTTTGTTATTGCAATTTTTTATGCCAAAATTTTGGCTTCTGATATTAGCAACAACAAGAATTTGTTCTAGCTAATTTGTCGCAATATTTGTTTTTTCACTAAATCTTTCAATATTTGTGACAAAATTTATTTTTTGTCTCAAAGTTGTCGCTATGTGGTACATTTAGCAATGAATTTCATTGTTGTCGTGAATTTTCATCGTTATTCTACATTTTTTGTAGTGTCTATAACACATAAACCATCTAAAAGTATATTAATACACCAAGATATAATTAAAAAGAAATACCTGATGGATTATAATTTGATGATAATTTATAAGTATGAATATCTGATGAGGTTACAGGAGGGGTACATGTATAAGCTCTTGAAAATATAAGTTGTAGATCTAAGGTTTTATTACAAAGGAAAGTAGAAATTACAAGGATTTTTTTTATTTCTCTCTCTAATCTTGAAGTTGAAAATTTTATGCTGTGCTCTCAGGTGATCAATTCTAAGCTCGTAAGCTCTGCTTTGCACTTAAAGAAATTATCTCCTTATATACAAAATATTTTAATGTAAGATAAGGTCAAATCCTGCTTCAAATCTGTCGAAGATAACAGATAATAATTGCATATGGTGTTGATGCCATGTTTAAAAGATAAGTTTTGTTAGAGAAATACTATTTCTTTTTAAAATCGTAGTGTAATGGTTTTATCTTTGGATTGTAAAGGATAAAAGGATAATAAATACTTACTTTAGTAAACAATATTTTTTGTCGGGTAAGGATAAAGTTGTAAAAAAGGTAAAGTAGTAAAGATAAAAGGCTTATCTAACTTCAAAGGATTTTAAAAGGTTTTTTCGGGAGAAAGGCTTTGTAAATTTTGTAGTAAAGTTTAAAATACTTTTACTATTCCTCTTTTAAAAATTTGACTTTTTTGACTTTTTGTCTTTTTTATTTTTTTTATTTTTTATGTATGCATTTACATTACACTTGCATTTACATCTACATTACATTTGCATTTACATCTATATTAAATTTGCATTTTATATTTCAATATTGGCATAAGGATCTCGAGAATCATCAAATGCTTGGTTAGGAGAAGGAGTACTACTTTTTGATGAAGAAGCTTTTTCAACTGAAATTCGATTGATAATTGAATTGAACTCTTCTTCGGATGTTGTTAATGATAATAAATTGACAATCTGATTTTTATCCATAATGAATCCTATTAAAGGAGTTGAAATCAAAGCTGATGAAGTCTTTAGCTCAAAATAATTAATAATTGCTTGCCTATCTGTTTTACTGACATCAAAACTATCCCACCATTTTACTCTGAATTCTCTATATAAAATAGTTAATTGACTAATCTATTTAGACACATGATAAGTCCAAGAAATAATCCATGGGACCTTGAACATTGCATAGAACTTTAAAAGATTATTGAGTACGCCGACGTTGTAATAGGTAGTAAACTTGACAAATGCATTTTTTATTTGAAATGGAGCTACTTTTGTTACTAATCCAAAATAACTAAACCATCCGATGAACCAACTGGAAAGAACACTGCCAAACTTGTGCGAAAAATAAAAGAACCAAGAATATTGAAAATTCCTTAAGTAAAATGCTATGTACTAAGCTTTTTGATAATCATAGTAACTGTATAGCAATCTGGGAGGATATCCTGATAACGTCTTCACTTGATATGGTCTGGAACCCCATTCTAATTGAGTAATAACATGGATAATTTTTACTTTACTATAACTAATCACATCCTTTTTCCTTTTGATCATAATTATGCTATATTTTTACTGATCCAGTATCTACTAATATAGCTTTATAAAATTCTCTAGTCTTACTCTGATCTTCTTCATGATAATGCCAACTACTAGGAAATACATAATCTATCAATCTATAAAAACTTTGGATTTTTGATATGTTAAGCTCTTCTGGTTCTAATGTCTTGATAAATAATATCTTTTAGTTTAAAAAATAAGGAGAGGGATTTTTTGGTTTAGACATAGACGGAAAAGGTATAATAGGAGAAGAGGAAGAGGAAGGAGAAGCTAAAGTGGATGAATATGATCGAGGTGGTGTAGAAGGTGAAAAGGTTTGAGGTCTTTGGAGTGGAGGAAAAGATGGTGATGGAGAATAAAAAGGTCTAGGTAAGGTTCTAATCGGATGAGGTGTAATTGGAGGATTCTGTTGATAATTTTTTGATGATAATGTTGCTTTAGTCAAAATTTTTTTATTTGAACTCATTTTCCCTATAGAAATTCATAAGAAAGAAAATCAGGTAAACCATTATTTTTTCCTTTGATGAATTTGATGTCAAAGCCAAAGTTGTTTAGCAAAGCTTGCCACCTTGCAAAAATCTATTTTGAAATTAAATTCTTAAGTTCTTTTTCTAAAACATATTTTGCTGATAAACAATCAATGCGTAATAAAAAATTTTTCATGTATAAATCATCTTTAAATTTTGTAATGCATAAAATAATGCTTAAAATTTTCTTTTTTAATTCTAGAATAATTCTTTTGAGTTTGATTCCAACTTCATGAATAAAATCTTACTAATTCTTCCTTATTTGACTCTTTTCTCTTTTGTTTTAAAATACCTCTATAACCTATAACACTAACATCTGTTTCTATTATCAAAAAGAGCTTCTGGATGTGGAATATTTAAACAAGGAAAACTTTTAATTTTTTCTTCGATTTCCTTTACTATACTAGTATGTTTTTCTATCCAAGGCTTAAGTTTCTTTTTTAATCTATTATACAAAGGTTTAAACAATTTTCCTAAATCTTTGAAAAATCATGAACATAATTTAAACATCTTAAAAATCTTTGTAACTAATTCTTATCTTTTATCTCATCTGAAAACTTATTAGTAAATTCTAAACTTTTTATTATCAGTTTTATAGTTCTTTAATCTATATTATGTCCTAGAGTCTAACTTTTATTTGGAAAAATTGCATCTTAGGTGTAGAAACAACTAATCCATTTTGATGAATTAAATTGAAAAATCTTTTCAAATGTTTTATATGTTGACTTATAGAATTAGAAAAAATAAGTGCACCATCTATGTATACTATTGAAAATTCATATATTGGTCTTAATATATCATTCATAATATTTTGGAATTGTAAAGGAGTATTTTGTAATCCAAAAGGCATGATCTTCTATTCGTAATGTCTAAAAGAAATATTAAATCCAGTCTTATATCTATCTTCTTCATCTACTTGTATTTGCCAAAATCCTGATTTCATATCAAATTTAGAAAAAATATTTGCATCATATAACTTTTTAATAAATCTTTTTTATATGGTATAGGGTACCTTATCCATTGTAAAACTGCATTTAAAGGTTTATAATTTATTACTAACCTAGGTGTTCCTCTTTCTATTTTTGCCGCATTCACAACATAAAACGCTGAACATAACCAAAGATATTTTGAGTCTCTTATTAATCCTTTATCTTTTAAATCTTGTATTTCGTTTCTACAAAATTTTTCTAAGTTTGGTTTCATTTTAAAAGCTTGTGATTTTGTTGGAATCTGTTTTTCATCAAAGTCTTTTATATAAGGTAATTTAACTACATGTTGTTTCTTATTCCAAAAAGCATTAGGAATTGGTGCACAAATTTCTTTTGAAAATATGTTTTCAAATTCTATGATCTTTTCTTTTATTTTTCGGCTTTCTAATTGTTCTTTCATTTGTTTTCCTTCTATTTCTTTGATAAGAAATTTAATCCGTTTTTGTTTATTTTTTAACAAATTGATTTCTTGAATATTTTTTTTCTTACTTGACTTATTTCTCTATATATTATATATGTGTGTGTGTACATATAAGTGTCAAAAAAGACCTTTTTGATCTAATACACAAATATTGATTATTCAATTATTTTTTCATTGTTCTCATTCTTTCGTAGAATATTCTTTACTACAGATACTTGTTCATGCATGACTAACCAATTCCTTAAAATGATTTGACACTTTTCTTTTACATGGGGTAAAGGTAAAAAGTTACTAAATTTTTAATTTTTTTATTATATTTATATTATTAGGATAAATAACACTTTTAGGTTAGAATAAATAAAAAAATAGGTTCTTAAGCTTTATTTTTATTAATGTATTTTTATATTTTATACATGTAATATGACGAATATATATATATATATATATATATATATTAACAAGCACAAAAAATTAGTTTGATGCAATTAGTGCTTGATCACCCCATCTCTAGTAATATAGAAGTTAAAAAAAAAAGGAATGAAAGCTAACTGGATAAAGGTGATGACATCTCCTGGAACCATCTCATAATCCTTGGTTATGTGGTTCCATCCGCATTTTAATCTTGCCCTCGCATAAAATCCTGTCTTTGATTGTGTGGGAATAGTATTGTAATAAAATTTAACCTTATGATTTTTTATCGTTTCCTTGTTGACGCCGCTTAGTCTCAACCTCCTTGCTTGAACGTATACCTCTTTTTTACAAATATGATCACCAGCTTCATAACCTTGTATGGGCTGCATTGTATGTGGGGTTAGTTTCATAAAGAGATAAGCATATGAAAATAGTCAAACAAGAATGTTACACACATGTACCAATATGTAATTCCAATCTAAATTCTTGTAGACAATGTTAAACTTCCAATTAAGGGGGTTCATTGAATTGCCAAATTCGTATTTCGCTAAGAATTTCTCTTCACCTATAAACCCATATGCTCCCTCCTCACCATCTTTATCCACGATAATGACGTCAAACACAAGGTTTCCTCTATGTCTGAAAAAATAACATCACTCATTTGTACATTATTAGCCCAAATAAAGTCAAATTTGTTGTCATTTAATATATCATAGTCGTAGCCTTGTTTAAGTGTCATTTGCCAAAGCTGATTGTTTGGTGTCATTAAGCAACATTCAGCAACTTTAACATTTTCTCTGTTTTGGATGAATGACTGTGGTATCAGCTACGTAAAAAAATATATATGATTAATTAACTGAGTTATGCAACAGTATATTTAAAGTGAATATGAGATAGGTTAATAAATAATTTTTCAATTATGAAGAACATTAACCAGAATAAGTGAGTATGCTTTAATAAGAATCGTAAAGAATCATTCTCTAAAAAACTTACAAATCCGCTAAAGTGAAGCTTAACCTATGTCACCTTAATGCGGAATGAATTATCCATTGGAATGGCTTCAGGGAAGAAAATGGAAATGTCTAGGCAATGCAAATGAAGGTAAATGTATAAGGCAATAAGTCTACTTACATTTACTACATATTCCCCAAAATGTAGTTACCTTTTTTTGAGATGTTAGTACTAACCCTAACCCACCTAATGATTACTCACAAATGACACGGATAGTATAAAGCATTAGGTGTGAAGAGTCATACATAAGTATAATTAAAGATGGTGATGCTTATTTCCTTTAGGTGGGTAAAGGAAATCACAACCAAATCTTATCACATTTCCTTAGATAGTTGGTTCATCATACGAGGGTGGTAGTGCACCCCGAGATGAAAACTAACATCATTTCCAACATGCTTAAGCTACAGTTTGTATCTTACACAATCGTCGTATTAGGACTTAATAAAGCACACACATCCTGCGTACAAATGGTACATTTAGATTACATTGTATTCAGTTCAAAGTCATAATAAGTAATCGATTTATTAAAACAAAATACATTGTATTATTTTTATTATTTTTTACTGCGTTGTAAGCATTAATGAGATAAGTAAATTAGGTATATTAATTATTCAAATTAGACAAGTACAAATGTGGTGAAAAACATTGACTAAAACGTACTAATTTTTTATAGTTCATATTTCTTCAAAACTGAATACATTATAGAAGGAAGTCGGACAAAACTGAATATTTTGTGTACATGTTTATATATAGAACGCACAATCTTTAGGATGACTTAAAACCCTACGTGGCCGAATAAAGTCGAATAAACAATGACTACATTTATTTGAAAAGACTTAGTTGCATTTTTCCAAATCTCAAATCAATCACAACGCTGTTAAAAAATGATTACTTTTTATTTTCCAAACTGAGTTCAACGAATTCAGTTTATCAAGTAGAAAATTAAATGTATTCACTTTTGAATTGATAAATATGCCAAGTAAAGTTTATAGTTTGTAAGAAATTAAATATAATTTTTTTTATAATTATTGTATAAATTTGAACAATTTTTATTGCAATCTTATGAATCATGATATATGTAATTAAAATTATGTCAATTGCACAAACTTCGTCAAGGTTTTGAAATATTTTTAATTCTTCCTAATCAAGAGTATTAATTTTTAAATGCAAAAAAATATGATATTATCAAGTATAATTTTAAAGATAAACATAGACCAAAACCGAATATAGCCGTATCCGATTTTGCTTAGTACACTTTCAATTTGTGCAATTGTTTAATATAGATGCATTGTTTTTAAAAAACTCAATACAATAAATTGGGATTAGACAAAACTTAATATTTTGTATTATCTTGTATATATAGATCGTGTCATCTTAGGTTTACTTACTACACTATAATCATTTCTTTTGTTGAAAATGTATAAATAGTGTTTGCAGTTATCTGTATATGCTGCATTTTCATAAATATGGATACAATAATGATATTGTTGACAAACTAAATACAGTTACTTTTCCAAGCTTAGGTCATTTAATTCAGTTTCTCCAATAAAATAATAGGTATATTCACTTTTGAAAGATTAAATACACCAAGTAAAGTTTATAATGTTGGAAATGAAATATGATTTTCTTATTCATTAACGTATACATTTGCATTATTTTTTACATCCATGATTCAGGGTCCAAGGTTAACAAAATTATGTCAGTTACTAAACAAGAGTATTATTTTTTAAATGCCAATAGTTATGGTATTTATCAAGTAGAATTGAAAGATAAACACATAAAAGACTTACATTCCATTTGTTCATACACCAAACATTTTGCATTAAAACAAAATGAATAAAACATATTAGATTTCGATACCTTTTCTGAAAACCCTCATAATGAATGTCTTCTTATCATTGGGAGACAAAATATATGTGCAAAAGTCTCCTATATCGAGACTGTAAAAATGGACAAACCGTACCCAGCCACCCTTAAAGCTTGTTCGAAATGATAACTTCTTCCCATTCTTTAACATTATTGCCTTGCATCAATAAAAGATGATAAACGCATGGGGAGAAATTATGTAAGTCTTATAATAAAATAGCTTGCAGAGTTTATTTGGAGGCAACATATACCCAAATATTTAGTAGCTTGACGGGGTGGAACTGTCTACCATGTTAAAATATTGCAGCATAAAATTCATATACTTTAACTTTCATAAAATGTAACAACATAGATGCACTTACCACATGATAGCAGTAGCCTTTCTTTTACAAACAATAGAGAATGACCATGGCAATACAATATTTGTAAGAAATGCAATTTTAAGGTACATAGTTGATAAATATTCTAAGAAAAAATTTTTAAAAAATAATATACATGTAATTTAACCAAGAGCATAAATTGCCAACGAAATTTTAATGAAAAAAACAATGAATTAATTCATTTTACCAAGGGGTAGCTGGTATGTTGGTAAAAATTTCATTGTCCCGTTCCATACAAACACCAAAATTATCAAAATACTCCACATTGACTCCGTTCTCGTCAAAAACCATCACATGGAAGCATAATGGGGTATGATGAAAAGAAATACACTTATAATTTGCCTTTACTCTAAATTGTTTAAAGAAAAGTTCCAAGCCATTGGCCATTAAGCTCCGCCCTTGCGAAATAGACTATAACGTTGAATGATACGCACAATTAGGCTTTTTAGCTTGACGATTATTGTACCGTAACTATAAAACTCACTCAAAGTTCCTTTGGGTAGTAGCTAAAGCATGAATAGCAAAAAAAATTAAATAAATAAATAAACACAAATTCAAATTTTAAGATTTACATCTAAGTTAGTCTAGGATATATGGTTGTGTTAAACAAGTTTAAATAACTAATCATACCATGACTCCATATTCTCTCTTGATCCTAATATGTAATAGGAAAATGAAAGTTGTAAAGAAATTCAGTGGATGCGTTTAGTTCAGCTGATATTGTTGATTTGATAAATGAGATGGTTGATTTGAAAGTGGAAAATATTTAGTTCAGAAGTGGTTAAAAATTCAACAAGTTATGAAAGTAGAATGTAGCCTTTTATTCTAGCCTTTTTCACTTCGAGAATCGTGCATCCATCCTATTGTCCAACTATGTTAAGATAAACAATAAATTTAGCAAACACATTTTGTAGAAGTTAACACGAGTGATAAAGATTCATGAACTCGTTTTTTAATTGAAATTTTAAACACATTCTAAAAAATATTTATCAATTTGTTTTGATAAAAAAGTTGAAATAAGTAAATTAATCATAGCCATTTGATCAAAAACTTAATGATCAAACCATTGCAATTGATCAAGCTATATACAATCATCACACGTTTGGTGAATTCGCAACCAATTATATACAACTTTAAAACTTCACACTTAACTACACATTTATGCATACGTTAGCACCCTGTTATTTTATACAGCTATACCTCACATTGCAAAAGCCTACTCTATAGCAAGCAAGCACACACAAACATGTGGCATCCCTAAACACAACTTACCCTATAGTGCCCCATGCACAAAGGGGCTCTTGCCCATTATATATACCCCATACATGAACCGATATCACATATCTTCACTCTTTCATCCAACATAATCACAAGAATCACCGATATGGATAAGACTCCAGAAAAGAGTATCAAAAGGAACCCTTCTCTGCCTGCTTCGCCTACAAGCTTAGGAAGTGATGTACAATGTAATAAGGGAAAAGGTTACTGTTGTGAGGAATGAAGTTGTTAAGCTTAATCAAAAGGGTTACTGCAGATATAGGATCTAATTACGTTTGTGAGAAAATATTAGATGATGTACCACTGCTTGAGACATATAACATATTTGTTGGGTTGTTCAATAGGGTTCCTAAATGTCGTTCTAACAAACCAACAAACATTGTCATTGTGATATTTGATGAATCGTCTTGCTCTGAGGGAAGAATAATGATGAACATGCTGATGCCTCTCCAGAGGCGGACAATTATATTGCTAATTTGCAAAGTGAATGTCATGGTTTATGTTAGACTTATTTGACAACAACTTACAGCATTTTTTCATGTTTTATGTCATGGTTTTCTTATATGCCAACCCTTGCATAATCTCAGCAACATAATCCAATTAAGCAAACTAATTAGTGACAACAAATACGATTTTTCCACACAACCAGAAAGCAATATTGAGTTTTAATTCATTTCTGCAAAACTCAAATGTCCCCGAGCATAAACATTTATATTTAAACAAAATTCGGTCAACAATATCCAATATACAATATGGTCCAAAGCATCAATCTATGATGCAACAAAACAAAACCAGTAAAATAAAAAAACATGTTAATAATGGCAACATAAGTAAACAACAGTTATGACATAAACAAAACAAATTCACGTATTAATGTCAAAGTGATTGCCAAAATCCCCACATCAGTACTGGATATTGTTCTTGTACAAGAATATTTAGCTTGTAGCAGCTCCATTAACTCCCCTATTCACTCGGTTTGTTGCCCTAGAATCGAAACCTTTAATATTACATAATCTAATATGATACTATTTCAATTTGGGACCACCCATGGTATTGTGCCAACATCATACCGGACCACAACGGCTTCACTAATATTATGTTCTACAATCAAGTCCAAATCATCCCTATTTTTAAATTCTCTAACCAGATTCAGTAAAGCAAAATCACTTTCCATTAACTTATACTATCTCTTCCTCGAATCTGCGTAGCAAAAGGCTGCAATTTTTAAATATCCAATATTAATCTTGCAAGCAATGTAAAACTTTGTCCTGGACCTGAGTAACAAAAATTCAAATAAATAATGTAAGGCCAAATTCTTAAGGTACGGCGGAATGGGCTTGAGTAATGCAAGTTGTTTTGCATTGTATACCCATTATGATTTGCCTCGTTCTAGTACACATTGCTACAATTACAAATATAGAATGCGGTGGTTGGTTAACTCAAAGATGACGATTGTGTCTATGCATTGCACACCTTAATTTTTATTTTTTATTTTTTTAGCTAATGCTTGTAAATCTAATAGTTTTGGTTTACTTATCTTCTTATCACTTGTGTTTGCACAACAGGTGTTGTACAGTACTCAGTTTTGGGTTTATTGTTTTGCCAGAAGTTGAATATAGTGTATTCATTTTGTCCTCAAAATCTATACACACGATTCAGTTTTACATATCTGAGATAGTTGAATTCAATATGCCAAAGTGAATACAAAGAAATAATTTTACCAATTATTAACAAAGTGAATACAATGTATGCAGATTTACCCAAATATAGCACACTATATTCAATATGAAGCACAAAATGAATGTAATTTATTCATTTTTTTCAAATTAGAATATAATGTATTCTGTTTATCTTAAAGAGAAATCATGTATTTTAGATGACAATGTGCTAATTTACAAAGTGAATATATTGAATTCACATGCTTCATTAATTGACTGTAATGTAAACTTTTTCCAAATAAATAAATGGGATTGAACCAGTCATTTGAATTTAATTGGCAGTCATTGGCATCCTGAATGATTATGCAAATGACAAAAAGTGAAATTAAAATTTAAGTTTGTTTTATTATTTCAATTAGTGTAATATATTTCAATTTATGTTAATTAATTAGATTAGGTTATTTGTTAATTTATTTTCAAATCTTATTACTAACTTATTTCATTTATTGTTTATTTATTAATATTATCTTTTTTTTCTTGTAGTATTATTTATTTTATTATGCCTTTATATTGTTATTTTAAAATACTATGTATTTCGTTCGGCCAATTAAATAAGCAGAAATGATTTATGGCTCAAATTTAGTGGATCATTCGCTAACACAATGATCCAATGCACCGTTTCATATTTGGTTAAAATGTTATTTTTCCAATAATCTTTAAATTTTTTAAATATTTTTTTATTAATATTTTATTATTTTAATCAAATCGAATGCAATGAATTAAATTTTTGTACAACGTTAATCCAACATATTCAGTATTTAATTTGCTTAATACAATGTACTATGTTAATATATAATGACAATTATATTCACTAATGTAATGAGGGAATGCATTGAATACAATCTCAACAAAATGCAAATACTGTGAATTTAGTTTGGCAAAGTTAATCAAAATTGTATCCATTTCAGTCAAAAGTTGATTTTTTTTAATAATCTTTTAATTTTTTTCCATATTTTCTAGTGCTTTTTATTAATATTTTAGGGAAAAGTTAATATAATGTATTGTTTAATTCAAATCGAATACAATGACCTAAGTTTTGTCAAATGCTTATTCAATGTATGAACTATAATTTGCTATTGCATTAAAACAAAGTACAAAAGATACATGGAGTAAATATGGTGATTTCACTTTTCAATATGTTGTATTCAGATTGCATAAGTAAATGCAGTATATTCACTTTTCAATATAATACTCTATTCTATAGAGAAAAAGAGAATACATCGAATTCACTTTATACAACGTTATACACCGTATCCTTTTTGGGCAAGCCTAGTGTATCTACTTATAGAGACAGGGCTCTATTGACTTGCAATGATGATCCCTCTCTAATTAAAAAATACAGTAGATCCTTACTGTACAACATGCTAACAGAAAATAATTTTTACACAAACAATAGATTACAACTAACAAACTTGATTTCATTATATATAGGCATCACAAAAATACAATATATATATATATTTTGAGTAAATTAATTACCCTGTTGCTTTGCTATGGTAGAGATTTGCATTCCAACAAACATACTGGCGATAAAGGACTCAATTGCCTCTCTTCTATGAGTTTCATGCGACCCTATACTACTATCGCTATATGCACTTGACTCAGAGTAATTAACACATGACGAAATACCTCCGATGGCTTTTAAATCAGGGAATATTTTCTTGTTTCTTAACATTTTGGGTTCTTTATTTTTATACCTCATCAAAGCATCTTTAGCTTTCTTATGAGATTTGAATGATATGTATAGTCTACCACCAACATCCAATACTTGCCACGAGCATTCTTCACATGACATGTAAATCCTGATTTCTTTGCTTTTAAAATTAACATGAAACTTCTTCTTCTCCTAAAATATTTTCAACATATACCAAAATGATGTAGATATGTAGAGAGAATGTATGAATTATTTGCTTTATCTCAAAGATAATTTCTTGTTCTTGCTTTGCTCCCTACTACTGCAAATAGGATAGGTTTACGTATGCTATAATGTTTGAAATGGCATACCCTTTTTATTAGCCTAAGGTGGCTAACTTGGATTGACTTTAAATGACACTTAATTCATTAAGCATATTTTTATGATTTTAAGTCAATTAAAATATATAATTACATATCTATCCTCACTTGAACCACCCAATTTGAGCTACTGATCTTTTGTTGCGTACTAAATTCTAAACCATTCAATTTCCTCATAAACGAAATATAAAAAAATAAAATAAAATTTATTTAAGAAGATCCCAATTTAGTTATTGTCTAAACCCATTCACCGAGCTGCCAAGGTTTTTCCAGTCTCTGCATCTCTCTCATTCCCTCTCAAAATTCATCTGCGTATGATCTTGAAACAGAAAACCCTAGTTAGAAACTGAATTCCCCTTATCATAATTCATCTACGTATGGAGGACACAGAAGGGGGTCTAAGCTTTGACTTCGAGGGAGGCCTTGACTCTGGCCCCACCAACCCCACCGCCTCTATGCCCGCCATCCCTTCAGACAATCCTGCCGTTTCCGTCTCCGCTACCAACAACGCCGCATCTCAAGCTGCCTCCGCAGCGGACCCCGCGGCGGCAGGGGCCAACCAGGCAGGCCGGCGCAGCTTCCGGCAGACTGTGTGTAGGCATTGGCTACGAAGCCTTTGTATGAAAGGCGACGCCTGCGGGTTCCTTCACCAATATGATAAGTCTCGGATGCCTGTTTGCCGCTTTTTTAGGCTTTATGGAGAGTGTCGGGAGCAGGATTGCGTGTACAAGCACACCAATGAGGATATTAAGGAGTGCAATATGTACGTCTTTTTAACTGTTATTCAATTCTTTTCTTTCTTTTTAATAATGTAATGTTTAGTGATTGGTGATGTGAGAAATGAAATTATGAATTTGTTGTTAGCAAAATAGCATCAACTCGTGCTCTGATTTACAAATTTTGATTGTTCCTTCATTAGCAGATTTATTTTTGTTTTTTCCTAAATCTGACATTACCTGAGGTTGAAATGAAATATGGAGTTATTATTATTATCATAATAATAATAATTATTTTTTCTATTTTTTAGTTTGTTTGCAATTTTAACAATTTTATGAACTTAGAATTAATGGTTTCTGAACTGGAGAATTCAAGAGGACTCAGAGAATCTTGCATCTAAATTAGATTATGGCCAAAAATTAGAATGATAAAATATTTTGCTTCTTACAATATGGTTTTTCTTTTTTATGCTCGTGCATCAATAACACAACCAAACCAATGAGCTAATTTATGATGCAGCCATACAGAGTTAGATTGAAACTTAATCTGTGGACTTGACATTTAACCATACAGAGTTAGATTGAAACTTAACCTGTGGACTTGACATTTATAGGATATACATGAATTTAGCCTGGAGAGTGTCGAATAGCTTATCACACTATCATGGGTTAATGAAATACTTTAATTGCAGGTATAAGCTGGGGTTTTTCCAAATGGTCCTGATTGCCGGTATAGGCATGCAAAGCTGCCTGGACCTCCCCCTTCTGTGCAGGAAGTCCTTCAGAAGATTCAACAATTAAATTCTTACAATTATGGGTCTTCAAACAAATTTTTCCAACAACGGGGTACTAATTTACAGCAACATACGGATAAATCACAGTATTTTCAAGGTTCCAACAATATAGGCGTGGCAGGAAAACCAACAGTGGCTGAGTCTGCTAATGTGCAGCCGCAACAGCAGCAGCAGCAGCAGCAGCAGCACCAGCAACAGCAGCTGCAGCAGCAGCAGCAACACCAGCCTCAACAGCAAGCAATTCAGACCCAAACTCAAAGTATTCCAAATGGTCAGCCCAATCAGGCAAACAGAACTGCAATTCCTTTGCCTCAAGGAATATCTAGGTGTGTTCAGAGTCCTAAGGTCTTTAATTGGGTTATGTAAATCAGTTTATGTACTTTATTTGGATATTATAATTAACACTATGGTGATAATAGGAAATGGCTTAGGACGATTTTTTTTCCCTTTTTTTGTATTGAGTTTATAATCATCAAATAAAACCTATTATTACCTCCGATTTAGAGGGTACAGAATTTTTGTTTTCATTTCCCTCCTTTTTTTTTTTTTAAATTTAAATTTGACACATTATGTTGTTCTTATGTAATATGGTATTTTAAAAACCCTCAAAAACTATATTTGAGCAAGCATTAATAATATTAATAGTACTACTGATGCCAAAGCCGCATATCGCTCGCTACAGCCTCAGGGTTATCAAACCTTGCACATATGGGATTTGGGCATCATTCCTTGATGCTACTTTCTCCTTGAGGTCTGTACTATTCACAAAGGTTCTTATTGCTCAATTTGAGTTTTTGTCTTGTTTTGTCTGATCTGCTCCGTCAGTATGCCAAACATGGTCGTGCTCTTTACGTACTTCCAAATCTCAATTTAAACACTTTGTTTTTGGCCTCTCTCTCTCTCTCTCTCTCTCTCGTGTAATGTAGATGTATAGAGAATGGTGTAGCTGCATAGTCGTGTCTTTTTCTATGTCACAGTTGAATTATCAAGTCAGTTGTCATTACACAAGCAGAGAGCACAAAGAGTTTGCATATTCGAGCACTTGTATGCACTAAGAGATTGCAAGTGTGGGAAATGAGTTCTTCCCTTGTGTAAAGTAAAGCTTTTCCTGCTTTCTGCATGCATTTATTTGAATGGTTTTTGCATGTTATTGTGCATTTGCAAAGAAGTTTTTGGCCTTTGGCAGGTTGGGTAACTCATTGATTAATTAAGCTGAATGTGGAACCTTGCCTTTGGGGTGAATTTTTTCTTTTACTGTTTTCTTCTGAGCTTTTATATGTCACAAGTTATTTGAAGTTTCAAATTTCATGGATTGTATTTGAATATAGATAGAATGAGATAGCTTTACAAGAATATTCAAAGTTGTGCATTCATGCTTCATTTTGTTCATTTGATGGTGCACTTGCATACAATATAGAATTGAACACACTGTATATCTGGAAGCATTTGATAATCATCTTGCTATGGATTTTCAGTTAGTTGCAAAGAGAAGGAAAAAGTTGTGGAAAAATGGTCTTTTATGTGCATTAGCATCTGAAAAGTTCCTCAATATGATGAGTCCTTGGAGATAAGTGATATTTCAAATGAGACAAAATTTTCTTTTCATTGCTGAATTTTCTCTTCTTTTTCTTGTTATATGTAGTCGTGGTGTGTAGCTTATAAATATGGGTTAGTTGGCAAGGGAAGCTGCCTTGGGTGAGCAATGTCTATTAGTTGTTTATAAAGATCTTAAGCATGAGCATAATCAACTTTGGAACAAATTTTTGTTGTTGGTACACGTGGATCATTACATTTAATTGTATGATTCTTGTGTCCAGAAGATGAGAGAATTTGAAAGTTGATTGAGATGAAGGAAACAGGCAACTACTGGTTTGGTGTAATGTTTTTGGCCCAAAGCTAAACCAGTTTAATATGGAGAGTATTTGTTTACCCCGGCTTTTGTTTTTACTTTTTATTTTTTTCTTTATTTCTTTTTGACTATGGAGAGAGAGAGAGAGAGAGAGAGAGAGAGAGAAGGAGAGAGATGAACCATTGTGGATAGGTATTATGAATGTAATAATTGAAGACCATATAACAGCTTATTATTTGTGTCCCGTGCAGTTAGATGTGCTAGCTTTGTCTTAATATGTGACCAAATTCTATTAATAGATGGATATTTATAATTTGGAAAACAAAGCATGTGTATGCAACATCTTACAAATTGGTTGTTGCTTATCAAGGTTCTGAGATAGTTTATCCGCTTATGGTTTGGATTCTTATTGGATTTGGACTTTTTATTTGCCTGCTGCTGTTTCTGTACTTGATTTGCATGGCAACCCGAATAGATGTTGCAGGTCTGGACATAATTTGCAATATTAGCAGGTGGTTTCTTGCTAGTTTGATGTACATTGAGGCATTGAAACTGCTTGTTACTTTAATTTAAAATATATTGCCTAGATTTCCTGTATAGCCTTTAAATTTCTTTGATGTCACTTCTTTTTTCTTTTCTTTACTTTACTTTATTTTTTCCTTTGTGGCAATTTCCATATATCTCTTACATATTTGCCTTTTATGTGTATGAATATATCTGGTAGAATGCAACCCAAAAGGTTTGGATAATCCTTTAAATGTATTGTGCAGGAGGAAAGTACTTGTCCTCCTTAACTTTTGTTAAAATAAATTTGGCTGCAGTTTCATAGTTCAGTGGTTTTATTATAAAGTAGCTGAGTTGGGATCACAGTTCATAGAATCTTAGGTCATGCTATATTTCGGTTTCCTTGGTAGTTAATTGGAGCTGCCATGTAACTTTTCTGCTTACATGTGAGTTCTTAATTTTGGCTGCTCACCAAATTTTATGCAGTGATTGCTCTTCTCAGTTACTGATTATTTCCAATCTGTTTTCCTTTATTCTTTTGCTTCTCTCAATCAACATTGTTTCCATTGTGACAAGGTTTTTTTCTTAACTGCTCTACGTACTGTACTTATTTTACTTTGATATACATGGAACCTTAGGTATTTTATTGTTAAAAGTTGCAACCGTGAGAATTTGGAATTATCTGCACAACAAGGTGTTTGGGCAACTCAAAGAAGCAATGAAGCTAAGCTGAATGAAGCTTTTGACTCTGCTGAAAATGTGATTTTAATTTTCTCAGTCAATCGAACACGGCATTTCCAGGTATGGTTGGGATCTGAGATCCTGTGAATTGTTTAATATATGGTCTTCTTAAATTTTCAACTTAGATAATCACATTGGATTTGTTTTGATGAGCTTACTATGCAAACTTGGCTTCTCGACTAAATCAAGTTGAACCAAGTTACTCCTTTTGCTTTATATGGGATACTAAACCTGCAATCATTGTGGGTGATAGGGATGTGCCAAAATGACATCCAAAATTGGTGCTACTGTTGGTGGGGGAAATTGGAAATATGCACATGGAACTGCGCATTATGGACGAAATTTCTCAGTTAAATGGTTAAAGGTGCGTATTTGCATTTTTATTTTATCTATTCTGCTATAAAATACTCTTTTGTTGATTACCAACTATTGTCAAGTCGCCTTGATGATAAATACCAATATTGTCTAGTTTTGGTTGAAAAATAAGTCTAGGGCAAAGCAAAATAGCAACAGTGACGGCTTTGCATTATATGTTATGGGGATACTATAGTTCCACAAAGTTGAGCAATATGCACAGAGTTATCTCAGTTTTCAAAAATAATTTTTTCCTATTTATGTTCTGCATTAATGGTTTTGCACATTTGGTGCTATTATTATGTGGATAGAGCAATCAAGTTTTATGAGAAATTGGAAATCTAACAGAAAGCTCCATATGTATAATTTTTTGTGGACATGTCCCCATTGACTGCAAATGTATTATGTAGCTAATTGCAATTTTCTCTATGCAGTTATGCGAGTTATCGTTCCATAAAACTCGCCACCTAAGGAACCCATACAATGAAAACCTACCAGTGAAGGTAATGTTAAATACTATTTGCTCATGTTGGCTTATGATCAACATTTCGTATGGTGTTTTAAATACTATATGCTCATGTTATCTTATGGTCAACATTTCGTATGGTGTTTTTGTTGTTATTTCCTTTGTCCATTTCTTATGCCCATTCTTTACTCCGCTATCCCTTTGACAACAGACAAGTCTTCTTCTCATATTATGTATTTCTGAATCTGTCAATCTGTGAGAAAACACTATGGGAATTGAATTTGTTTGTATTCAATTGATTAGTACTTAGTTTACATCATCTATTTATACTAAAAGAAAAGTAAAATTATACAGATATTAAATTCTAAGTCAATAATTTCTGCTCCTCTAATCACTCCTATATTTGCTCCTATTAGCTACCTACTACCAACTTTACAGCTATATACTAGCTGTATTCCTTATTTTCTAACACTCCCTCTCAAGCTGAAGCATAATCTATGCTCAGCTTGATACAAATTTATTCCATAACATAAACTTTGAAATATAATCCCAAGCTTCAAAATAAAATGGAAAACAAATGCGAAACTCTCTCCAAACGAAGTGTACAAATAACCCATGTCATAAGCTCCAACCCAAAATGGAGATCAAGTGCAACTCTCTCCAAACGAAACCTAAACAAATAACCCATGAATAGGCTTCAACACGAAACGAAGATCAAGCGCAACTCTCTCCAAACGAAGCTTACACATATCCTGTCATATCGACTTCAAAACAAAACGGAGAACAAGTATAACACTCTTTCCAAACGAAGCTAACTTGGACATATAATACCGAAATTTTGCTAAAAACAATAGGACGACTCCAGAAAATCTCACCGGAAGCTTTCATGCTTCACTACACTGAAATCAGCATCTTCCACTTCTTCACCATGAATTGGATGACTACCTTTATGCCTCTTCTATTTGGTCTTTCATAACATGGACGGCAAACAGGAAATGCACAAACATGACAAGCAACAAAGGGCATAAAAACCAATCCACAGTTCAAATTCCAACGGCCCCACTAAAAGTCGCAAACTTTAATTCAAGTTCAGGATACACGTATCCATCATTTAGTTTCTTGATATAAACTTCAAATGTGGACAATTGTTGTGACTTGACCATGCCCCCGCCATGGGACAATTGCTGCTACACATGGCCAACAAGAATCCAATGTGAAAAGGGACTTACCTCAAGAATAATGTTGAAGAACAAAAAGTGTAAAACATTTGTTCAAAACAAAACAAAAAGTGATTGACACGTGATTGATTGCACCATGTAGAAACATCTTCAACACAATAGGCTGGACTACACTTGGTTCTCCCACTTTTATATAGCTCATTCTTATGTCACCATATGAGCATCGACATTTCCAGCTGCCATCAATTACTGCCCTGTTCTTTCTTCTACATCACATTCATTGATTTTATCAGTCCCATCTCTAATAAAAATATGCCATGCAAGCAACACCACCACTATATTCGACTTTTATTTGAAAACACCAATCAAGTGCACCGGTAACAACTATGCATTCCTGCACCTGAATATTTCTTTCCATGCACACACAGCACACCCAATCAGGCTCACTCTGTCCCACGTTTCCATTTCCAAACTCCTCTCTCCTTTTCTTCCTTTTCCCCAAATCCACACCATCCGTTTCTTCAATCAATCTTTGCAATATAGGAGCTGCCTTTTTACAAAGCTTCAGCATCAGTGAGATGGCCACTGTTAGAGATTTCAGGGATCTGCTCAGCTGAAGCAGAAAAGCACAGATCTGAAGAAGAAAAGAATTGTAGCACCACCTTCTACTACCGTGATCTGCCTGAAGCAAACCCAAAACAAAACAAGAGACAAACCTGAACTGCAACAACACCTAAAACCAATACCCAAACTAACAACCAGTACTAAGAAAACAAATCGAAGACTAAAGAAAACAACCAAGCCATAAAGAACCCCTCTGCAGCTTCTAAAGGCTACAACCCTCAACGAAACTATGAAGACCAACTTTAGCACTTTAAAACAATACAACATGAAGCAGCCACACTACACCCATGCCGGAAACAACAAATCGACGTTGGAAACAAGATCGGAGGACCGGAGGACAAGGCACGCGCTACGACACGCCGGAGCGTGAGAAACAAATAAAATTTCAATAGGCGCGTGAAGTCCACTCGCAGGTCGGAGGGGCGCCGGATTTTGAGGAGAGGCCGGACTGACACCTGCGCACCTTCCGATTTGGGCGGTGAAGCAAATCGATCACCAGATCCGGTGACCCAAGACTGGACAGAATCTTCAACCAAAAATGAAAAATTCAGGGAACTCGGAAGCCCCAAAAAACCCATAAGAGAGCCCAAGGCTCTAATAATATGTGAGAAAACACAATGGAAATTGAATTTGTTTATATTCAATTGATTAGTACTTAGTTTAAATCATCTATTTATACTAAAAGAAAAGTAAAATTATACAGATATTAAATTCTAAGTCAATAATTCCTACTCCTCTAATCACTCATATATTTGCTCCTATTAGCTACTGATGGAGATAATGCTATCGGCCAGGAGGTCCAAGGCCAAAGGCCCACCATGTGGAGAGTTTTATTCCAGGAGGCCCAAGAAGAAGGCAGCTGAGGGGGAAGCTAAGCTGGCCTAGATTTAGTTACGTGAGAAATAGAATAAGAGGAGGAAGGACGGAGGGGAGGGGGTATGCTGAGAAGAATTATTTTGTGGTTTCAGTTGTTTGGCTGAAAAGGGGTGAGGGAGTTGTGGCAATTCTCTGCTCTTGGGGGACGTTAGTCTCATTGTTTGTTTTTGTTATTGTTCTTTTCTTTTCTTATTTCCTTTTGAGTGTAAATCTACAGAACTTGTGTTGTAATTGGTTCCTTCATATCAATATCATAGCAATATTACATTCTATACTTTGTTGTGTGGTTGTTTGTGGTTATTCTTTATCAAAATCCTTATCATTGGTCCGACCTGCCGGATCATAACCACGGAAGGAGGGAAACTACAATGGAGACTCGTTTACAATCAGTGATGGTTCGACTGGAAGAAACAGAGAGCAAGTTAGGAGAGTTAAATGCGTCTGTGAATTTTCGAATGGAAGCAACAGAGAACAAGGTGGGGGAATTAACTACCTGTGTGCATGAACTAACCAAATCGGTGATGGACATTCAAAGTCGTTTGGCTACCTCTGAGAGGCGATACCAAGCAGACCAGAAACAGGATGAAGAATTCCGGACTCAAGTTTTAAATTGGATTAAACGAACAAACAAACAGCCTCTCCAGGAAGATGATTTCAATTCTCAAAGGGAAACAATCATGGAAGGAGGAGGAAGTTGGCAAGGGCAAGACTCACTCCGGCGCATGGATTATCACATCCACACAAGCCATTTTGCATATCCACTGGTTTCATTGAAGAAGGTGAAACTTCCGATGTTCAACGGTACAGATCCTAGAGGTTGGACTATGAGGATCGAAACTTATTTTCGATTGAATCAAATCCCAGCTGATATGCGCATTCAGTTGGCTGAGATTTGTATGGAGGGGCCGACCATAAACTGGTTTTCTATGTTGCTGGATGTATCACCATCCCTGTCTTGGGAGCAGTTCAAAGCCGATTTAATGAGGCGATATTGTGGAATCCATTCCTTCAGTCCGTTTGAGGAGTTGGCTGACCTGAAACAATCAGGGAGTGTGGACGAGTACATTGAGAAGTTTGAGATGATTGCTGCTACCGCGCTTGGTCTTTCGGAGCAGCAGTACGTGGGGTACTTTATCAGCGGGCTGAGAGAAGAACTCAAGGGATGGGTGAAGGTGCATAAACCGAAGGACAGGGTCGAAGCTATGCGGCTAGCGCGCACTATTGAGGCGTCGCTGCAATTCAATGGCGAAGAGTTGAATCCGACGAAGCACTTACAGAACTCAACGAAGGTGAAAGAAGGGCCATACCAGATACAAGGGACAAATGGATCGTGGGCTGGATCCAATAGAGTGAGATATTCACCCACTTTCTCTAACATATCTTCAGGCCCAAACCAAAACAAACACCCAACAAATTTTTCAAACAATCATCCACCATCTCCAACATTGTCTACCGATTCCTCCAGATTGGAGCATCGGCGGCCAGGGATCCAGCACCTTACCAAGACTGAGTGGGAAGAACGACGTCGGAAAGGACTTTGTTTTCAGTGTGGGCAAAATTTCTCACCACAACACAAATGTCCTAAGGTTCAATTGCAGGTTATGTTGCTGGGAGATGGAGATGACGTTGACAACGAGGAAGGATTCTATGAAGTCGAGAACGGAGGTGAGGAAATTCCCGTCGGCGGCGACTGCAAGGTTCTTGAGCTGAGCAGTCTCCATCCCAGTGTGGGTATGCCAGGAGATTTCAACATGGAACCGAGCACCATCAAGTTGAGAGGCACCATTAACGAAATTCCAGCGGAGATGCTAGTGGATAGTGGCGCAACACAAAACTTCATTTCATCCCAGTTAGCTGCCGTTTTGGGTTTCCAGGTAAGTCGAATAACAACCTTGGGAATTAGACTGGGAGATGGGAATGTTATTGGGGTGAATAGGCGATGTACAGGAATTCCCATACAATTAAATGATTACCATTGTGTAATTGATGCACTTGTAACTGATATGAGAGGGTTGGATTTAATACTGGGGGTCGAGTGGTTGCGATTGTTGGGGGACATCACCGTCAATTGGGCATCGGGATGTTTGAAGTTTGTCGATCAGGGCAGAAAGGTGGAATTAAAGGCAGGAACAAAGGGGCATGGGATAGATCCATCACGGCAAGAAGGAAGTGAAAGGCAGTTGCGACAACTGGACACAAAGAGTGAAGGTGATTTAGTGCAACCGTGGGACTTTTTACATCATTTCAATTTGGTACACCAGAAGCAGATGAGGAGCTGGTGCGCCAAACAACGGGTAGCTTTTTTCTGAGATAACAGGGCTCCTTTCAAGTCGGCAGGTAGAGCATGTAATCACTTGGCACTCAGGGCAGGGACCTATCTGTGCATGTCCTTACGGTTACACTGTTTGCCTAGAGAAATTGTGCATTGTTGCTTTGGGTCGAGGGGAAGATGCACTTGAATTAATGGACAGTTTAGTTGATCGATTGCTCTTCTACATTGGTGGCAAAGAAGTTCATTATGAACGATTATTTTTCTTGACACTACCTACTGGTGAACACCATGGTGGTGTTGGGCATGGGACAGATGGAACTACTGTCAATGTTGATGTTACTGCACCTGGAGTTTTAAAGTACTCGGATATCGGAAAGACACTTGAGGGGAGCCTTTACTATGACTTCTCAGACATGGAGAAATTTTTGCACCAACGATTTGCCAGGTATTCATTTGGAGTTGGCAATATAAGCTTTGTATATGGTAGCATGACAATGTATCAGGCACTGTTGATGGATTGGAGGAGGAATCTTGAAGAGACTCTCCCTGGCATCTCCACTTTAGTCTTGAGGACAAGACTGCTTTTCCACCGGGCGGCAATGATGGAGATAATGGTATCGGCCAGGAGGTCCAAGGCCAAAGACCCACCATGTGGAGAGTTTTATTTCAGGAGGCCCAAGAAGAAGGCAGCTGAGGGGGAAGCTAAGCTGGCTTAGATTTAGTTACGTGAGAAATAGAATAAGAGGAGGAAGGACGGAGGGGAGGGGGTATGCTGAGAAGAATTATTTTGTGGTTTCAGTTGTTTGGCTGAAAAGGGGAGAGGGAGTTGTGGCAATTCTCTGCTCTTGGGGGACGTTAGTCTCATTGTTTGTTTTTGTTATTGTTCTTTTCTTTTCTTATTTCCTTTTGAGTGTAAATCTACAGAACTTGTGCTGTAATTGGTTCCTTCATATCAATATCATAGCAATATTACATTCTATATTTTGTTGTGTGGTTGTTTGTGGTTATTCTTTATCAAAATCCTTATCAGCTACCTACTACCAACTTTACAGCTATATACTAACTGTATTCCTTATTTTCTAACACAATCAAAGTGCTTTATGAAACTGATCAGATAAAAATAAGCATGTGAGATGTGCATGAATAAATGTGTTGCACCCATCTGCATGTATGAACACACAAAAACACTCAAGTGTGCATATATGTAGCATAGCTACTATATCCCATTGTTTTAGCCCATTAGAATTTTTTCCACATTGCATCTTGTCCTGGTTTATTTTCTAATTATCACCAACCTGGCACAATGCTTGGGCCTTTTTCAATAACATGTTCAACATGGATGCCTCATAAGTCATTTTATTTAGGGTTTATCTATGATTTTCCTTCTAAACTATCATCATTTAATAGACTACTCTCCTAAACTAATTGAATGTTATTGCTCCCCCCTTGAACTTGATATAAATATTATATTACCCTTATAGGACAAACACATCATGAAGAGTGCGTGAAAATTACGTGCATGTGATGTGAGAAAAGTGAGAAGGGCTAATATGATATTTTTAACAAGTTCAAGGGGGTAATATATTATTTTTAATAGTATAGAAATATTACTTACGTTTTTAATTAGTTTAGGTGGTGATCTGATACTTAATTAGTTTGGGGGGTAATATGCTAAATGGTGATGCATATATTATCCCTTTTATTTATGAAATGGGATTCTATAACAATTTGACTATACATGCTGGAAATGGACTTGTGGAACTGCTATTGGAACAAAAAACTCTTAAGAGCAAAATCAAATGAATTGTCAAAATTTTGTGAAATTCATTTATAATTTCAAAATTTTCTGTTTGTGATGTCAAAGGAAAATTGATTTCAATTCCATGCAATTAAACATGTCCTAGATCCTACCAAAATATGTGGAAGTTGCAGATGAATTTTAGAAAACTTACAGAGTTTTTGGACAAAAATACTCACCCTCCTCTTTGGACAAGAAATGATGGATCAAATGAATTTCACAAAATTTTGTGGATTTCATTTTTAATTCCAAAATTTTCTATTTGGGATGTAGAAAAATGAAATGATTTCAATTCCATCTCAAATCCTATTAAAATAGATGGAATTTGCAAATGAATTTTACAAAAATTACACAAAAATTTTTCAATTTAAATACCCATCTTGCTCGTTTTTCTTCTTATTCTCTCTCCTCCATCTTTCTTCTCCTATCTCTCTCTTTCTTTCTTCTTCCTCCTCCTATCTCTCTCTCTCTCTCTCTCTCTCTCTCTTTCACATTCCTCCTTTTCTTCCTGTTAAAATCTTTTAATACAACAACTAGATGGAATTGGCTATATGGATTCTCTGTCACCAATTTCTCGTCTAAAGTTACATTCGCCTCAATATTTAGTAATTGTAAATCTTTGGGTACTGTTTCTTTTCCTGTTATTTTAGACCTGTTTCTACCCTTGTTCTTTAATTTTACAACTAAAAGATCACATTTCGAACTGGAGCATCTATGGGTCTGTGTAGCATATGTCCAAACCATCTAAATAGTTTTCTCTTATTTTATCTTCAATTTGTGTTAAATGTAGCTTTCGTCTACTATACTGATTTCTAATCTTGTCCAATCTTTTATGCTCACTCATCCATCTTAACATCCTCATTTCTGCTACATTTTACTTTGTGTATATGTTGAACTTTAGTTGCCCAACACTTACTTCCATAAAGTATGACTGGTCTAACAGTGGTTTCGTAGAACTTCTCCTTCACCTTATTAGGTATCTTCTTGATGTGCAATGCACCAGTAGCATTTCACTGTTTCAACCTTCCCATTCTGATTTTATGGGTCAAATCTTCATCTATCAACCCATCATCTTAAAAAATGGAATCAGATATTTGAAGTGGCTATACTGAGCCCACAAATACTTTTTTTAATATCAAGGAAAAATATTAGTAAAAGGATTTTTTTTTTTTTAATTTTTTTCTTCTTTGTATGGGTGGACTTTGAATTTGTAAGATTTTAGTGAAATATTTTTTTAAATTGAAGAAGTGTAAGAGTATGATTCTAATTATTTTTAAGATATTATAATATTAAGTACATTTTAGGAAATGGTGATAATTAAATTTTAATTTTGAATTGTTTCAAACCGGAAAAACATGGAATTCAATTCAAATATATATTTTAATTTTTGGCATTCCAAACGTGAAAATTTATTAGGAATTGAATTCTACATAGAATTCTATATTCTGAATTCTAGCTTGCTATACGGTCTGTAAAAGAATACATTCTTCACAAACATCTCATGCAGTGAAGACCTTCAAATGCTGAAATACCATGCAATGTATCCATATTCAGTTGGAGTTTATGAAAGAACAGTTTTAATCTATTGGAAGTAGAGTTTTGTAATCTTAGATTGTTGGTTGCTCTCTAGCGAGTTATTCTGAATAAGCTAAAATAGGTACAAAAGGAAGTAAACTCAAAATCCTGACTTCTGATTGTATTACAGGCTACCCAGCCAGTTCATCAAGACCCATTTTTCCTTTTAAAAAATGAGTTTTCAGTATGTTTTAGCATACCTAAGCATCTGGTTCTTGGGTTTTCCCATTGAACAGGGCCGATTGTGACAGTTATAGTTCTAGTTATGAATTATGGATTAATCTAGATAGAGGGAATTGAAGTTCCTCTACTTGCAGCTGAAAGTATACTACAGACAGAGACTGAATAACTAAAGATCCTTTTGTTGCACTTTAGGTCAACCACAATCGTGAAGTGAAAAAGAGTTCTATTGAATGTAGAGTCCTATATTGTTGGGTTCTCTTCAAGGAGCCTTTCTAAATTAGTCAAAAGAAATAAAAAAAAAAGGAAAGAATGAAATTCTTAAAACACAGCCTGCTACGAGATTCTACTTGGTTTTCCGGCCAATCCCTACGTAAGTAGATCCTTAACTTTGGGGGGCTATAACAGTAATTGTTGTGAGTGAAAATATAGGATGAAGATGTCCTGATTTGTGACAGTTTTAGAATTGCATAAAACATAAGGTAATGAATCTAGCACTGGCTATGTGTTTCTGCTACCGTCATGGAGCATGGTGCCGATAATTTATTTGATAAGATATAACAGCACATCAACAACCATTTTTGCTTTAAGACTGAGCAGGTTGCCTTATGCTTCAGCTGACTGCCTGAATAAGCACAAATCCTATAATAAGCTTGTAAAACTTCTGACTTTGCAAAATGCATTCTGGTTTTGGACTGACGACAAACAAATTTACTTAAAAAAGAAGATAAATGTGTGCACACACGCACATGGAGGAGGAAAAAAAAAGCACTTGTTTGTTTTATGTGCTTGCAGACAATATGTTCTTATTCAATGATGTAGTTGGTCTGATAACTCTGTATATGCATTATTTGTCTTGCCACCAGTACACCATATCTTTTGATTATGACAATTCTTTTGCTAGTTGTTATATCTGGGGCTATAATTGTGTCAAGGTTTACTATTCCCTCCACTTTGTTTTCAAATTATTGTTGTACTTTGCATGGCTGCAGATCAGTAGAGATTGTCAGGAGCTAGAGCCCTCAATTGGCGAGCAGTTAGCATCCCTGCTCTATCTTGAGCCAGATAGTGAACTCATGGTATGATTATTTATACCTTTGTTTTTATTCAAATTTGGACATTGTGTAAAATCATTATAATATATTAAAGAAAATGAAGGAGTAGAAAATTGATTAATAATATTTTTCTTGGCTTGTGAGGCAATCCGGTTTTTTGTTTGTTTGTTTGATTGATGTCCATTATCAAATTTCCATTTATAGTTTCTTCAATGCTAAAATTGTCAATCATATGTTCAACTTCTGTTCATTTGTTCAATAGAGGTAATCCTAGGATTTTGTGCTAATCTAATTAATTTTTCTAAACAACGTTTTGAACAGAAAGATATAAACAGCAAATTGATAGCTGTTGACAGTATTGCAATGGTTAAAATTTTTAATGTCTGGTTGCATATATGTTGTGAAATGCCTAACTTGCAGCAATATTTCCAACTGAATGGATATATAATCATACCTTAACTAAATCTGTTGATTCTATATAACAGAATTTGTTGAGATAAGTTTTCTTTTTCAGAAAACTGGCACAATTTCTCAGTAACGTGTTGGATTGCATGCTGATCTTGTGGATGGCCACAATTGAATTAATCTCTGTATTTGAGCATATAATTGATGACTTTGAAAATTCCCCCAAAATTAACAAAATTCTAGATATGTTTTGGTGATGAACTCTTATTTTTTAATCTTACTATAATAATTTAGTAGAGAGAAAACATTACAAGGAAATTATATTCACCTTCAAATTGGCATATTGTGATGATTTTACTTTTGAGAACCGATACCTGATGAGTTTATTGTCCTTTGGTCACAGTCAAAAATATGTGTGAGCCAACTTTGGTTAAAAACGAATCAAATTGACAGATTTTTTTTTTTTTAATTTGGTTCAGTTTTTAGGTTTTGTTTCAATTTTAAAATTCCAGCAGGTTCGGTTAATACGGTTTGGTTTTGAAAGACAAAAACCGAGAAATAACCAAACTGATCGATGTTTATATAAAACGACATTTTGTATATCTATTCAAAACACACTGTTTTAAGTCACACTGTTTTGTATATTTGTTTAAAACACACCGTTTTGAATATTTGTTCAAAACGACGACGTTTTATTTTTTTAATTGATAATTTTTAATTTTGGTTATATGTTGAACCGAAAATTTTGGTTTGATTATCTTATAATTTCGGTTCGATTGGCTAAAATTCTAAAATTTTGGTGTTCGGTTATTGAACAGAACCGACAGTTGCTCACCTCTAGTTGAAAACTGATATAGACAGGTTACTGGTGATGTCAACATGTGTATCTTGGGGTCAGAGCTACCCCAATTGTATGGTGGCACCCCATGAGCGCAAAAGCAAAAGAGAGTTGGTGTAGACATTTGGGATCAGAGCCAAATCTTATGGCTACAGTGTTGACAGTAGCAATGGCAATGGCAGAAAGTCTTGCCTTGTAGGAGGTGTGAATTTGTTTAATCAAGGTGAAGAAAATTCACGTCTGCATGTTGGATGGAACCAATGTAATGAGCCATCACTTTTATGCGCATGTTGTTTCGTTGGTCATCCAATCTTCCCCAAGTTGGATGGCTAGGAACATCGTATCAACTTGACTTCTTGATAAGTGAATCTTCTCTAGTTATCATTTACCAATAGAAACAACATACAGACTGCATCTGTTCTATGCTAGCAGGCTTGTTTAATCAGTCTCTTGTTCTATGATTCTATGGCAATGCGGCATTATGATGCTTTCATTGAAATTACAGTTAATGTGGATTTTTTTAGCTGGACCCTGACAGTAGTATTTGCAGGCTGGAGAAATAGTCTTCACATGCATTGGAGACACAGAAATATTGTAGTTCACATTTGGCACCTTACTAATAGCATACTCTACATACTATGTGTAATATTTCAAGGATGAAATTAGCTTTTCTTGGAGCACCTCAAATTAGGCTACAGTTTTCTGACAGTTTATTCCTTCCTTGATTTGCTGTTGATTTATCCTTTACATGATTTGTAGAATTTGTGGCCGTGGGTGGGTTTGGGGGATAATTTTTATTGATAAAATCAGGAGTAAGGGTGGTATTGATTTATTGCATTGAGCTGTAGATTGTAGCCTGGCTCCTCTCCATTTAATTCTGAGGATGAAATGATTGCTGATTGCTTATTTCCATAATACAGGCGATCTCACTTGCAGCTGAAGCAAAACGAGAAGAGGAAAAAGCAAAGGGGGTTAACCCTGATAATGAACGTGACAACCCAGACATTGTTCCATTTGAGGACAACGAAGAAGAGGAAGAGGAAGAAAGTGAAGATGAGGAGGAGAGCTATGAGCAGGCTTTTGGGGCAGCTGGTCAAGGGCGAGGAAGAGGCAGAGGAATCATGTGGCCTCACATGCCAATGGCCCGTGCTGCTAGGCCCATTCCTGGGATGCGAGGTTTTCCCCCAATGATGATGGGTTCTGATGGGTTCTCCTATGGACCAGTGGCACCTGATGGTTTCGGAATGCCTGATGTCTTTGGTGTGGCACCTCGTGGATTTGCCCCATATGGTCCAAGGTTCTCAGGTGAGTTTACAGGCCCTGCATCTGGCATGATGTTTCCTGGACGACCTCCCCAACCTGGGGCCATGTTTCCACCTGGTGGTTATGGCATGATGATGGGGCCAGGACGTGCCCCTTTTATGGGAGGGATGGGCCTTAATGCCACAAATCCAATTCGAGGCAGTCGACCAGGTGGTATGCCATTTCCACCAATCCCTGCAGCTTCAGTTCAAAACAGCATAAGACCTGTTAAAAGAGATCAGAGAATAACAGCTAATGATCGACCAGGTTTAGAGCAAGGCAGGGGGACAACTGGGGGGCCAGATGATGAGGCTCAGTACCAACCAGAAGGATTGAAATCTTCCCATGAAGATCAAATTGGTCCAGGAAACAGCTTCAGGAATGATGAGAGTGAAAGCGAGGATGAGGCACCTAGGAGATCAAGGCATGGCGAAGGAAAGAAGAAGCGACGGGGCTCAGAAGGAGATGCAACTCCAGGCTCTGATCACTAACAGTATTCTACCAGCTGATGAGGGATCATGGAAATTAATCTAGTTAACCTCATATGTGCAAATTATATGCAATTTAACCCTTACTGATGTGCTTTCTTATGAATTTGATTAATCTAACTATTGCCCATATAGGGTCTTTGTTTGTATTTGAAAATCTTGGGGGGAGAAAAGAATGAGCTGTTCAATATTTGGATTCTTTTTTTAATTTTTTTTTTCTGATCTCCATTTTTGCAGTTTAACGTGTTAAAAAATATTTGCTCAAAATTTGTGGATATTTGTATCTACAAAGAATTGGAATGTTAGTGATTACTGCAAATCATGTTCTGTTACAACTTCACTTATAACCTCATCCTGTGAACTTTCAACTTCATTTTGTTGTGTCAACTGGGCTATTCTGTCTTTTTAAGTCACTTTTGGGAAATGAAAACACCTATAATATCATCAAAAGTGTACGGTGTTATGTAAATTGATTGTCCTGAATAGTCTCACGAATATGCCATAGCTATTATTTAGCTTCGCATACACTTGTTACTTTGGTACGACGATTACCAATCCGGTATGAGTAATACTTTCAGAAAATAAAATGTAAGTTATATGTGTATGGTTAGAACATTAAATTAAATTCAATAGGTCACAAAGTCATAATTTTCTTTTAAAACAAACTTGCTTTCATAAGAGAAATAAACAGAAGAAACAAAAGATACTAAAACTACAGAATTATATTCTCAAGTACTTGGGCTGAAGTATGTACAATAACAACATTTCAGATAAACCGTGGAGCTCGAAACATTGAAAGACCAAAGGCTCTGATTAATCCAGTTCGGCTCTCAAATTGCCCACCAGAGCAATATAGCTCTTAGCGTTGATTTTTTTCATCCACAAACCTCAAACTCCAGAGAACAAGTATTTGCCACCTAAACCAACCAATGTTGGTCAAGTTATGAGCGGATACTGATGTGTGTAGTTTAATAAATGTTATTTTAGTGTTTTATATTTGATTTTGTTGAGTAAATATTCAGTTTTAGTTATTTTGTGTGTGAAATGTGGTATTTTTTTATGTTCTTGTGTGTGTGTGATGTGTGTGTAGGAGTAAAGTAGAGAAACAAAGGAGAAAAGAGGCAGCAATTAAGCGCAAGAGCAGAGTTCCTGTCGCGGGCGCAGTGATGGTCGCGAGTGCGACAAAGCAAGGCAAAAGAATTGGAAGTCAAGTACAAGAAAAGTCAAGATTTGAGAAAGCATGTCCTATTGCAAGTGCGACATCCTCCATAGGCGCGATAGCAAGAGTACTTTGGGCAGTTATTTTTGAAAGGACACTTGAAAATGGATGACTTTCCACCAAAGTTTGTGTATATGGAGGGGCACTTGAAAGGACACATTGTTTGGAAGCTTATAAAAATGCAAAGGGTAGTTAGAAGATACATATAGAAGTTTTAGAGGACAATTATAATTTATTTTTCTGCTGTACAAAGTTAGTACAATTAATTTGGTCTTTTAAGAATAAGACAAAAGCAGAAGAAAAATCTTTTAGAGATTGAAAATAGTTGAGAGATTTCTTTTTACTATCTCCCTCATCTATTACTTCTTCTTTGTAATTATTTGAATGATATTTTAGGAACTTTAATAATGATGTTTTACATATTTTCTATTTTTAGTAATATACAGTCTTTTATGGCATAACTTTCTATTAGTATTTTATGTGTGATCATTGTAAGTGAGAATACAGTCGAGAGATATATTCTTCCTTATAGCTAATAGAAGTTCATTATCATAGCATTGCTTGAGAGATCAAAATGTTAAGATAATTGCTACAAGTTAGTGTTCAATCTTAAAATATTCGTTTATAATTAACTAATTCATCAATGAGAGTTAAGGGTTAAAATTATTTATACATGTTTTAGGCAATCTATTTCATGTCGAGAAAATGAATTAAAATTTTAATCCAGCTTTGCTTGTATTACAAGATTGAAATTTAATCAAGAGAAAAATAACAAATTTCATATCCATTTGACTAGGAGTGATCACGGGGCAGGATGAAAAATTCTCCCCCACTCACTCCCCCACCCCCGCCACCAATATCGAGGGGGGAGGGTAGGGGAATTTCCCCCGTCCCCGCCCCGCGTGGATCCCTTTCCCCCGATTTGTTTGTTTTTTTTTTTTAATTTTAAAACATAATATTTTATAAATAATTAAAATTAAAATATAATATTTAATAAATAAAAAATTTAAAATCAATAATAATTTAAAATTAAGTATAATTTAAAACTTAATAATTATAAAATTAAGTTATATTTTAATTTTAATTATTTATAAAATATTATATTTTAAAATTAAAAAAAATATATTTTGTAGGGCGGAAATTCCCGCGGAACGGATACCCCATTCCCCGTCCTTGTCCCCGATTCTAGGACGAAAATCTTTTTCCTCCCGTCCCCTTACCTGCAGGAGAAAATTTTGAAAATTCCCCACCCCGAACGGGCGAATCCCAGTTGGGGTCCGAAAATTTCCACCCCGTAATCATCCCTACCATTGACTCATAATCATAATTCCAATTTTCTTCTTTGATTATAAATTAATTAAGTCTAACTAATATTTTAGTCTTAATATAGCATTAATGGTTTAATTTACAATCTAATAATTGAACAGTGTAAACAAGATTGACATTGAGACATAGTGTGTAATAACCAATCTACTCCTCGTGAGAATAATATCTTAAGTACTAATCAGTAAACCTTGTACTTGCGTATCTAGCACAACAGACACTAAATCAAACTCAAATCAACTCCTTTTCACTATAATCGAAGGCAAGCAAAACCTCTTGGCTATCTGTCTCAAAATCAACTTAAGAACAACCATTGTTTTTTATCCATAAAACACATTCTCGTCTATGACCAACAATGCCAAGATTATAAACGGAGAAACATAATTTCAAACTCCTTAAAACAGATGTAGACTGCAGGAGTTAAACTATTTCCAAGTATATTAGCTTAATTTAGTCTCTTACAAGAACATGATCACTCTGGACCAAAAAGATTAATCAAAATGAAAGAAAATTGGTAACAGGACAATTATCATAAATACATCATTGTGGCAGTCAGATAAATATATAGTTCACCAATCTATACCCAAATCTTTTGAAAGGAAAAGTTTATCAATATATAGAATGACGGGTGCCGATGCAGTAATATAATACTCCATTTTAATCTTAGCTGAGGTCTCTGAAAGGCAAAACAAATATGGTTAAATAAACAATCATACATCCACAAAATAAAACCACCCAACATAACATTCTCTCTTTTTTGGCCCAGAAAGGTCCCTTCTAAGAAAAGAAAGAACTAACACGGTTAATTCAGAACAATGTTTTTAACTCTACAAACTGATTTTTCAGGATTCATGGTTTCTTGGACGAAGTCAAATTAGAGATCCAAAATTCCAAAAGTTTCAAGTGTATATAAATTCAAAATTTAACCAAACCAGTGAACAAGTTTGGCACTTAAAGTATACATCCTTGCATGCACATCATTAACTTGCATGAAAATACAACCTCAGAAGCAAGTAAACCAAATGGTGCAAGCACTCACCGTTTTCATTCCGCTTATTTAGAAGTTGTGCTTTTGTAGGAAGCCCATACATCCCTGCAGCAACAGCTTTTCTGATAGCCAACCCATGGTGTGGAGCAAACACCTGAGCATAGGCCTTGGAAGCTGGGTCCTTCAAAGAATTCCCCCTGCCATGACAATTTCAGGATATGTCAACTATGTCCTTCCAACAATGAACATGGACGATCAACTGAACCACCAACTTCAATCTACCAAAAGTTGCCAGTAGTAGTTGCATTGCACAAATTACATCTTCGAAAGGATACCCTTGATTCATTCAATGAATTTCGGAAATTAATTGCAATGTTGACCAACATTCCCAGAAACCTGAAATGCTACCAAAAGCAAATACTTTATCCAGTGAACTTATACACCTTACAAAATAAACTTAAAAGAATTATGAACCAAGTCATCAAACACCAACCAAATTTCCCTGCGACCAAGAAATATATTTGACATAGAATATTTTCAATTTCCACCAAATAATTTGGTCTTCATTTCTTATAAAACAATTGAACCCAATTCTATAGCAAATAAAGCTATAATCTAGAAGCGAGTTGGTCACATTCATTCCCGTCGATGGGCATCATAAGGACCTATAATTCAAGGCAACTAACCGCTCATAATTCTGATCATAATAAAGACTACATGAAATTATATAGTACTTCCTCTTGGAACCTGGTGCCTACTAGTAAAAAGAAAAAGAAAAGCAGAGTGTAGAACCCACGCATTGCACATGTGCACAGAGCACTGACCTGTTACAGTTATCATCATAAAATTCTTGATTATAATAAGATTTCACTTCACAACTCACGTACATCAATTCACATGAACTAATTAGATAAGCACAATTGAACAAAATTAACTTCAGCTTTCAAATCACGAATCACCTATGGTCCATTCTAAATAGTGGTTAGAAAAATCATAACATCAGCTCTCACAATAAGATTTTTATATTATGAATTACTACTACATATTCTTCTGATTTCCAAAAGAACAGCTGATTGAATGTTTCATAAAATTATATATTTCCCATTAGAAAGTTTCCCCGTGTATACATACTTGAAAATAACAACTTAGGGTACTTGCAGCTATTGATACAAAACTAAACAAGACTTACAGCCAGATATTTCAGGATAACCTGTCCAAGTAAAGCGCAAGCTAAATTTCTTTATAGTGAGGACAAGTTCAAGGTCCAGCAAGGTTAACTGAATCAAGGGACAAACAACTTATAAGCTTTCTGCCTTCTCTTTTAGGTCATTTGATTCCCTACAGGTCTAAATCTAAGCAAAGATCACTGTGCAAACTAAACCACTAGTAGGTCATAAATCAATGAAGAGATCAATCCAAATTCCTGGAGGCTACTTTTCTGCTAGCGATGAATTCAAACAAAAGATATCTTCTTTTTTTTTTTTTTTATCACAAGTTACATCAATCATCATGACAAGATTTAGGCCAAAAGTTTGGATACAGTTTGGAAACCAAGGCTTCCATCAAAACAAACCAAATGAAAGGCTTTCATAAAATTCTCCTTAAATTGAGAATGAAGTTTCAATCTATACATGCCAAATCCCGAATCAGTAATCACATCCATTTCGAAAAATGTAAAACTGATTAGTTATCTTTCTAAAAAGCCATGAAATTAGAAGCAAATGGACTATTAGACTTCCAAAATAAGTAGGCCCATTACCATATGAACTCAAACTCAACAATTTGTGATTTTGCTTTTTAAATTCAAATAAGACACCATTTTTCTTTCTTTCATTTTCAGTGCATGCTTTGTCTTGCTATGAAACATCAACATCTTCTATTGGGAGAACTGATAGACAGAAAAATATATGGAGCTTGTAAAATTGTATAATTTTATGGATCCTCCACATATCCTAGTTGAAAGGGCAATACATGATCACCTAGCAAACATTTTTACATTCTGGTCCTGAATATTTATCCATTGGTTTAAAATCAATTTATTTCATAGATTTCAATTGAAGCACTCACCACAGGTTTTTAAATCTATCAAAGTTTCTTTTACTCCCCCTCACCCCACAAGAAAAATAACATTTGAAAGATAAAATTGCAGCAGATAAGCAGCAATGTACCGCTCAGGATTTTGTTTCATTTTGTGTTTCACATTTCACCATAAGCTCCAACAAAATTAGATTCTAGCCTGGAAAAATATAAACCAAAGCTAATTACATTATAAGTTTGATTCTCTGCTCACAGCGTAGTTTAAAATTTTAGGTAGATATTGCAAAACTCCACAAAATGCAGCAGGTGAGCTACAATTCAGGAAAGTTTTATTTAGACAGCAAGTTTTGAGGTAGAAAGCAAAATTGGTCACAAAATATATCAAAAGAAAAAAATCAACAGAGGAAGTCATCCACATTCATGATCGAGGATGACATAAAAGAATAAAATATGGAGCAAGATCTTTGATTTTATGAAATATATAATAACATAAAAACATTATGCCCAAGATGATCCATGAGGCCTTCCATAAGGGTTCAAAGGAGCTATCTAATAAGTTATGTTAAAATAGATTATTCTGATGTGTTGTTCTCTGTTGAGGCCTTCCATAATTCAAGGGTTCAAAGGTGTGAGTTAATAATGTTATAAAAGATTATCGCTGTGTTTCTATTAGCTCAGAGGAAGAATGCCTTGGAAATGCCAGTTAATTATATGAGAAATAAAGAGACGCATTCATTAATAACAACGCAACCAAAAAAAAAAGGGTGCGGGAATTTTAAGAAAATGGCAATGGACAAGTGAGTTCATTTCCTATTACAGAACCAAATAGTTTATCAGCATCAACGTCAGCATAGGGACATCAAGAATCATCAAACAACAAAAACAACAAGACTTGGATTGTTCAAGCTCTTTCACAAGCTTACACCACCCACATCAAAGTTTAGTAAATAAAACAGATTTGAAAACAGCAAGAGTAGAAAAAGGTCATACTCTGTAATGAGAATTTGCTCAAATAGGACCTTGACCATGTCAAGCCCACGCTTGACCCTCAAAAGATTTCTTGCATGACTACCAGCCTTTCTTACACGGTTATCTTCTATATCCCTATCCAACAAGGTTTGTAAAGTCCCAATTGATTTCGATGCCGCTGCAAGATCACGAACCTGTTACCATAAAACTAAAATTTAAATTTCCGTACTCAAAAAAGCTAAAAGTCGAAACTTTTCTATAAAAAACAACAAACCTTAGCTACATAATCCATCTCAGCAAACTTGAAGGCAATACCCAAGCAACCAAACGGAGGAGAGACGAGAGAGCAAGCGTGAGAGAATGGGGCAACCTCCAATTGTGGCGTTTGAGAATTTACAGAGATAGCCAATTCTTTAAACGCATCGGCTATTTTCTTGAGCGGCTTTTCAGTTTCAAAATCCACAATTAATGACGTATACGATAGTATAGACAATCAGTGATCGAAGTATGGGTCTGGCGAAGGAGGAAGCGAAGAGTAATAAAGATGAGAAATGGGGTACAAAGCTTTGACGAGGTTGCCCTCCGAGTCTCCGACACTGAAATCTGTTAAAAGAAAGTAAAAAGTAAAAAAAAGTAAAAGAAACCATTCCGCTGCCGAGGAGAGTTGAAATTTAGTGCTAACCAAGTTGGGGTGGAAAAAAAAAAAGAAATTTTGGTTAACCAGAAAAATCAACATGAAATCGAACTAAATTTTAAATTAACGAAATTAAAAATTTTTATTTATAATTTTTATTTTTAAAAATTAATAATTAATCGTTGATTAACTGTTAAGCTAATTGATTTATATATATTTTATAAATTATATTTTAAATTTTATATTTATATTTTTATAATTTATAAATATTATGATATATAATTTTTTAAAATATTATTATAATATATATTTTAGTAAATAAATATTAAAATTATCTTATTATTATTATTATTATTATTATTTATTTATTATATGTATATACTTAACACTTTATTATTAATTTCATATTAAATATATTTAATTTTTATAATTAATTATGAAAATTTTATTTTTATTTTAATTCTTTTAATGGATATTGTATTTAATTTCTATTTTTTTCACTTTTAAAGCATTTATAACAATTAAAAATTATATTAAAAATTATATAATTTATTAAATTTATAAGTTAAATTTTTTTTGTGTTAACCGATAAACCAATTCAAAAAATATAGTTAAAAATCGAAATCAATATACTGGTTAACTAAAATTAATGGACTAATTTAATAAAATTATTAATGAACCGGTTAACTGTATCAATGCTCGTCCTATAACCAACCAACATTAAGTTAAAGAAATTTAACTGTATGTAGCAAAATAACAAGCTAATTGTTGATACATTTTTATATTGAATTTCTTTAAATTAACTCGAGTTTATTTAAAATACAACATTATTCATAATAAATAATTATAACTAAAACTATTTTCTTAATTTTTGATTAAAACTATAAAATAAACCTCTTAAGAATGTTGATTTTATCACGATAAAAATTATGTTGATTCCGCTATGGTTATCCGCTTGAAATATAAAAGGAAAAGAGTTAATAATTGCACAAAAATTTAGTAAATATTCTTACAAATTAATAAGTAGCCCATTCAGATTTTTGCATACTTAAATTTCTCTTGGTCACATGACTTGCAATTCAGTTTGGATTTTATCAGGCGTAAAGTTTTTCTAATTTGAATTAAAGTCATTTTTTTATACGCAAGTTTTTGGTTTGGAGTAAAATAGAGATTTTTTCTATTCCCGTGTTAAATTGGAACTTATATTCTAATTCTACGGATGTTCACAAGTAATGCTTTTTTAGTGTGAAAGGATGTGAAGAGAGAGAGTATAGTAATGAGAGGCATTTAGAGTGTGTTTAGGATATATCTACCTTTGGCTTCAAATCGGAACAGTTGAAAAATAAAAGTCAACCAACTTAATTTATGATTAAATTAGCACTATACAATTCAGTTTATCTCTGTTACATATCAGAAGCATTATTCCTCTATCCATTACATGTTATATATTACTATTATTACATTACACACTTTTATACAAAATGCACATTTTGTACAAAACATGTAAACAGTAAAAGTTAGACCAGATACACTATAATCCTAGTCCTTCGTATTGACCATCCACTAACAAACTTTGTCCCTAAGCAATCCTAATAGAGTGTCTGCACGGATAAACACCTGTGCTAAACTATAAAGTTTAGTAGGGAAATAGTATACTAAGAGTAACTACTTACAACAATTAATATCAAACAAAACATGTGAGTAAGATAAGCATGTAGAAGAAATAATTATTACAATATATGTCATACCAAAGGTTAACAGAAACAAGTCCTTCAAATGAACATTAAAGTAATGTTTTCAATATTAGAAACTCACACATATATATAAGCAAATATATATGTATATAAATGTTCATTACACTTTCATATGGTTGATATGATCTATCATTTAGCTTTTCGCTCTTAATTCACATTGTCAATATAAATGCCTGCCTAAGTTTTACGGGTGTGGATAACGGGTGCTATGGATACCTAAATGTATTGATCCTGTATGATACCTTAAGGTGTCAAAATTGTAAGACTCAAATGGGGTAAAGACTAGAGGTCTCAATTTGAGGTTAATTGTAGGACCCAAATGGGGTTAAGACTATGACAGCTGTAATGACCCTTATAGGCATGCCTATTAATTCATATCCAAGTACTATACGCAGGCATTACTTTCTTTTACATGTCATTTCACTCTTTAGATCCGTATATTATTGGAATCAATAAATATGTATATAGTATCATCAAATCCAGTTACACTATCAAACAATCAACATATATCACCTCCCATTCATTGTTACTTTAACAATAGAGCTTATGCAATACAATACAAGTATCAGTAAATAAGTATGAACATACATACGTATTTTTTCTCAATGAGTAACATACATGTATCCTTGCACACTTATACTTACACATCCTTCAGTGCATACTTGCCAAATATAAGACTATGCATATATACTTTCAATATGCATAATAAAACACATATATTGCATTATCATGTATAAGAATTCGGTATCAAATCATTTATGATCAATTACATATGAATACTAATTGTTCACACTGAAATGCTCATTTACCTTTAGTATATTCATGGCAAAAATATGTTTGGACATAGTAGGAGCATCTCTATATAAATGTACTATTTGGGTTCATAAGGTTTTCAATTACAAATCATGCTTCCAAGTGTCTTTCATGATTTAATCTCAAATTTTTATGTCCAAATATGTGTATGTATTCCTATATGATTCACGTTTCATGTCTTTTATTGTCCTTTAATAGTAGTGGAGTTATTAAGAGTAATTACATAAATTACATCATATGCTAATAATTATTTATGTTTAAGCTCAATTGGTTTTCATATCTCAATGTGCCATCATGTATTTCATGTACATAACATCATGTTTTGTCCCTAAACATGTGTTCCTAATGTTTTAAAAGTGTTTGAAAAAGTCCAAAAACCGTTCAGTGACATTTTGGGGTCTAAAAGTTAAGTAGAAGCTAGAATAAAGGAAGGTCACAATTGAGACAAAATGATTCCAGCTATGACCATTGCTTCTGGTTTGGTCCAAAATGCTCGCAATCTATCCAGAACTAAGTGGGCAGACTCTCAGGTTCAACTTGTACACAAATTTTGACATAGTAAATGTGATTTTTTGGGAAAATTTTATTATATACGTTTGTTTCACTATGTCTCTAGTTTCCATAAAATTAACAATCATTCAATTTGGACCACTACACAAAGAGATACAAAGAAAAGCATACAGATTGCTCCCATTGATAGGGTAGCAGTCATAACTCAACTTCAAGCCAAAATTTGATATACTTAGCGTAGAATTTAATTTTGATTTCTTCTACGATATCTATTTTTGAACTTTCATTTTCAACCAAAGTCACTTCATTTAAGTATTTATAGAGCAAATCATAACCTTTACATTAAAATTGGTTCAAGTGATTCCTATAATAGACTTTCACTAAGTAATTCTTTAGGACTCTAATCGCCTTTTTCGTGTATTTCTTTATCATTTATAGGCTCTAACCTCAATTATACATCGAATATTACATTCATCAACTTAAATCAATTATACATCAAAAAGGAACAGAATCAATTGAATGATAAAAGCCAACTAACTTAATATATGATTGATTATTTATTGAAATTCAAATAGCTTGTTTATAGCATTTTGTTGTAACTGAAATTTATTTTGTAATCATATATACCTCAACAGCTTAAGCAATAAGACAAGCTAAATTCATTCCACTTCACATATTCTTTTAGAGTGAACCCAATATGTGAACATTTGATATGTTTTATAATAACTCTTTATGTTTTTAGACTCATAGTGTAATTTGCAATTTTACGAGATCGTGAGGTTTTATTTTGGTGTAATTGGATTATAGATTTTGAATGTTATAGCTTATATGTATTCCCTTTTTATTATGAACTTATGCCATGTATCAATGTAGACATCTTAAGAAATTTATTCTATTTTCCTTTGAAGTCTAAATCAGATATTGGCTTTTCCTCGAACTTCACTCATTGATAATATATTTTACACAAATAATAAAAAGAAAAAGTAATTTCTTTATAGAAAAGCGCAGGTCGTCAGTAGAAAGTGATCATTTTCAAATGGATACCTTTGTTCTCCACATAGAGAAGTTTCATGTGCAGTTCATCTTACAATTTAGGAAAAGTTATAGATTTATCTCATTTATTGGGTTCCTCCATGTCTATAAGACATCAATGTAGGCCATCTTTGTTTGCTTCCAATCAATTCTCTGTTTAGCATGATATCCATTGTTTCTACTAAAATTAAATTTTGTAATGTTTGTAATTAATTGATAGTGGCATAACAAGTGAAATTAGAAATCCACAAGATAATTATTTATTTTTAAGCAAGCAAGAAAATCATCAGAAATTAAGATATTGTGAAGTTTAATTGTAGAAATCTTGCATCCATAATAGAAATTGTAGAAATTGTGAAGTTTAATTGGGAATAATAACACTAATATGCTTTAAGAAAATCAAATATATATATGAATATAAATTGTCAATGACATGATTTACTCCTCGGTCCCTGAATTGACATACAATGCCTACCCCAAAGAACAATAAAATACATTAATGATACGAAAAAAAACATGAAAATATAATTTCAAATAGAAATTTTCATCTTAAAAATCAATAAGACCAAGTGGAGTAAAAAGACCAATTCCATGCGTCTCTTATCAAAAATGAAAGTAGGAAAATTAGAACTTCTCTTTCAATCCTTTTCTTGATCACATCTTTGGATACGTTACCTGATTAGGATTCAACAAAAACAAGACACATGAAATCATGTAATCATTAAAATTGGAAATCAATTAAAAGAAACACTTCACCTTTCTTAATGTTAAGGACTTTCTCTCTAATATATGTTTCTATTTTTTCACAATTGTACTCAATCATTCCCTTGGTTTTGCATTCTAATATCACAATAGATTACGAAAAACTTCTTTATAGACTACATTTGTTGCCATGTCTGTTATTTGCCCATCATTATCATATGTTAAAGTCTTTCAACCCTTTTCTACTTGTAACACATGAAATAGCAACAATAAATTGTTCATGTGTGTGGGAACACCTGTTTTTTTTCAAGTATACCCCATATGAGGTAATGATTGGCATTGACTTTTGTTAATGGTCATGGCAAAAGACACTGTGACTAGAAATTGTCTTAGCTGGAATTTAAAAGGTATCTCACATTTGAAGGAGTCAACGTCATTCTTGGAATGAAGATTATTTCCCCAGCCATATATAGTTCATAATAAAGCCTTGGCTTCAATAACTTCATTCCTAAGTTTTGTGATGATCAATCTTCTGCCATTACAGAATCCTAAAGACTGATTTATATTTCTCAAAAGCATCATAGGAACACCAACCTTCAAAGTGTTAGAGTGATTTAGAATCCAGAGTATTTAACGCTATTTAAAAACTATATTGTATTTAAATGTTTTAAATTCCCAAAAGTTTCATCAGACATACACATCGTATCAAAACTATAATATGATTTCTCATGACAATGATTGAGTGAAACCATAAATTCATTTATCGATTCAACCATGGTAAGCATAAGAACAAGATTAGCTTTGCTAGAGGTATTCTATTTCACTGCAATGTGTAGTGAAATCAGGATATGTATTTTCTACAATCGTAAACATTGGATCATCACAATTTTTTTATAAGTAATTTATCAATGCAAGAAGTCGAACTTTTCCAATGCCATTAATAGAATTCCTAATCCCACCAATTGCTAAATTCCAACCAGAAAATTGTCTCAACTCATCCAAATGAATGCTGACTAATTTCCTTACAACCTTATATTGTTTTGTTAGCTTCAAAACTTGAAAATAAGGCTTTAAATGCGAAGAATTTAAAGTAGCATGGACAATATCTTGTCTAGTACTTTTCGCAATGACAATTTTTTCTTAAATAACCACTAAGAACCGTGATCTTTCCTCCAAATGGTCGTTCCAAATTAGATGGATTTTTAAATCTAAAAATATCTCTGAGAGTTCCATCAAGGGATTCAAAATAGTACCTATGCATCATCGGTGCCTCATCCCAAATAATTAATTTTTCTTTAACAATTAAATTAGCTGTATGACTACCTTGCTTTATGTTGCACATTGAATCTTCATTTGGATTGAGAGGAATTGCAAATCTTGAATGAGCAGTTCGGCCTCATGCTAACAAAAGGGATGCAATGCCGCTTTATGTAACAATCATCACAATATCTTCTCTAAATGTTATTCCGAACGATAGAGTTCTCCAAATAAAAGTTTTTCCAATACCTCCATAACCATATAGAAAGAGCAGCCCACCTTTGTCCTTATTTACTACTGTCATTATTTTATCATAAATAGAATTTTGTTCAACCATCATATTTATTACTAATTGTTGATGTTCATCCAACAATGAATGCTTATTATAGCTTAGTTCATCAAGGTTTAATCTATCAGAAACATTAACTCCAAAACAGAGCTATCTTTACTAGCTGAACATAAGACTGAATTAAGATTTTAATAACCAATTTAAGAACCGAGTATACAGCTTCCTCCGTGTTTTTTTTTTTTTTAAAAGCGTTAGAAAGCCAAAATTGAGTGATCAGATAAAATTATATAATGATAAACAAGATAATAAGCACAACTCTTTTTTATGCCTAACCAACCCATCAAAGCTCAACCGACTAAATCTATGATATCATGAAATAAGGCATTATAATTGTGAAACATTTTCGACTATATCCCATCCTATTCAATAATGTCTTTACGAAACAAAATTGAACAAGGGACCTTCAATCAAAGCAGAAGAGACATAATAGTGAAGCAAAGTTTCCAACTCTCACCATGGTTGTATTCACTCCATGGTGAATTTTTACTATCCTATCAAATTTTTTGCATCTACATATTCTTTGTCATCATACAGTAACCCAAGTGCATAATATGCATCTCTAAAAATGGGATAGATATCATTGCTGGTTGTTTTAAGATCTTTATAGCTTGTTGGCCCTTTAATTACATTTAATAATAATCTAAAATAATATAACTTGTCTGATCCCGGTGGACCAAAGAAAATCCTTTTAATTGAATACTCTTTTGTTTTTCTATTTCCCACATTTTCACCTTTTGTTTCCATGCAAATTTAAGGAGAAATTCAGCATAAGCTAATTGTCTTGCTTTAAGAAAGCTTCTATTTGATTCAAACCAAGCCAAAAACACTGATTCTTTTGTACTCGATCTATTTGCAACAACGCCAACTGGGTCAAAATATGACATTTTATTCATTTGGGAGATGAAAGGTGAACAAATTTAAGAAGAAGAAGACGTTGTTTACTAGCTCAATTGAGCTTGAAGAATTCTTAGAAGAGAAAACAAAGAAACTCAGCTCTGTTCTTTTCATCAATTAATATATCCCAAAACAAAACACTGTATATGAACTTATATACACGGGAAAAGAAAAGAAAAGAAAAAAGTAACTGTAGTTTGTTAACTGTGGTTAGCTAACTTGAGAATAACTGCTATTTAACCTAACCAAACCAACTAACTCTAACAAGCTCAATAAATCATATTTCTACATCTCCCCTCAAGATGGAGCTTGGTGAAAATCCACTAAGCCCAGCTTGGACTTGAGCTTGTTGAAGATGGGATTATTCAAGGCCTTTGTAAAAATATCTGCCACTTGTAGAGAAGTAGACAAATGCATAGCATCGATAAGTCCATCCTTCAACTAATCTCTTACAACATGACAATCAATGTTGATATGTTTCGTGCGTTCATGAAAAATAGAGTTGGCCGCGATATGAAGAGCAGCCTTGTTATCACATCTTAACAAAGTAGGGAGCCATAAGGGAATGCTGAAATCCTTGAGAATAAATGAAATCCATTGAAGTTCACAAACAGTAGTAGCCATGCTTCTATATTCAACTTCCGTAGATGACTTGGACATTGTCACTTGCTTCTTTGACTTCCGCAAAATTAATAAACCTCCTAAATAGATGCAAAAACCAGTAACAAATCTCCTGCTATCAATGCATACTACCCAGTCAACATCTCCATAAGTTGTAACAATTAGATCATTGGTAGCAAGAAAGAAAAGGCCCAAAGATCGACAAATTTTTAGATATATCAGAATATGGATAATAGAATCCCAATGAACATCTGTTGGTTGATGAACAAATTGAGTCAACTAATGAGTGGCAAAAGTTATGTAAGTTCTAGTAAAACCTAAATAGAGCAACTGACCAATTATTCATCTAAATTGGTGTTGTTTTTCTTCAGGTAAAATAGTTCCACCATTAAGAGAAAGCTTCAATCCCTTTTGAAGTGGAGTGGCAGTGGGTTTAGCTCCTATCAATCCAGCCGAATGAAGAAGATCTAGCATATACTTCCGCTAGTTTATGTAAATTCCAATTTCTGAATGAGCTAGCTCCAAGCCAAGAAAATATTTAGCATGACCAAGATCTTTAATTGTGAATTTGGCATTGAGAAACTTTTTAAAAGAATCAATAACCTCCTCGAAATTTCCAGTTAGTAGAATATCATCGACATACACCAATATTGCCACAAATAGAGAAGACTTACAATAAACAAATAAGCAATGATCATGAGCAGATAGCTTGAAACCAAAAGCTTGTAATTAAGAAGTCAACTCCAAATTCCACTATCGAGATGCTTGTTTGAAACCATATAATGATCTCTTAAGCCTGCAAACTTCTCCATGCTTAGCCTTGTAGTATCCTTCAGGAGGTAACATGTACACTTCTTCAGTAATGAAGCCATGTAGGAAGGCATTGTTGATGTCTAGCTGGTGAAGACTCCAATTCTTGGCTGAAGCTAACGCCAAAAATATCCTCACAGTAACAACCTTGGCCACAGGTGAAAAACTATCTGTATAATCTAGTCCTGAAACTTGGTTATAGCCCTTGGCTACTAACCTTGCTTTGCAACTATCCATAAAACCATCAACCTTCAATTTTATCTTGTATATCCATTTGGAACCAATGGCAATTTTATCTAGTGGTAGAGAAGTTAATTCCCAAGTCCCATTTTTCTCTAAAACACCGAGTTCTTATTGTATTACATGTTCCCATTTTGGAATTCCCTTGGCTTCATGGTAATATTTAGGATCTTGGACTTTATCAACCTTTGCCAAGAAACAAAGATATGCTGCAGAAAAAATGGGTGAAGAAATAAATGGAAAGGTGCTTGGAGTATATTGCTTATCATCATGCTTTAAGGACTTGAAAACACCTGAAAAATGACAAACATTGTTACCAACAAAATCAGACATCTATGCTGGAATGCTCATTTCTCTATTGCTTCTTTATAATTGATGAGGTGGTTGAACAACTGCCTCCTCTTATGGAACAACAACAGATATATTTGGATTAAATTGACTGCTAAAATCAACTACAGGATTTGTTGAACAACTTGGAGCTGTTGGGATAGAATTGGACATGGATGAAGAATTACAATCAAATACAGGAGCAGCTGGACAAGTTTCACAAGGTGCTACTGGTACAGATTGAAAATCATCAGTTGAAACTGTGACTAGTGGTAAAGGTGTTGCTGTATCAAAGTTGATTCTATCAGGTAACTTGTAGGGAAAAATGTCTTCCTTGAATATTACATCTCTAGAAACAACATAACAGGTATCTTTAATATTATACAACTTGTACCCCTTTTGCCTTGGTGAAAAACCCAAGAACAGACATTTATAAGTTCTAGGTTAGAACTTATCTTTATGGGGCTTCACTACTGTAGAAAAACACAAACAACCGAAAATCTTCAAACCATTATAAGAGGGTGTTTTATCAAACAAGATCTCATGAGGGGTCTTCCATGACATAGCAACAGCAGGCCATCTGTTTATCAAATATATAGCATGAAGAACACAATCTCCCCAAAACTTCTTTGGCAAATTAGCTTGAATAATTAAAGATCTTGCTACCTGTATCAATTGCCTATGTCTTCTTTCTACAGTACCATTTTGTTGTGAAGTATAAACACAACTTCTTTTATGTAAAATTTCATTTTCCTTCAACAAGTCTTGAAATATGATGCTAAAAAATTCAACTCCATTATCAGATCGAACAGTTTTTATAATGCAGTCAAATTGTATCTTAACCATAGTTATAAAAGATCGAAAAAAACCATACACCTGTATTTTATGTTTCATCAAATAAGTCCATGTACACTTGCTGTATTCATTTACTATAGTTTAAAAATAATGAGCTCCTGACACTAAAGCTTGTTTGTATGGACCCCAAATATCAACATGAATAAGCTTAAAAATAGATTCAACAGTAAAATCACTAATAGGAAATGGAGATCTTGTTTGCTTAGCCAATGGGCAAACTTCACAACAAATTTTTTCTAACAAATTTTTATTACAATGTAGATGTTTCATCATAGTCAAAGAAGGGTGTCCAAGCCTCTTGTGCCATACATCAGAAGAAGCAACCCTATTATTTTTCTTAAAAGGCTTAACTATCTCAACAGAATTAAGAAATACATTTTTCTTAGAATCTATATCTTCACTCCTTTCGAAGGCATCTCTATTCACCAAGTTTAACTTGATCACAACCTTTTTAATAGCCAAGACTTTCTTAATCTTAAGGTCCTGTAAAATACAACACTCTGGGTAAAAACTAAACATTACCGAGGTAGATTTTGACAACTTATTCATTGACAATAAATTGTGAGTGAAAGAAGGAATATACATGACATTTCTAAGCACCAGTTCAGGACCAAACTTAACATTCCCTTTAAATTTCACCTTCTTAATTTCTCCACTAGGAAGATGTACTATTGTAGGCTTAACAACTTCAGTCAAATTAACAAAAAATCCTTCCTACTGCATATGTGAGTTGAAGCCCTAGTATCCACAATCCAATTGCCCAAAATATCATTACTAATTGCCATATAATTCTTTCTAACATTAAAAGAATAATAGATAGAATTACCTGCATATTCTACCTTTGCAAAATTCATGTACTCTGCATCCACTAGTTATTTCCTTTTTAGCAATCTTGCTCATTCCTACTATATTATAGTAGTTAAATTTGAACTGCTATCCTTACGTCCATCTTGATCATCTACATCATTAAATAGAGACTTTGTCATGTTGATTTGTTTATCTTTGTAACCTTCTTTCATGTTCCTTTTCTGTTTTAGCTCTTTCCACCAGTCAGGATATCCATGAATTTTGAAACAAGTATGTTTTTCATGGTCTTCAATCTTAAAATGTTCACAATACTTGTCTTTTTTTTCCTTCCATCTTTTTTCTTCTAGTTTTGTTTGACTCCAGTTTGACTCCTTGTCATCATAGCAGATGCATCTAAAACCTCAATTTGACTCCAGTTTGACTCCTCTATCCAAGTCAATACCATTTTTTTTACAGTTCTACCATTATCCATTCTTTTATAATAGGATAACCATTTTCATAGATGGTGGTTGATGCAACAAATTCTTTGGAAAGTACTTTGTACATCTTCTATTTCTCATGCAAAGGGATGATTTTCTAATAGTACCATATGGGCCATGCATTATAAAATTTTTCACAATTGTATAGCATTGAGATTTAAGCAACTTATTTGGGATTTTTACTGATATTATACAATGAATATCTACAATAGTTGGATATTTATTATACTCATGAAGAAAAAGAAGACATAGGAGTCAATTTCATCCATGGTCACTGAACTTATGCCTAATTGCCCAAAAGTAACTAACTTATTTTTCGTGACTTAAATGTCACAGAACTTATCACATTTTTGTAGAAAAATCATCTTAACTAGTTTTCGACGATAATCCTTGTCAAAATACTGACGTGGCATGCCACTGTTAGTGTAAGCCCTAGCCCCAATGTATTGTAATAAAACACTTTGAATTAATAAAGTGAGGCATTTGTTTTATCTTTTGTATTCCTGTGCATATCAATTGATAGAACTATCCAAGAATGTTGTTTCAGTTTAAGTTATCATGTGTGAGGCACATGGTTGTAAGACCTTGAAACAAATGAGACTTCATTCTAAATATCCCTAGTCAGTCATTGTTATGGGAATAACAAATGAATTAAGACTAGTATGCTCTCTTTGATATTATGAGTTCTGTCTTACGGATCATTAGGACAAGAGTGTCAATTAGAGATCATAGATAAATGTTAAAGAACATGGTATCTGGATTCGATTCGTTCATGAGAACACTACATGGTACAAGTCATAAGTGTTTCTCATATACAAGTTTTGTATCGGAGTTCTTAGACCTAAAATCTCTATGAAACTCTTTATGAATTACTGTGTACTTTGACATACACCTAACATGCTTGTAACAGAGTGACAAGTACGGGTATGATTGGGTATGCATTAATTCATGTTAGAGAGCATGAGAGAAGTGAAGGAATTACCCCTCTCTATAAGAGAGAAAATATCATCGGCCACTTGATCAGAGAATTGAGAAGTGTATGGCCATACTGAGATGAAATAATGAGTAATCATTATTTATTTGAGAGTTCAGTGTCACTGGAATATCAAAAGAGGAATTAATATATATATAAGGATGACTAGTTCCATGCCTTATATTAATTCTGATATTTATGGGTAAGGGATTATGCAAAATTGCATTAGGTCACTAAATACCATATGCATTTTCATTTAATTTGGAATGCTATAATATCTTGCTAGAGAATATATATAGCTTTTGAATTAATGAATTAATTCATTGCCAACATTAAATGGACCTATAGGATCGCACACAAAGCATTGGGCTTAAAATATTTAAATAAAGTATTGGACATTAATTTGGGCTTTTAATTAAAGTCAAATTAATGTGTGTAATGGGTTTTAAAATTGCTATTGGACCTTAGTCCATGAGAGAGAGAAATTCAGGCCACAAAATTTAATTTCAATTAATTAAATGTCTTGTATTAATTTAATTAATTGAGTATTAATACCTAAAAGAATTATAATCAAATTAAAACACTTAAATGGAAATAGACTTGGCCAAAATTCCTAGATAAATACCAAGGAATTTCGGCACATGCTTATTTAATTAAGTGATTTATTTGATTAATATGTCTTTTGTTTTTATCTTGGATTAAATCAAAAAGAATTTGAATCAATATATATCTCTTATTTTAAAGAAGTGATAAAGACTAAAATTAATTATCTTTAAGTAGTGGATTTTAGATTTATCACTTAAAAATAAAATGATATATATTGAATGAGAGAGAAAAGACATAAAAACCCTAGTTTTTCTTTTTGTTTTTGGCGTGAATTTCTTCTTTCACTCACAAAATTTCTTTTGGCCGAATTTCTCAAGGAGAAATATACTTCTTCATTCTCTTGTGTTCTTGGATGTCAATAGCATCTAAAGGAAGTATAAGATTAGATCTTGTAGCTTAAAACCATTACCATTACACAATACCTTAAAAGAGAGCTAGCAATCTCAATTTTAAGCTATCGGTGCAATTGTGTGTATGAGAATAGAGGGAGTGGCATAAAGGCTATTCCTTGGCATTGGTGATCAAGGTCTAAGGCGGATAAAGTCATCTTAGTTGCTGGTCATCACCAAATTCAAGATTTAAAAGGCATCAAAAGTTGTAAGTTTTAAAAAACCCTAAAATTGCATGTTTCGATTCTTGTCATGGAATTATTTGGCATGTATGATTGTTTTTATCGTTTTTTCGCTGCACGATTACCATGAACATATCATGTCATATTTCATCAGCCATGCCATATTCCTGAACACACATGGAATGACACATCAGCAGCCACGTCACCAAAAGAGGCCATATCACACGACACGCCAGCATGCCACGTCATATTTCTGGATACACATGGCCTCTTCTGGTGATATGGTTGCTGATGTGTCATGCCACATGTATCTAGACATATGACGTGATATGCCACATCAACATTTTGGCAAGAGTAATTGCCGAAAATCAATCAAGATGACTTTTTTTTTTTGCAAAAAAGTGATAAGTTCAGTGACATTTAAGTCATGAAAAATAAGTCAGTTACTTTTGGACAATTAGATGTAAGTCTACTGACCATAGATGAAATTAATCCCAAGATATGGCATAAGGCTTAGAACTCAATTTGTGTAAATTATTGTAACAAAATCAAGTTAATGAATTAATAAGTAGGTAGAATTTATATTTTAAACGTCAGCTTATCTAAAATTAAAAGCTAAATTTTATATTATTAATTTAGAAGCTAAAACCTACTTTAACTTTAACAAAATTTGTTTGTCTCTAAGGTCTTTTATTAGTTGATCCAATTTAACTTTGGGCTTTAAGAGTTGAGTTTTGAAATAATAACTAAAAAAATCATAGCAAAAAATAGAAACCCACCAGGATCCATGCTATCTAATTGATTCAATAGAAAGGGTGTAACGATTACCAACCTCTCGAAGTGTAGAAAAATCGAATTTGTAGGTGCGGTCTCACGCGAAATGACACACTCTATCGGTATCCACACACGAATATGATGAACAAAATCGTCTGGAGTGCTAGCTCCCTTTCTTGGCGGCTAGGATATGATAATATGTTCTTTCTCAAAGTTATAGAAAAACAAAATTTTCTCTCCTCTCCAAGTGATGACTGCCACTCTAATTTTGTATGCTTAATTAGGGTTTAAACTATACATATCACTATATGTATAGTTAACCTAACCCTAATTTAGAGAGATAAAATTTCGAACCCACATTTTATATTAAAATAAGAAATACTTTATTTCTTATTTAAAATAAGAATTATAATATTAATCTTAATTAATTTTTTTATTATATTTATTTCAAATTTTAATTTGTCATAAAATAAAATTCGAAATGCCCAAATTAATCCTTAGTCCATTCATCACATTCTATGTGTGTGACCCAATAGGTTTATATTATATTGGCAGTGGGCCCCTCAATCCCATCATGGGCCCACAAGCCATAAACGGCTTATAGCAAGACATTATCACTATCCTAATAATATGAATATTGATAATTCGATTTTAACCTAATAGAACATGTTATAATCCCTTTGTCACACGATATCTTGTTTGTACATAAGTCATGATCGATGTCAAACTTATATAGTCCAAATATATAATTTCTTGATCACTAAGTAGACTAATAATATCAAATGATATTGATTGCTCTATCAAATCATTTGAGCATGACCATGCATTTCTCAGTCTTACTTATCGAGGGGCCCAATAGATATCTCTCTCATAAGAAAGGGACAAATTCCTTCTTGATTATTCACTATCCTCTGCATGATTCTCATTATGTCAAATCATAACCTTTATGATTATCTGATTAAAGATAATGTTTGATTATGTCAAAGCATAATGTTCGTCATGTAGGATACTGTGACAATCTTAGGTCTAAGGATAGATAATATAACTATTATGAGATCACTAATGACATTAACCCATGTAGTATCTCATAGTAGGTCTATCTAATACTCTGTTCTTGAACAAGTACCTATAAGTTTAATTCATGTCAACATACATAATCATCCCATGATTATCAATGAAACTCATACTAGTCTTCATTTATCATTATTTCTTTAATGATAAATGACTAGGGGTAGTTAAAATAACATTAAATTGTTATTTACAAACATTATTATAATGTAACATACCGACAATATAATAACATGAAAAAACCCAATTTTATAAAATGAAATGTGACATTATATAAAGGACCAAATGTTTGACCTAGGGCATAATCACTAACAATCTTCCACTCGCATTAGGCCTAATCATATAAGTGTCTAATACCTATAGACCTAGTATGACCATCATGTTTGGCTTTTGGGAGAGCCTTTGTAAGTGGATTAGCAATGTTGTTATCTGTTGGTACTCTGCATATCTTGACATCTCCTCTTTTAATGATTTCATGAATGAGATGAAAATGCTTGAGTATATGTTTGGATCTCTGATGGGATCTGGGCTCTTTAGTCTGTGTTATAGCACCATTATTGTCACAATAAAAGTCTATGGGATTTATGATACTAGGAACTACTCCCAGTTCAACAATGAATTTCTTGATCCATATTGCTTCCTTAGTTGCATCTGATGCTGATATATACTCAGCTTCTGTTGTAGAATCAGCGACAATGCTTTGTTTAGAACTTTTCCAACTAACAGCACCTATATTTAACAAAAACACATATCCGAACTGCATTCTATAGTCATCTTTGTCAGATTGGAAGCTTACATCTATGTAACCATTTACTACTAGTTCATGTTCCAATCCTCCATACACTAAGAATGCATCGTTAGTTCCACTTAAGTACTTATGGATATTCTTAATAGCTGTCTAGTGACTTTCACCAAGATTTGATTGGTTTATGCTTGTCATGCTCAATGCATATGAAATGTTCGGTCTAATATATAACATAACATACATGATAGATCCTATAGCCGAAGCATAAGGAATCATACTCACGAGGTCTCACTCATCAGATATCATAGAACATTGAGTCTTGCTAAGAGTAACGCCATGAGACATTGGCAAAAATCCTCTTTTAGAATTATAAGTACTTTGACTCAGACCAATTATCCTTTTAGATCTACCCCTATAGATTTTAATCCCAAGGATATAAATAACTTCGCCTAGATCTTTCATTGAAAAATATTTCCCTAACCAATATTTGGTCTTTTGCAATATAGGGATATCATTCCCAATGAGTAATATGTCATTGACATACAAGAGGAGAAACATTACTGCACTCCCACTAACCTTTTTGTATACACAAGGTTTATCTTCATTTTTTATGAATCTAAACTCTTTGATTGTTTCATCAAAATGAAGATTCTAGCTCCAAGAAGCTTGCTTTAATCCATAAATATATCTTTGCAGCTTGCACATCTTTCTAGAATTCTCAAGATGGACAAAACCTTCAGGTTGTGTCATATACATTCCTGTAACACCCTATACTCGGTCAGTTACAAGACCTAGATACTGGATGTTATACTCGGGTCTAGTTTCCTTTAAGAGGGTCAATCAAAGAATTTTACTATTTAAAAACCTTATTATTTTAATAGTTACTATTTATTCTATAAAAATTTCGATAGAGGATTAGTTATTGGCAACTTCCTGTGGAAAATGAGTATAAAAACACTTCTAAAATCATACAGCTCTTTCTCCAAAACACCAAATAAACTCCAATATAAGATTTCCCATCTTCCCTAAATAAGCAATTAACCTAAATCCACCCGTTACATCGTTATTACACAAGTATTTCCATTCTCAATTGTATTTATAAGAAAATTTCATTATACATTTGTATCAACTACACAATATATCAATGAAACTATAAACTAAATCATACCCATATTTGTGTACATGCCAAAATAACAAAAGTGCACAAATGGTACAAATGACTTGTTATCGTAACCATGATTGCGCCTAACTCTAGCTGAATCAACTCATAAAAACTCCTTTATTTGCCACGAGAGTATGAAGCATTAAATTAACCTACGTGTGGAGAAAACCATGCGCTAAGCGAAAAGCTTATTGGTGACTACCAAATTTACCTCTTCAGTTATATAGTTCAGAAATAAATTTATAACACATCAAATATACACATGTAAAATCAAAGAATATAAAAGCCGTAAATCCCAAACTTAAAGCTTACATAAGCATAAGTAATAGATATTAAACCTCACTTGTAACTTGAATATATGATTTCTTAAGAATGTACTTAATTGTTTTTAAATTACATAAATTATTTCATATAAATTATTCGTTAAATAAAACCAAATGGGCTCAAACTTCAAATTTCAAGCATTCACACAAAATTGCATATATACACATACTTGTATATATGCACGTATATCCTAATTGTATTAGGTTGTACTAAATTATGTAGTGCATAATTAACCATAGTATAAATAAGCTATTTACTATGTTCCCTGCAGTATTTTTATAAGAGTTTTTCCTACTTATTCATTTTTTATATTTGCCCTCAGTAAAATCCAGTAGAATTGTATGCTGAGCTGGATAAATAGGAATCAATATGAGACCAGGTTCTCGAAACCATACGGTTTATTCAATATTATTCTCTCATTATGAACATTTATAATTTTTCCATTAACTATATATATATATATATATATATATATATATATAAGTAGACCGAGTTCTCGAAACCATACAGTCCACCATTTAATATATTTATATATATATATACACATGTGGACTGAGCTCTCGGAGTCATTCAGCCCACAACTCAAATCAATCACATCCACCAGAAGAGCTCTCGGAGCCATTCAATCCGGTAATCACATTAAGGCGTAGTACTGCTAAATTTTCCTAATTGGCATGCCAATGTTAATCCATTACTCCAAATCATATCTAGTTTTACTAAGGGAAAATATAAAATCATCATTAAATAAATTAGAGAGTCTCATGTATATGTCGCATTACTTATTCTTAGTACCTTTCATTTTCATCATCTTTATAATCATAACACATGGGATCACCGACTCAGCCATATCCTATGCATTGTATTATTTGTGTCATAGTAATAAGGTTAAAATATAAATATAATATGTATATAAACCATCGTAAATACATACATAAATTAATTTGTTAAACAAGTAAAATCCTGAATTTTTTACCTCGGTAATATTCATTATTATCATATATATAGCCATACATTTTCTAATTATAATCTTAAACTCTCAGCAAGGGTGATTCGAAATGAAAAAATATTAACAAACCAAAGAAACACACTCTTATAATTAAATAATTTAAGTCTAGTAAAATTCTCAAATTAAATTGAGTAATTAACACAAACTGGCCTATTAAGTGTTGTTTAACTAATTAAACCTTGTACTCTACAAGCTTTTCAAAATTAAACTAATTTGTTCCTTTTAGCTTTAAGTTGCATGTCTAATCAGCTAATACCAATAAATGTATATAATCAATTTTCTAGATTTCTCATTTAAATTATACATATTACTTCTTGATTATATATATATATATATATTGATAATTTCATATATCAATTAGTTACTTATGTTGCCAAGATCCTATCAGTATTAATGGCTGGATAATTAGGTTAAGCATAAGAGAACTTCAATCTTTGGTTAAATGCACCTAAATTAATAATAAGAACATTTACAAAATAAAAATTCAGATTATTCATCACAAGCTAACAATCTAAATTATATAGACATCTATCTTTGAGTCACATACCCGTCAGAATCATTTTCTGCATTTTATCCCATTTTTGTCTATTATTGTGCTTGCTAGAACTTCACTAGCATGGGACTGAAATCACATAAAAGCAGTTGACATTGAGGGGAGTCCAACGGTGGTGGTCATGCACTCTAATGCTTTGCCACCTGGTCAGAAATTGGGCTCGAATGACTGGCTGCTCCTTTTTCGATCTGCACATTGCTGGTGAGTAGAAAGGAGGGGAGGACGCTAGCAAGTTCATCTCGATGTTAGGAACTCATCGGGGATAATTAGGTCACCATTTGCCGTCGCAAGTTATTAGAGAGAAGGGAAAAAGCTTCAGCAAGGAGAGGGAGCAACGGAGGGGGAATTTAATGCCATTGTTGGTGGGCAAACCAACGATGTGCTTTTGGTTGGCATGGGAAGCAGTAATGACACACACTTCATTGGCGATGGCACCATTCTCTCGTACTCCCTCTTTCCTTTTCTCTCTCTTCTTTTCTTCCTTTTCTTCTTTTTTTTTCTTTAATGGTCCTTTTTTTCCTTGTAAATTTATGGCCATAGTATCTTTATCCCAAAATTTCTAGGGACTCTAGAATCAATTTTCCATTTATACTAATTTCTTATTATTAGTTCCTAAAATATACTTTATTTAAAAATTATTAATTTAAAAACCTAAAAATGATGCTAACTCATATTACATCCTCAATAAATTGACCTTTGTAAATCGGTATTAGTAGTACTATTCGTATATTAAAAATATTCTCAGACCACTCGAGTTTTGGGGTGTTACACATCCTCAAGTAAGTTTCCATTAAGAAACACTATTTTGGCATCCATTTGCCATATCTTGTATTCATAATACACAACAATGGCAATAAAAATTCTTATTGATTTAAGCATTACAACTGGTGAAAAAGTTTCATCATAGTCAATACCATAAGTTTGCTTGAAACCTTTTGCAACAAGTCTTACTTTAAAGGTATTTACTTTCCTATCCATGTAAGTTTTCTTCTTAAAAACCCATTTGCACCAATGGTTTTAATTCCTACAAGTGGATCAATCAAGTTCCAAACTTAATTATCAAACATGGGTTGCATTTTAGATTTTATAGCCTTTAGCCATTTCTCAGAATCTGAACTTGACACAACATCTTGATGGGTAGTAGGCTCATCTTGATCTATGAGCATTACTTCACGACTATTTTTTACGATAAATCCATATCTCTCGGGTTGATGTCGTGTCCTATCAGATTTGCGCAATTTTTGTGTAACTTGTCTAGGTTCCATAACTGTTTGTGAAACTTATTGAGTTTCCATCGTGTTATGATATGTATAGCTGTTAGGGTTTTATTATTAGCTTAATTATAGGGATGTGTTAGGGATTTGTTTCCTAATTCAACCTTTGTATAAATTATAAATACCTGTATATTCTTCAATAGAAATATAAGAATTATTTCTCACTTTCACATGGTATCAGAGCTTAATCGAGTTTCTGGGTCTTTTGTCTGAGGGTTGCGATTTCCTCTTGTCCGTATCAGAGTTCTTTCTCTTTTGGGTTCTCGATTTTGTGATCTGGTTCTTAGGGTCATTTTTCGGTGACTATTTTTTCTCACAGCCACCACAGGAAGGAGCGCCTCCATCAGTCCGGCCATTTCACCTTTTTTTGGTGACCATCAGAGCCGCGCGTGAGCCTCACGCGTCGATCGAAGATTAACGCCTTCCTCATGCGCCGGCGAGTGACGACGCGTGGCTTGTCCGATGGCCCTCTAATTTTAGATTCGACATCACCTGAGTGTGTCCGACCAGATTGCAGGGTCGATTTTCTCATCTAGTCTCTTCTAAAGCTCTCTCTCTCAAATTTGTTCCTGCCTCTCTTCGATGTGGGTTTTATTCTCTCATAGTCTTTTGCTGCTGCTGTTTATTGGTGAGATATACTGATCTCTTTGATACATTGATTTTATTGTCTAAAGTTATTTGTGACGGATTTAAATGGCTAAGAATAGTGATAAGAAGGTAGTTACTGAAATTATGTTTGGTTCTTTTAAAATTACGGATAGAAAACTAACTGGAAGTAATAATTATACACAATGGAAAAGAACAATTCATAGATTTGTGACGAATGTAGACTTGGAGGACCATTTAACTAGTAATCCACCGGCTAAGGATGATTCTGTTAGTCGAAAGAAATGGTTAATGAAGGATTATAAGTTGTTTAATCAAATTCAGAATACTTTAGATCCTATTATTGATGATGTTGTGAATCATTGTGATAGTGTAAAAGAATTATGGGAATATCTAGAGTTTTTATATGCCTGCAAACAAGATATGTCTCGTGTTCATGATTTGTTGCTAAAGATTTATCAAGCGGAACAAAAAGGTCGCTCCCTATTCCAGTATTATACAGAGATGAAACAAGCCTTTGAAGAAAAGCGAGTTATGTTTCCTATTGTTGTTGACATTAAACAAATGCAAAAACAAGAGGAACAGATTGTGGTACAATGTTTCTTAGCAGGATTGGGTCCTGAATATGATATGGCATGCACACAATTGTTAACTGGTGAGTCACTTCTTTTTTTACTGAAGTTTATGCTCGTTTACTTCGTGTTTGTAAAGATGGTGATTTGCCTTCCGGTATGGTGCCCAATGATACAGTGGCATTCGTTGGTAATGTTTCGAATAGTAATCATGGAGGTAAAGGTGGAAATAGTAGTTCTGTTGTTGGGAATAGTAGCAATTTTCATACATGTCATTATTGTGGAGTTGAAGGACACATTAAAAAGAATTGTTGGAAATTACATAGGAAACCCTTCAAGAACTCAAGTCCACTGAATAATAAAAGGTTTGCAAATGTAACTACCCAAGATGGCATCCTACCGCTTCCACAATCATCATTACTATCTGTCAACATTTCAGCGGATGAGTATGCTCGTTTAACTACCACTTATGATTCGCAGCAGTTATCTTCCGGGACTTCAGCTTTGGCTAATACAGGTAACCCTACTGCATGTCTTTCCACCTCATCTCATAGTTGGGTTATTAACTTAGGTGCTACTTATCATATGACTGGCAACACAGGTATTCTCTCTTCTTTCAAATCTACTTCTAATTTACCTTGTGTTACTTTAGCCAATGGATCTACCGCTTCTGTAATTGGACATGGAACAACAAACCCAACAAATTCTCTTCCATTGTCATCTGTTTTATATTTACCTTCATTTCCTTTTAACTTGTTATCTGTTAGCCAAATTACCCAAAATCTTAACTATTGTGTTATTTTCTATCCCAATTATTTTCTTTTTCAGGATCTTGGGATGAAGCAGATTCTTGGTAGAGGGTGTCTGGTGAATGGTGTGTATGCTCTTGAATCAACTTCTCAACCAGTGCCTCAATCCATTGCGTGCACAAGTTCATCTTCTCTGTTGCAACTTCATTGTCGTTTTGGTCATCCTCCTCTTTCAATTTTACAAAAGTTATGTCCTAGTCTTAAAAAGGAGTATACTTTAGAGTGTGAAGCTTGTCAATTTGCTAAACACCATAGAGTATCTTACTTTCCTAGAATAAATAAACGTGTTGAGTCTTCTTTTTATTTAGTTCATACTGATGTATGGGGTCCATGTCCTGTTATATCCAAACTTGGTTTTCGTTATTTTGTGACATTTATTGATGATTATTCTCGGGTTACTTGGCTTTATCCTATGAAATCTCGATCAGCGTTGTTTACTATATTCTATGCTTTTCATGCTAAAATTAAGACTCAATTCAATAAATCCATTTGTATTTTGAGAAGTGATAATGCTAAAGAATATGTATGCTAAAGAATATGAGCACGATATCATTCATCAGTCTTCTTGTATTGTTACCCCTCAGCAAAATGGTGTAGCTGAGCGGAAGAACCGTCACTTATTAGAAGTTGCTCAGGTACTAATGTTTCATATGTAGGTTCCTAAAATGTTTCAGGTAGATGTCGTTTCTACTGCTTGTTTTCTGATCAACAAAATGCCATCTTTTGTTCTTGACGGTTAGATTCCGTATTCTCTTCTTTTTCCATCATCTACTCTATTTCATCTTGCTCCTCGAATTTTTGGATGTACTTGTTTTGTTCAAGACATGTGACCTCAGGTATCAAAACTTGATCCTAAATCTCTTAAGTATGTCTCTCTGGGATACTCACGTGAACAAAAGGAGTATCATTGTTACTCACCTTCTTTGGGTCATTATTTGGTATCTGCTGATGTTATATTTTTTGAGCATACACCTTTCTTTGGTTTCTCTGTGTCCTCTCCTTCACCCTCTAGTGATTCAGGGGATGATTTTCTTGTTTATACTGTTAGTGAACTGGTAGTATCTCCTCCCTCTCGACCTGTTATTCATCCAGTTTATTCTCAACGTGTGCATCATTCTATCGAGACACCTCCTGCTCCTGCTTCTTCTCCAGATCCTCCACCACCACCAGATCCTAGCCTTGACCTTTCTATTACTCTTCGCAAAGGTAAACGCACATGTACTTACCCTATTTCTTCTTTTGTGTTGTATCATGCTTTATCACTTTCCTCCAAGTATTTTGTAGCTTCCTGAGACTCTATTGATGTTCCTACGTCCCTTACTGAAGCATTAGCTTATGATGGTTGGCGAGCTGCAATTAAAGAAGAGATGATGGCCTTATAGCAGAATCATACTTGGGATATTCTACCTTTGCCCTCTTAGAAAAAGGATATTGGTTGTAAGTGGGTGTTTACTGTTAAGATGAATTTTGATGGCACTGTTGCTAGATTGAAAGCTTGATTGGTTGCTAAAGGATATGCACAAACATATGGAGTGCATTATTTGGAGACCTTTTCTCCAGTTGCAAAACTTTCATATGTTCAATTGTTTATTTCCTTAGCTGCTAATTACAGTTGGCCACTTCATCAACTTGATGTGAAAAATGCATTCTTGCATGGGGATTTGAGTGAAGAAGTTTACATGGAGCAACCACCTAGTTTTGTTGCTCAGGGGGAGTCAGGGAAGGTGTGCAAATTAAGAAAGTCTTTGTACGAGTTAAAACAATCCCCTGGTGCCTGGTTTGGGAGATTCAGTACGGTTGTGATTGAGTTTGGCCTACAAAGAAGTGCATATGATCACTCAGTGTTCTTTACATCATCTATTTCTGGGCGCATTTTGTTGGTTGTATATGTGGATGATATAGTGATAACTAGAAGTTATGAAGCTGGAATTAAGAGGTTGAAAGCATTCCTTGGGACTCACTTTCAAACCAAGGATGTAGGCTCATTGAAATATTTCTTAGGGATTGAAGTTTCTCGCAGTCAGAAAGGAATCTATCTATCTATCTCAAAGAAAATATTGCTTAGATTTATTAGATGGTGCTGGTTTTATTAAGGCAAAAGCATGTGATGCGCCTATGATACCAAATGTAAAGCTGAAAGCTGAAGATGGAGACTTGTTTGAGAATTTTGAAAAATATAGGAAGGTTGTGGGAAAATTAAACTACCTTACTATCACTCGTGCTGACATTGCTTTTCCAGTAAGTGTTGTTAGTTAATTCATGTCATTTCTTAGAACCTCACACTGGGATGCTGTTGTATACATTTTGAGATATTTAAAAGGTGCACCAGGACGTGGCATCTTATATCGAAATCATGGTCACCACACTATAGAAGGTTTCACAAATGCATACTATGCAGGAGATCTTTCAGACAGGCGCTTTACCACCGGTTATTGTGTTTTTGTTGGGGTAATCTTGTTTCTTAGAAGAGTAAGAAATAAAATGTGGTGTCCCAATCAAGTGCAAAATCCGAATATAGAGCTATGGAACAGACTACCTGTGAACTTATATGGCTACGTCATTTGCTTGGAGAAATTGGGTTTGTTTAGTCGAAACCAATGAACTTATGGTGTGACAATCAAGCAGCTATCTATATTGCAAATAATCCTGTGTTTCATGAGAGAACCAAACATATAGAAGTTGACTGTCATTTTACTCGAGAGAAACTAGAAGATGGATCAATCTCAAACTTCACATGTCAGAACAAGAAGCCAATTAGCTGATGTAATCACTAAAGCGTTACCTGGGAATCGGATCGATTACATTTGTAACAAGCTGGGCATGATCAATATCTATGCTCCAGCTTGAGGGGGAGTGTTATGATATGTACAGTTATTAGGGTTTTATTATTAGCTTAATTATAGGGATGTGTTAGGGATTTATTTCCTAATTCAACCTTTGTATACATTATAAATACCTGTATATTCTTCAATAGAAATATAAGAATTATTTCTCACTTTCACACATCAATAATCCAATGCCATCTTATGGTTCTCAAACTTCTTCAAGTTCTATTTTACTCCCATTGGTTCTTTTAGAAATAAATTCTTTTTCTAGAAAGACACCATTTTGAGCAACAAATACTTTATTCTTAGAGGGATTATAAAAGTAATATCCTTTAGTTTCTTTAGGATATCCCACAAAAAGGCATTTATCAGATTTAGGTGTTAATTTATTTGAGACTTTTCATTTTACATAAGCCTCACAGCTCTAAATCTTTACAAAAGACAAACTAAGAATTCTCACAGTCCATATCTCATATGGTAACTTTTTAACTACTTTAGATGGAACTCACTTCAGAGTGAATGCAGCTGTTTCTAATGTATAGCCCCAAAAGGATAAAAGCAGATTTATTTGACTCATCATTGATCGAACCGTATGTAATAAATTTTGATTCCTTCTTTCAAAAACACCATTCCATTGTGGCATTCCTGTGGAGTTAATTGTGAAACAATTCCATAATTTTTTAGATGATCATCAAAATCTTGGCTCAAGTATTAACCACCCCGATCAGATTGAAGTGCTTTAATAGTTTTACCAAGTTGATTTTGAACTTCATTTTGAAAGGTTTTGAACATTTCAAATGATTCATATTTATGTTTCATTCAATAGATATAACCATATCTACTAAAATCATCAGTGAAAGTAATGAAGTATTGAAATCCTCCTTTGGCATTTATGCTTAATGAGCCACATAAATTAGTATGTATAAGGCCTAATAAATTAGTGGCCTTTTCACTATGTCCAGTGAAGGGATCCTTTGTCATTTTGCCTAATAAACAAGATCCACAATTTTTAAATGATTCAAAATCAAATGATTCCAAAAGTCCATCCTAATGGAGTTTTGATATGCATTTCTAATTTATATGACCAAGGCGACAATGCCATAAATATATTGTATTCAAATCATTGGGTTTGGATTTCTTTGTAGTTATGTTATATATATCCTGATTGTTGGATTTTTCTAGATTTAGGACGTAAAGGCCATTATATGAATCAACAATACAATAAAACATATCATCATAATAAATAGAACATTTCTCATTCTTAATAAGAAAAGAAAAACCTTCATCATTAAAATAAGAAACTGAAATAACATTCTTACTCAACGTAGGAACATAAAAGTAATTGTTCAAAACTAACAAAAACCCATTGGACAAAGTCAACTCATAAGTCCCTACAGCTAAAGCAACAACTCTTGTTCCATTTTCAACTCGTAGGTCAACTTCACCCTTTTTTAGTTGCCTACTCCTTTTGAGTTCCTGTACATTTGTACAAATGTGAAAACCACATCTAGTAATTAATACCCAGGAAGTAAAAGTAGATAAATTAATTTCTATAACATAAATACCTAAAGATGTAGTCTCACTACTCCTCTTCTTCTTCTTCTTCTTCTTCTTCTTCTTCTTCTAAGTAGAGCTTGCAATTCCTCTTCTAATGAACAGATTCATTGCAATGGAAACAAACTCAATCTTTTGGAGCTTTTGCCTTAGGTTTAGGTCCATCTTGTGCCTTAGGCTTAACAATAACTTTTACCTTAGCCTTAGCCTTACCCTTGCCCTTATTTTTCATCACTTTTCCTTTATTAACCATAAGAATATGCCTCAGCTTTTTTTAATGCTTTGCTCAGTTGTTTTAAGCATCACATGCAACTTAGCAAGGGATTTCTCCATATTATTGATATTATAGTTCATAACAAATTGGTCTATCAGGTAATGAATTAAGGATCAAATTCGTGGCTAGGTCTAAAGTGATAGGAAATGCAATCCTTTCAAGGTGATTAATATAGCCTTTCATTTTCAAAGCATGAGAGCTTACTGATGTACCTTAATCCATTTTACAAAAATGCAAAGCTTTGGTAGTCTCATACCTATCTTAACTTGCTTGTTATCAGAATGTCTGTTTAAGATGATGACTTAACTCGTAAGCCTATAAATGTTCTAGATTCTTCTGAAGTTTTGGGCACATTGTGGCTAACATAAGACATCCCACATCAATAGAATCATCAGCATGTTTCTTTTATTTATCCTTGACTACCCTTTAGGCATTAGCAGGCGAGATAGGAGAAACAGGGCCATCGAGCACATATAGCTTCCTTTCTTGCTTGAGAACAATTTTCAAGTTCTTAAACCAGTCAAAAAAGTTGGTGCCATCTTCTTTGTGTTTTTCCTTCTCAAGGACTAATCACAGTGATAAGATGGAATGGTTATTTGAATCCATTGATCTACAAATATGTAAAATAGATATTAAAATTAGTATTAATTTCATTTTAGGATATTTCTTAAAACTCCCACTAAAATATTAATCCTCAATATTAATTGCAACAATTGTAATGATTTATTGGGCTAAGATCCATATTTCACTTAATTATAAGTCAGCTTTGGCATGACACTTAAAATCAAGTTATTTAGGTAGATAACTCCTTAACAATTACATCTCATGTAACTCTTAGATTCTTTATGGGATTTTGACATCATATATCTTGACATGTTATAATCCCATCTAATGCCTTAAGCCTAAAACCATTTTGATAGCCTAATTAAGTCTAAACATTTTTAAATATATAGGTAACACCATTACCCATCCTATCTTACTATGATAACCTAATGTACTTTACTTTGGCAAAACCTAAATTTTGGTTATCTTAGTCTTGATAGGTTTTATAATTATATGTAGTATAAGACTTAAAATTTTGGTGAGGGAATTTTAAATTTTAAGTTATGATGTCTATTTATTTACATATCATGCATCATCCCATACATGGCATCTCATACACATATATAATCATTAATCACATCACATACAGATATATATGCATAAGATATAAAATGTGTCATACCATTGCCAAAATTATATAATCTTCATAAGCCAATATGAAGATCAAAGGTCAATCCTAGGTGGAATTACATAAACTTGTCTTGATCAACAGTTTCCACTTTGGACATCCATCAGCATGGCATTTGACTGATCCCCTTCACGGTCTTATTGAAATTCCTTCATCTTCATTACAATAATGAAATAAACTATTATACTAAAACTATTAGTAAAATAAAATTAGAAAAAAAGAATGACACACAGGTCATATTTAAAATTACAAACCCATAAAATGAAAAAACAAAATAAATAAAGTAAACACCATCACAAGGGTCTTAATTGGCCATGTTATGCACCATTAAAGACATCATACACGCATATATCAATTAAAATTAAGTCATCTCATATCATGCTCAAATAATTTGCATTAAATTGATTTATTAAAATTGGTGAATAATAACATTAATGATATATTAGGCGCTACAATTAGCAACATTAATCTCATTAACAATTTACTGCCCAAAAATCCCATTATGTATCCTAAAAATATCAAATTTGCCGATCATATCAGCAACTATTTAATCACATTAAACATTTATTTAATAGATACATAATACCACCAAATTTAATTAAATATAGATTACACATTTAATCTCATGATAATTCGTTTAATAATGTTAAAATAGAATTAACACACACATGTTAATTGACCGATGTCTAGCAAGTGTGCTAGATCGGTTAGTAATATAGGAAAATAAGATTAAGACTCTGAATATCGTACCTAAGGGAAAATGTGTAAATGCAACTTGTTTCAAATTTTAAAATGAACACTAAATACCAAAAGTAAAAGAAATCCCCAGTTTTGTGATGATGAAGAAGTAACAAACTCAAAACAATTAATACAGAGATTTAAATAGAGAATTCTAAACAAAGCAAGGAAAAATAATGTAAATTGGTAAAAATCAATATTAAAGACAACTTCTACTAAATGACTATCCACCTCAACTACTATTACAATGACTCAGCTAAAAAGAATACAAGTGATTATGGAAAACCAATGATATAAGGACATATAGCTTATTTAGACTATCAATCTATATATTAAACTTTCTTATTTAGAATGATTTAACACATAGCATAAGAATTTGGTTTTGAACTCTTAGACATCCATTAAACTCTTTTTCAAGCAAACTTAAGTTCAATATATTCTCAGTTTAACTACTCTCAATTATAGTTTATTTGTATTAACATATAATTACACCTACTGCAGAATACAATCATGCATTAATACTGATGAACCAAACCAATAGCATGCATATCATAGATCATATATAAATCAAATACTAACTATTAATCAAATAAGTTAACAATTGATCTTAACACAATCTTTAGATATGAAATTGTACAAAACTAAGAAATAATCAACTTATATTAAATGAAAGCACAACTAAGTCATTACAATAAGAGTTAAGGATTTAAGTATCCTTTAGCAAAAGTAAAAGAACTACTCACTGTTCATCTTAAAAATTGAAGTATATAAATAAATGAAAATGATACAAACACTTAGAGATTCCACTGCTCTTGAGACCCTTGTAGAGTCTTTAATAATAGTATCTAACCCTAAATGCAAAACAAAAATAAAACTAAAGTGTTTAATTGATAAAGACAATTCTCCCCCTGTCATCGGTGTTTTCTATTACTTAAATAGCTTAAAACTATAAGAATTTTGATTGCTAAAACTTCCCAAACCAACAGGAAGTAGAGTCTTTTTCAACTTCAACAACTGGACTCTATATAGTGATATTTCACTCCATCGAGTGAGGCTTTTTTATCCTAGACCTTTAGAGTGACTCAGTAGAGTGAATGGGTACTCTATCGAGTGATTATTTTCTTTATGTCATGCTTTCTTTGTCCCACTCGGTAGAGTGAGTGTGTGCTTCACCAAAGGGTTGCTTTTTGGAATAACAAAAGACTTCTTCTCTTTTTCCCTTTAGACTACCTAATAGAGTGATCAATTCACTCCATTTAGTGACTAGGCTCTAGACTGTATGATGAACTTTGTCTTCATAAAAAGCCTTCAATTGCTAAAATTACACATTTGCCCTTAGAAATTCTCCTCTTCTTCAATTACACACCTAAAAACACCAAATTAACCAATTAAGCTCATAAAGTACTAGTTAAGAAATTAAACACAAAATTAACCAAATTACCCTTAAATTAACATGCTAAACACATTAAAAACGCACTAAAAAATAGTATAATTCATATTTATTAAATACCCCATACTTAGTTTTTGCTCGTCCACGAGCAAATTATAACAAACCAACTTCTCAAAATAAAAAAACTTCAACCAAGAATTATACATTTCAAAACCAAGCTTAGTAATTAATAAGAGCACTTAACCAGATTCTAACTAGAATAAATTCAAACAAGATAATGTGAGATAGTTTCCTTATGTGTGTTTGTAAGACCAAAACATTTTAAGCATTTTAAGAAAAATCAAATCACCAATGCAACTTTAGAGTTAAGCTTAAAATGAATGTTCATCTAAGTGTATAAATGTTTTCGTATTTGAAACTCTAGAACACCATAAGCCTCTCTTTTAGCATCAGAACTTGAAGGTCATCTTCGTTAAACAACTCAAAAACAAACTTAGAATCACTTAGGTCTTCAAAGGTTGTAATGGGATTAAGGTATTGGTCATCGAAGAATGGAAAATAGATAATAAAAAAGAATACCCACTCTATGATAAGATATATTAACATTTCTAAAATTTTCACCCATTAACTCAAAAAATTAAGTACTAAGCCAAACTTGCTTACCCTTTTATATTAGCAATACCCTTAAGAACAAAATTGTTATAACTTTTATAAATTCACAATTCATCCCTTTTTGAAGTCTCATTTTCTTTCCATTGTGACTATCCCACACTTAAGATTTTGCCATTTGCTAGCTTTATTTCTTTTTCTTATTTTTTATGCCAGCTTCATTGCAAGTAATGTAATAATCAAAATCATAGTCATAGGGTAAAGTTATTCACTTCATTTATAACCTTTGCCAATAATTTCAAACTGTCTCACTACACCCTTAAACAAAAGTTAACCTATCCAATCTAGAGTGGCTAATTTTAAAAGGGAAGATAAAGGCTCTTTTAGCCTATAAGGTTAATAATTGAGTGTAACAAGAAAAATAAAATATGGCACCCATTAAGCATACCTCATTAAGCTCAAAGTGGCTAACAAGGGTCAAATATTTCAAAAAGGTGGATAAACAGTCTTAACTACTATAATGCATGGGTTTTTCTCTTATTTCAAAATTGATTTTGGTGCTCAAAAAGTGGAAACTAACAAATATAAGTCAAGTTGAATAATAAACTAGCTAAAAAATCATTAAGCAACATGCTTATCTTAATGCTAAACAAAGATTTTAAACATTGTGCATTCTAAGTTCAAGTTCGACTAGTTTAATTTTTGAGAATAAAACTGGGGCAAACTAAGTCTAGTTTAAGCTAGATGATAATTCTGAACTAACTAATTAAATAGAGTAACTAAAATAGGAAAATAAACTACTAACAATGACTAACTAGTATTAAGATTACTAGTACTTAAAACAAAAATACAAAGTTGCTCCTAACAGACAAAGTAAATAAAACTCAAAAAGAAAAAAAAACAAAAAAAAACATAACATAAACATAAGTGTTTTCATGAAGGGGAGAATTAGATTCTACATCCTGAATTTAAGCAAAATTAAGCTTAGAGAAGCTCTACCCCCCTCTCAAAAATTTGCTATCCATAACAAACCGAAATGTAGTTCAATCAGATGGTGGGAGTTGTGGTAGTGGTTATCGCTCCCGGAAATTAGCAATAAATCGCTCAAAAGTCTGCTTCACTTAATTGATACTATCCTGTATATTATCCAACCGACCATTTACTTAGTTCATGAAAGTAGTTAGTTAGGGCAAGGGTTTCTGTGGTGTAGGTGCCTATTCAGCTAGAGTAGGCTCTTCATCTTCCTCCCTATTTCTTCCAATGGTGACTAGGTTAAAATACTCCTCCTTATCCGATCAATGTCTATGTGGCTTCTTGACTAAAACCTTCATCTGCATCAACATCACATAATCGATGAATGCAAGCTCCCCAAAAGAGTCCCATAAGTACAAATAACCTATAGCTTTCACCATCATGAAGTGACATTTTTTCCAATTAGCCTTTTCCACTTCAATTCCCTTTTCAAAAATCTTATGCCCTAAAACTATATCTTCCCTTACCATAAAGTGACATTTTTCCCAATTAAGAAAAAGGTTAGTTTCTTTACACCTTTTCAAAACAAATACAAGGTTATTCAAGTAAGAATCAAAATCATGATCACATAAAGTAAAGTCATCCATAAAGACTTCTATAAATTTTTCAATGAAATCATGAAATATGGCCATCATAGACCTTTGAAAGGTGGCTGGGGCATTACAAAGACCAAATGGCATTCTCCTAAATGCAAAGGTTCCATAAGGGCATGTAAATGTAGTCTTTTCTTGGTCTTTCGGGGCTATAGGAATTTGCATATATCCCAAATAATCATCTAAAAAGCAGTAAAACCTATTCCTAACTAATATCTCTAACATTTGGTCAATAAAAGGTAAAAGGAAGTGACCCTTCCTAGTGGCATTGCTCAACCTGCTATATTCTATACACACTCTCCATCCTATCACTGTTCATATTAGGATAAGTTCATTCTTTTCATTAGTTATAATAGTCATTGTTATGCTTTATCTAAAAGCTTAAATACCGCAAGTATACGGTGTACCAATTATAGTACTTCAGATATCGATCCCACGAGCAATGTTGATTGAAACTACTCACTATTACTACTCAATTTTAATCTTGTTTACAATGTTCGTAAGTGAAAATTAATTCTAATATACTTTATTGTGTAAACTAATTAAATCTTAGATAAATATGATGAAAGAAGACAATATATACAATGAAATCTCATGATCATGCATTTGATACCATTATTTCAATTAAAATGTTTTAATCTTATTAGTAAGCCAAGTTGGAATATATTTCTCATCCACTCTCTCGACATGAATTAGAATGCCTAAAACATGTAATTAAAATTCTAATCCTTAACTCTCGTTAATGAACTAGTTGATTCTAATACACATTTTAAGATTATTCACCAACCTATAGCAATTATCTCCACATGCAATCTCTCAAACTATGCTTCGATAATGAATTTACTATTAACTATCAATAAGATGTTGCTCTCGCTAACTCTCTTATTTATAATAATTATTAATATTTTCAGAAAAGGAATTGCCATCTAAGGTCATTTTCCTTCACCTATAATGATACTCATAAAATATTAATAGCAAATTATACATTCAAAGATCAATTATGTAAATGGAAATAGAAAATTGTTCATATATAATCAAATGCCAAAATAATATCCATTTAAAGATTACAAGGAAGAAATAAAATTAAGAAATAGAAGAAGGGGATCTCTCAACCCTTTTCTCTTCACCAAAGATATCTTCTTCCTTGCTTGCCTTCTTCTTCAAAACATGAAAAAATAAACTAAGTACAAAAAATAACTATTGTTCTTAAGATTACAAAGTCAAAAATCCAATCATCATCTCCTAAAACTCTGTTCAACATGATGTATATATGCATCTCTAAAAGAGATGTCTCTTCAAAAATGACTCTTCACCAAAGTTGCAAATGTTGATGAAAAAGTGAAACTCTTCACATTCAACTTCCTCAATCGCCTCTTGTCGCGCTCGCGACAAGACACGCCCATGCTTAGCTTGCTATTTTCCTCCCTTCTGCTGGCTTTGCATTCTTCGCTGGCTGTCGCAACCTCCATGCATTGTTGCCCTCGCGATAATGGCCTTATAGCCCCAATTCTTTACCTTCTTCTCCAAATGATATCCTTTAAGCCCCAAACATTTCCTTTCTCCTACAAAACAAGTAAAACATCCACAAACACACAAAACACATAAAAGCAACAAAATAAAGATAAAATTTCAAAATAATAAACACAATACTCAACAAAACTACACATGAATATACAATATTTATGAGCTTTTCAAGCTCATATCAATTCCGCAGACTTGAACTTTTGCTTGTCCTCAAGCAACTCAAAATGCAAGAAATATTACATAAAACAACACATACAAAACATTCACACAATAATGGAGCTTGCATTCATCATTGATGACCACTTGGAAATCATGTTACAACTTCATTTCTATATATATTAGTCTCAAGTTACAAATTCTCAAGCAATATCCTTGCCTATTCCACTCAACACCCATGCACATTTAGAGAATTAGGAAATTTTCAAAGCATAAGAATATAAGCACTCAATAAATTAAATATCTTAACACATGTATAGACTATTTCGTACAAAACATTTCCTAAAGTAACTCTCACTCAAACACTTAATTATTTCTTCACTCAAATGCTTAAGGGTTGGTGTTTCACTCTTTCCTTTAATATGCCATTACATACCATAAGCTTGTAAATGAATAAATATCTCCACTACTAGCATAAGTCAATTACATGAAACTAAAGGGTCTTATTTAAGGTTGTAACTTGGCTTAGGTAAAGGTAGGATAACTTTGGTTAAGTATCTAATAATGTATAGAGAAAAAGTGATCACCATCTCATAAGAGACTTAAAACAACATAGCATGATCATGAAGTTTTAACCTTACTATTCTAACTCCCTTATAAGTGTCCATACATTGTGCTAGTTTTCTTTTCCTTGAATCATTTATTCACGTTTTTTTCTATTTTTTTTTCTTTCTTTTTTTACTAGCTTTTGTTTCAACATTTATATCATTGGACTTATAAAAAGAAAAGGGAGCTAACTATTTATCATGCTTACTTAATAAAAATTTTCTCAAATGACATAGTAATCCTAATCCTCTACACATAAAAGGTTCCAAGAGAAAAGTTTATTGTTTGAAATTTGATGAAGGCTAATTATGTGGTTAAACAACAAAAAATTGGCTAAAAGCTCAAAATTGGCTACTAAAGTCAAAAAGTATTGGTCAATTTAAGCAAGTTAAATTAGCTATATTCTAGTGCCCTTATCATTTCTCATGCATAACCTATACTAAATGCAATCTCGAAATTTACCAAAAATAAGTTCTACAATATATGGCATATCAAGGCTCTCATACAAAGAAAGATATCAATGTAAAAGGCTTCAAAAGCTCACTTAGCTATAGGTCAAATTACTCTAAGCAATGATTTGCCAAATTATTCATATTTACATGTGAAAAGATAAACAACTTAAAAAGAACCTATACTAAAGTGCTTTTTCAAATCATAACCCTTAGTATGCATATAAATCATGTTAAAGCAAAATAAACACCGATATTCCTAAAAAATTGTGCAAACTAGACCAAAAATCTTGTACCAATGAAATTGCCTCATGATATATTAGCAAACATTCATCAACTACTAAGTTCTCCAAGATTATGCAAACTAAGAACAACCTAAAAATCTAACATGCATATAAAAACACAGAAATGAAAACACAATGCAATTACTATTTTTAACCTAACATATGCAAAACATAAGCACATATTCCCCACACTTAAAGGACACAATGTCCCCATTGTGTGAGAAAAATCACAAAAACAAAACATAAGCACAAACAATCACATATCACAAACAATCACTAAAACACAAGAAAAATTAAAAATAAGAGAGAAAAGAACGTTTACTCAGCTGGTTCACTTGGGGACCCCAACGATGAAGGAGTGAATTGACCTTTCTGCTGGCGGAAGAAATATAGAAATTTGCGGCTTAAACTCTTGTGGCTCTTATACATTTGTTGCAAAGTAGCCTCTAGTTATTCAATACGTGCCGTCATACTTTGGTTCGCGGCTTCAATACCATCTAAACACGACAGAACCTGCTGCATACCAGCAATATCACCTTGCCTAGTACTATCACCTTGTCCAGCACTCGAATCACTAGCATTTCCAGCTACATCTTCATCATCAAAACCATCCAAATCTCCAGATGCTGTAGTAGTAGAAGATTTAGGAGCTTTACCTTTGCCTTTGTCACGACTAGGACCAGCACCTTGCACAAAACGTGAGATAAACTATGGAGGCCAAGCGCCTCTATCTAATACATGATAATTATGCAAGTAGCGAACATCCATTAAAGCAATAGGCTCATTTTCATCCACAATAAAATTACCTAAATCACCTAAATATCCTAGAATAATTTTGGTAACCATGTGACACATGCCTACCGTTTTTGTCCTAGCAATTGATGCATGATATAAACCATCAAAGATAAAATCTATGGAACAAGGTGCTTTACGAGGCAACATCAAATTAAGCGCAAATAAATCTTTAGTTTGAACTTTGGTACTTTCAAATCATCCAAACAATGCATGATAAATATATTTATGAAATAAGAACAGAGCATTATCCTTGATAAGCTGATTTGGTGCATTTTTGTTGTTAAATTCTTCTAAGCCGGTTATTTTAGTCTAAACAGGCTGGTGATCAAACACATTAACATTAAAACATTTTGCATTCAAAGGAAAACCAAATCATACATGCATTTCATCAAACTCAAAAACAAATTCACAGTCCTGATGCCTAAATTTTAAATGAGTCTTTTTATTGTCCACATAAGCCAATGTGACAAAAAAAATTCAACTGCCATCCTTTCTAATAGGCAAAGTCATAATAGAAAATTTTTTCCACTTTATATATTTGATATATTTATCAAATAGTGTAGTAAGCCCTAAATCCTTAAGCAATTGAAAATCTAAGTGCAGCATACCCACATAAGTTTTTTTATTGAAAAATTGAAAATTTTTACCTTCTTCCTCAGTGAAAATGGGAAAAGGACACTCAAACCTGTCTTGGAGGTAATCAGTAGCTAGCAGTGGCGAACTGGGCCCTTCTATAGGTTCTTTGTCCATCCGTCCCACCATTTTAGTGTGGACCATGATTAACTTCTTATAAAAATCAAACTAAAATAGCAAAAGCAAACAAAGAAGAAAGAATAACAACAACCAAACCAAATAAATCACTCCCACAAAACCAAGTAAAGAGAAAAGAGAAGAAGAAGAAAAACTTGGGAGGAAACTTTAAATTTTTGAATAGTAGCTGAAATGGGAAGATGAAAGGTTTAGGTTAGGGTTTTAAGTATTTATAGGGGAGATGAAAAGGCAGCCAAATAAACATAAGATTTCAAATTTCATGTCCTATCGCGACCGCGACATTACATGGTGATCCAAAGCTGCTTTGCTCGCGAGGCATGACGTGCTCGCGACAGTAACCAAATGCCCAATCTCACAATGCAGCAGTCGCGAGGGTGATGATGTCACGCTCGTGACAGTACCCTACAATCCATCCAACACATCTAAGTCACGCTCGCGACAAATGTCATGCTCGCGATAAGGAAGATACTTCATGTGTAATCCACTTTTTAATGGAAATAGTAAATGTGTTGATATACTTTATATATATTGAAAATAAATGTAAGTTCTACAAAATAGCCTGTAAAAGACAAAAAACTATGTAAGTATTGAGACATGAACAAAGAAAATTATACAAATAAAATAGAGAGTAATCCTATGAATAATTACTAAGCCAATTTCAAAGAGATAAAAGATGCCTCTTTACCCTATAATGCTCCATCAAAATATATCTTACAATGGTGACCATTAGCTTTGAACAAGTCTCTTTTACTATTCTTAAGTTCTAAATATCCATAATCGAAGACTTGTGTGACTTCAAAAGGTCCACTCCTCCTAGATCTTACTTTTCCAGGGAATAATTTTAATCAAGAATTGAAAAGTAGAACCTTATCTCTAATCTTAAAGTTTTTATACTTAATGTGAGGATCATGCCATTTCTTACACCTTTCCTTATATATACGCACATTTTCATAGGAAAGATGACGCAATTCATCAAGTTCATTTAATTGGAAAAGTCTTTTTAAACTAGCGTCCTTTATGTCATAATACAAAGTCTTGATTGCCCAATATGCCCTATATTCTAACTCAACAGAAAGATGACATGCTTTCCCATACACTAACCTATATGGAGTCATTCCAATAGGTGCTTTGAAAGTAGTCTTATATGCCCATAATGCATCATCAGGCTTATGTGCCCAAGCTTTCCTAGAGTTAGAAATAGTTTTTTCTAATATCCATTTAAGTTCTCTATTGAACACCTCTACTTGACCACTGGTTTGTGGGTGATATAGAGTAGCTACTCTATGATGTATGCCATATTTATGCAATAATGATGCAAAAAGATTGATTAATAAAATGTGTACATCCATCACTTATGATAGCCCGTGTTACTCCAAACCGTGAAAAGAGTTTCTTTAGGAATTTAACCACCACCTTTGAATCATTGGTTGGTAGAGCTTCATCTTCAACCCACTTTGAGACATAATCTACCCCAACCAATATATAAGATTTCCCAAAAGATATAGGAAATGGATCCATAAATTCTATTCCCCACACATCAAAAATTTCAACTTTCAAAATATTATTCAAAGGCATCTCATCTCTCTTCCTTAGATTACCTACCCTTTGACACTTATCACACTGAGCTACAAATGTCCTAGCATCCTGAAATAGGGTAGGCCAATAAAAACAACACTCAAGCACTCTAGAAGCATTTTTTGCACCACCATTATGCCCCAAATACAATGATGAACGACAATGAGTTAAAATATTCACAGTCTCTTCGTCACTCACACACCGTCTTATGACACCATCCCTACTTATTCTAAACAAATAGGGTTCCTCTCATAGATAATTTTTAACATCACTAAAAAACTTATTTTTCTGTTGCCATGTCAATCCATAAGGTATAATTCCTGCAGCAAGAAAGTTAGCAAAATTTGCAAACCATGGCACATGCTTATAAGTTATTGACATAAGAGATTCATCCGAAAAAGATTCATTGATTTCAATGCTATCCCCTAGTGGTCCTTCAACATTTTCTAACCGAGATAAGTGATTAGTTACTAAATTCTCAGAGCCTTTATTGTCTTTAATTTCTAAATCAAATTCTTGTAAGAGAAGAACCCAACGAATCAACCTAGGTTTGGCATCTTTTTTAGCAAACAAATATCTTAAAGCCGCATGATCCATATATATTATGACCTTAGATCCTAACAAATAAGACCTAAACTTATCACATGTATAAACAATAGCCAACATTTCTTTTTCAGTTGTGGTGTAATTCACTTGAGGTGGTGATAATGTATGACTAGCATAATAAATCACATACAAGTGCTTATCAATTCTTTGACCCAACACACAACCTACTGCTAAGTCACTTGCATCGCACATAATCTCAAAATGTAGCTCCCAATTAGGAGAAGTGATTATAGGTACACTTGTAAGGGCTTCTTTTAAAGAATTAAAAGCATGCATACATTCTTCAGAAAATTCAAAAGGCACTTCCTTAACCAACAAATTAATTAATGGTTTAGCTATTAGTGAAAAATCCTTAATGAATCATCTATAAAAACCAGCATGACCTAAGAATGATCTGATGCCCTTAAGTGTAGTTGGCGGAGGTAACTTCTCTATTAATTCAATCTTCGCTATATCCACTTCAATGCCTCTACTAGAAATCTTATGGCCAAGAACTATACCTTCTTCAACCATGAAGTGACATTTTTCCCAATTAAGCACTAGGTTAGTTTCCTTACACCTAGACAACACTCTATCTTAATTTTTTAAACACAAATCAAATGAATCACCATAGATAGAAAAATCGTCCATGATGTTCTCAATCATATCCCTAAAGATAGAGGTCATGCACCTTTGAAAAGTTATAGGTGCATTACATAACCCAAAAGGCATACGTCTATAGGCAAAAGTTCCATATGGACAAGTAAAAGTAGTCTTTTTTTGGTCACTAGGGTATATAAAAATTTGAAAATATCCGAAATACCCATCCAAGAAACAATAATGAGAGTGCCCAACTACCCTTTCCAACATTTGATCAATGAAGGATAAAGGAAAATGATCCTTCCTAGTAGCTGAATTTAACTTTATATAATCAATACAAACCCTCCAACCCATGGTGGTTCTAGCAGGAATCAATTCCTCACTCTCATTTCTCACTACTGTCATACCTCCTTTCTTAGGTACACAATGAATTGGGCTCATCCAAGCACTATCCAAAATTGGATAGATAATCCCTGCATTAAGCAACTTAATGACTTCTTTCTTAACTACCTCCTTTATATTCGGGTTAAGTCTTATTTGCCTATCCGCCTTAGGTTGACAATAATCTATCATATTAATTCTATGCATGACAATGTTAGGACTAATTCCTTCTAAATCTGAAATTCGCCAACCTATACTCTTTATTCTTTTTCTAACCACCTCTACCAGCAAAACGTCCTGATTACTAGTAAGTTTACTAGATACAATGATAGGTAAAGTATGATTTAAACCAAGAAATGCATACCTCAGATGACTGGGTAGCTCTTTCAACTCTACCATAGGAAGACTTACTATCGAAGGTGGTAAAGGTGCATCATTATGATATAAGCTTTCTGGCATTGCACTATCTTGCTTTTCCTCTCTACTAACTTCATCCTTCATAATCACTTCATCTTGACCTGCTTCATTAAAAAATGTTGCAACACAATCATCAATGACATCTATTTTTATGCATATATTTTCATCCATAGGGTATTTTAACGCCCTATCCATGTGATACTCTACACTATCATCCCCGACTCTCAGAATTAAAGAACCCTTATAGACATTAACCAATGCCTGACCAATTCTCATAAAAGGTCTCCCTAATATCTGTAGATTTGTGGAACTCAAGATTTTTTATTATCTCAAAGTTACATTAAAACAACGATACAAGGGTATATTTATAGGTATTCAAATAGAAAAAGAAGAAATTACTATTCTACCCTTAATTACAAACTATTAACAAAATAGATTAACCAACACTCCCCCTCAAGTTAGTGCAAATATATTGCACATGCCCAACTTGCAAACTATGGCATGGAAAGCTCGACTATCGAGTCCTTTTGTGAAAACATCAGCTAATTACCTGTCCGATGTTACATGAAATAGGCTTAAAACACCATCAGATAATTTTTCTTTGATGAAGTGGCGATCAATTTCGATATGTTTTGTCTTGTCATGTTGAACTGGATTATGAGCAATACTGATTGCACCTTTGTTGTCACAATACAAAAATAGTCGATCTTTTTTAGCCAAATTCAACTCTGCTAATAACTTCTGCAACCATAACAACTCACAAACACCTTGAGCCATAGCTCTATATTCTGCTTCTGCACTCGATCTTGCAACTACACTCTGTTTCTTGCTTCTCCAAGTAACTAAATTACTTCCCACAAATGTACAATAACCACAGGTGGATCTTTTATCATTTAAAGATTCAGCCCAATCTGCATCTGTGAAGGCTTTAATTCGTAGATGACCATTTTTTTAAAAAATAATACCTCTTTCTGGAGCTAATTTTAAATACCGCAAAATGTGAAAACAGCCTGTTGATGAGATTCTCTAGGATCATGCATAAATTGACTCACCTAGCTAACTGCATAAGCAATATCTGGTCTAGTGTGAGATAGATATATAAGTCCACCGACCAATCTTTGATATCTGTCCTTATCAATTGATCCTTCAGTTCCTGTTTGTAATTATGGTTACTTTCAATGGGTGTATTTGCTAGTTTGCATCCCAACATACCAATTTCAATCAAAAGATTCAGAACATATTTTCTTTGAGAAATAAAGATTCCTTTGGTTGATCTAACAACTTTAATTCCCAAGAAATATTGTAGCTTCCCAAGATCCTTGATTTCAAACTCTTGAGTTAAAAACTTCTTCAATTGAACCATTTCTTCTTTATCATCCCCTGTCATCACTATGTCATCAACATAAACAATGAGAAGAGTGATCTTACCCTTGGAGTGCCTCATAAAGAGGGTATAATCAACATTACATTGTTGATAACTAAAAGATATCATAACTTTGCTGAATCTGTCAAACCAAGCTCTCGGAGATTGTTTCAATCCATACAAGGCTTTCTTCAGTCTGTACACCTTTCCTTGAGTTCTCTCATCATCAAAACCAAGAGGAATCTCCATATTAACCTCTTCGTTTAGGTCCCTATGGAGAAATGCATTCTTCACATCAAATTGCAGCAAATCCCAATCCAAGTTAGTTGCACAGGACCGCAAGATTCTAATCGTATTCATTTCAGCAATTGGTGCAAATGTCTCCTGATAGTCAACTTTATAAATTTGGGTGAATCCTTTTGCCACTAATCTAGCTTTAAATCTCTCAATTGAACCATCAGCTTTGTGTTTTATTGTGAACACCCACTTACAACCAACTAACTTTTTGTCTGGAGATGAAACTAGTTCCCAGGTTTCATTTTTAGAGAGAGCTTTCATTTCTTCAACCATAGCTTCTCACCACTTTGGATCCTTGATAGCTTCTCTCTAATCCTGTGGAATAGACACAGAGGAAAGAGACAAGACAAAGGCTCTATAGGAAGGAGAGAAAAAAATCATAAGAGACAAAGTTAGATATGGAATGTTTTGTACATGACTTGACTCCTTTTCTTTGAGCAATGGGCAAATTTAAATCAGAATCAAGAAATAGATCATAATCAAGAAGTGACTCACCCAAGGATTCTGGAAGTTTAGAATGTATGATGGCTTCTTCAGACCTATTTTTTAAGTATCTTAACAAATCAGGTCTATCTAAACGACCAACAACATTCTCATTCTTCTCCCCCTGAACATCAACATTTTGCTCCCCTGAACATCAACACCACTTTTCTTCTGAACAACAATCTCTTCATTTTCCCTATGAACTAGATCATGAGATAGCACGGGTACATTTATCACCACTTCTTCACTATTCTCCCCCTAAAGAGGTGATTGTATAGTGCCAAAATAAGGTTTAGACTCCTGAAAGGTAACATCCATACTCACAAAGAATTTCTTAGATGGAGGATGATAGCACTTATATCCCTTTTGAGTTGGAGAATATCCAATGAACACACATCTCGGTGCTCTCAGATCTAATTTCCCAACATTCCTAGTATGAACAAAGCAAACACATCCAAAAATCTTTGGTGGAATAGTATAGCCAGTTTTCCCGGTTAAGGCTTCTACAAGAGTCCTAAAATTAAGAGCTTTGAGAGGCATTCGATTAATAAGATAGGCAGCCACTAGTACAACATCACCCCAATATGACTTTAGAACATGCATAGTAAATATAAGAGATCTAGCAACTTCTAACAAATACTTATTTTTTCTTTCGGCTACACCATTTTGAGCACTAGTATAAGGATAACTAATTTGGTGAATAATCCCATGAGACTTTAAATAAGTACCAAACCTACTATCCATATATTCTGTCCCATTATCAGATCGTAAAACTTTTATTTTAGCATCAAATTGGGTGTGAACCATTTTATGAAAAAATTGAAAATAAGAGAAAACATCACTCTTTACCTTAATCAAATACACCCAAGTCATTCTAGTGCAACAATCAATGAAAGTAACAAACCATCGATTTCCAGACAAAGAGGCAATTTGTGTAGGTCCCCAAACATCAAAATGAACAATCATAAATGGCTCACTGGCTTTATTATTGTTGCGAGCCTAGCAAGTGCACTAGATCGACAAGTAATAAAGTGGGGTAAATTTAAGACCCTCAATATCGAACCCAAGGGAAATGTGTGTGTCAAAACTGTGAAAATTAATTGTATGCTAAAGAATTCACAATTTAGTTTGTATGAGCTATTAATTTGTATAGTACAAACTTTAAAAACTAAAATATGCAATGAAAGGAAATTAATTCTAATGACAGTGTATTGAGTATGTATTTAATTCAGAAAAGATTAACAAGTATGTAAATATATATAAATTAAAGCGTTGCTTAGGTACACTTATCCACCCCATCGAACCCAATGTGAATTAATTTTGTCTTAAAGAATACATGAATGAATTCGGGATAACCCTCCTAACCCAAGCTTCCCATTCCGGAGCCAACTATTCTAATTGCTAAGCTTCCCATTCCGAAGCCAACCTAACAACTAGCCTATGTACGGGTCTAACATCCTAAGTTTGGTTTGCCTTCCCTTTTCGGAGCCAAACAACCCAAATCTCATCCATTTCACTCCACACTCTAGTCCCAAAATCATAATTACTGCACATTTAGAATCCCATTCCGGAGCCGTCTAAATTAATACAGCATTCATGAGAAAAAAACTGAGTAAGATTTTTCATAAACTTCAATCCACTAGACTGAATACACATCCAAAGATATATGATGAACATCATTCATCCATGTAAGGAAATTAACTCAATAGATTGAAAATTCATGAAATATAAATAAGTAACAGTGAAATGAACCATTCATTCATGTGAAATCAAAATGTGCTCAATATTCACATTGTGAGTAGGGGATTCAAAGCTTCCCCAAGCAATAAAGATAACTACTCACTATTCATAATGTAAAAAATGAACAAAATAAGAGTGAAAACTATAAAACCCATTTGAAGCTGAAGATTTGAAGTTGATGAAGCTTCTCCTCTTCTTCTCCAAACAGCTCCTTGATTGTAAGTTGAAATCTTCACAACTATAAGCTAAATCTATGACTATCTTTGTGTTTTTGAAGTAAAACTACACTAAAAGAGTGATTTTTACAAGTAAAATCCAAAAACTAAGTATAAGAAACCCACAAAATGTGAAAAACTGCGTTTCTACTCTCCTAAAACTCTAAGTACAAAACCCTAAAAAAAACTCTCCCTCTAAGCAAAAAATTTTGTAGCCTTTATAGAGCTGTCTAATAGGCCACGGCTGGGACACTTTTGTCTCAGCCGCGGCATAAGGAAATGGCACGTCTGGGATAATTTGTCTCAGCCGTATCAAGCTTCTGGATAAAAAGTATGTTCTCGGGCTGCCATAGCCATGGCTAGGACACTTTGTCTCAGCCGCAACCCTTGATGAAACGGCGCATTTTGAAATCTACCATGGCCACGGCTGGGACACTTTGTCTTCAGCCGTGACCTTTAATGAAATGGTGCGCTTTGAATCTTGGATTGGCCATGGCTGGGACAGTTTGTCTCTGCCATGGCCATAGTGAAACGGTGAGTTTTGTCATCTGCATTGGACACGGCTGGGATACTTTGTCTCAGCCATGCCTTAGCAAAATTTCCTGCAAAAAGTGAAATTTAAGACCATTAATCAACTAAAAACTTCAAATTAATCAAAATAACTAAAATAAACATAAAAAACAATAATATAGCTTTAAAACACTAAAAACATGCAAGATGAGACACTAAAAAACACAAAATTATCTAGAAAATAAACTCTAAAAACAAGATTATCAATTATCACTCAAAGGATAAGAGTTTTTAATATGTTTAGCATACTCACAAGCATCACAAGATAAAGAATCAAACCGAGTTCTAACAAATAAACTAGGATATAGTTTTTATAAAACAAAAAATGATGGATGCCCTAATCGTCTATGCCACTGAATGATCTCCTGGTTGACATCCTGATACCCTCCAAAAAAAGCCAACTCTTAACTATCTTCCAGCATATATAAGTCATCATGCTCTCTACCACTACCAATCCTTTTCCCTGTTTGAAGATCCTGAAAGATACAAAAATTAGGAAAAAATTTAACCTTACAGTTAAGAGTTTTAATGATAGCACTGACAAATAAAAAGATTGACAGGAAATTGAAGAACATGAAGAACAAAAGACAATTTAATATTAGGAGTACAAACAACAGAACCTGTCCCAGAAATAGGGATTAATGACCCATCAACAACCCTGACACTATCCCTTTTTAAACAAGGAGAGTAGTTAATAAAGCCTTTAGAAATGCTTGTCATATGTCTATTCGCACCAAAATCAATAATCCATGAGTTATGATGAGAAAAAGTAGTACCTGACTTGATCAAATTAGAGGTAGCACTGGATGAAGGAGTAAGCTGAGACAGAAGATGCCTGAAATGCAAAATCTCATCAGAAGAGAGACTCTCAACTAAAGCCAACTCCTTAGATGATTCTACTGTTTCTAACACATGTGCTTCAGCCCTTGTTAGATTAACTCGTTTTTCCCCATGGCCCCTACTAAGTCTCCCATACAATTTCCAGCAAGTCTCTTTAGTGTGCCTTGGCTTACCATAGGAATCATAGTGCAAATGATCTTTATTAGAAAGAATACCTTTCAATTACTTAAGAGAGGTATAGGCAGTCAAACTTGACTTGTCTACAGGTGCAGTACAAAGCATAGCACTTCTTCTAGTCTCTTCCTACTGGATTAAAGAATATGCCTCATTAAGTGAAGGAAAAGGAGTTCTACCAATAACTTAAACTCATACTTGATCAAATTCAGGATTTAAACAAGCTAAAAAATCATAAACCCTTTCCTTTTCAATCATCTTTTGAATTAGCATCGCATCATCAACACATTTTCTTGAAAATCCTAATAATAATCCAGTTCCTGCCATAAACTACCCAGCTCAGAGAAATAATCTGAAGCAGTAAGCTCACCTTGTTTTGTATAATGAACATTGTTCCTGAGCTTAAAGATACGAGCATCATTTCCCATTCGAGAATAAGTGGTTTTTGCAGCTTTCCATATCTTCTCTGCAGTGTCAAGCAATAAATACTATCTAGAAATTTTAGGATGCATAGAATTCAGGAGCCAAGACATAACCAGTGAGTTATCTGAGTTCCATTGATTAAAATTAGGATCGATGATAGATGACTGTTTTTTAATTCCATCAATATAAGCCTGCAACCTTCTAGCCTTGATCGACAATAAACATGATCTAGACCAGGCTAAATAAGTACTACTCCCCTCAAGTTTGACCGGATTAATTTGAGAATAGGGACAGTCATTAATGGGATAATGTTTCTCAATTTCCTTATGATCATCCTTAATATTTACCATAATTAAAAAGCCAAAAAAGGATTAGAAAACAGCAGGAAAAATAACCCAGAAAAAAACAGAACATGTTCACGTGTGACCCAGAAACCAAGGAAGTTGGAAGTCACCGAAGAGCAGTAGGTTGGAGATGAAAAAGGGCGGCGAGTAGATCGGAAGAAAAACGGCAGCAAAAAATTGGCCGGAGGTGGAGCCACGTGCCTTATGTGCCGGCGCGTGGAGAAAGGGCAGAAAGTGAAGGGCTGCACATGTACTCACGCGCGGCTTCTAACGACACTAAAAATTTGGGTACCGACCGAACTTGACCTGATCTATCTTTCTATAGGGGCGGTGTCGAAAGAGAAGGGCTGAAACATGACCTTCTAGACACACCGAAAAAAAAAGGTTACCGAAAAAATAACCAACTGCGGAAGGGATTTAACTCAACCTTCGAAATGGCAGTGGCTCTGATACCATGTAGATTTGTGGAACTCAAGATTTTCTATTATCTCAAAGTTACGCTAAAACAACAATACAAGGGTATATTTATAGGTATACAAATAGAAAAAGAAAAAATTACTATTCTACCCTTAATACAAACTATTAATAAAATAGATTAACCAACAATATCATTGGGCATTTTGCATCATATGTAAATTCTAAGATAACAAAATTAGCAAGCAAAATAAACTTATCAACTTTAACTAACACGTCTTCCACTATTCCATATGGTTTTTTAATTAATTGGTCAGCTAATTGTAAAACCATTGAAGTAGGTTTAACATAATCTAATCCCAACTTTTTGACAATAGATAATGACATAAGGTTTATGCTTGCTCCTAAATCACATAAACACTTGGAAAACTTAACATCCCCCAAAATGCATGGAATTGTAAAACTACCATTATCTTTCAGCTTAGTAGGCAAATTATTTGTGATTATAAAACTGCATGCCTCTGTCAGTTCAATGGTAGAAACATCTTCCCAACTTCTTTTCTTAGCAATTAAATATTTTAGAAACTTTGCATAATTAGGAATTTGTGTTATAGCCTCAACAAAATTTAAATTTTTATTCACATGCTTCAATTTATCAAGAAAAGATTGAAATTTCTTATCTTAGTTTTCCTTCTTCAAATGTTATGGAAATGGTGGTCGCGGATGAAAAATTTTTGGAGCTTTTGCTAGTGAAACCCCATTTATCGCACTCGCGATAGAAGGTAATTCTGTTGTAATTGGCACGCAATAGGTACTTCACTCGTAAGAACTGTGGCTCCCTCATCTATCACGCTCGCGACATAAGCCTCATCCTGCTTATTATTTTCTTGCACTTTACCAAACTTGTTAGTTGAAATAATTCACTAGTATAAGATTTTCGGGACCTCAAATTTATTGCCTTTAAATGTTCTCTCGGGTTATCCTCCATATTACTTGGTAAATTTCCTTGTAAGCGAGATGGAAGGGACTTAGCAATTTGCCCCAATTAAACTTCCAAATTATGAATTGAAGAGGCTTGATTCTTTGTTATTTGATCGAACTTAGTTTCCATCCTTTTCTGGGTCTCCTCTTGAGCACTAAATTTCATATTCATTCCCTCCAAAAACCTGTCCATCTTAATTTCTAAGGCTCCAAACCTATCTTGAGGTTGTTGAAACCCCACAACCCTATTTTGGTTGCTACTATTACCCCAAGAAAGATTAGGGTGATTCCTCCAATCGGGGTTATAAGTGTTATAGTCCGGGTTTCCTCGTCCTTGCCCTTGGATGAAACTCACTTGTTCTTTTGTACTAGCCATACCCAAATTACACCCTTCACTTCCATATCCTAGTTGTCCACATATGTTACACCACTTTGTGGACTAACTCCTATACCTAGGCTATCAATTTTCTATGTCAACTTCTTAACTTGAGCTTGCAAAGCTACTACTGAATCTACTGAATGAACTCCCCTTACATTTGAGAAAGTTGACTCTCTTGCTCTTTCAGCTGGCCACATGTAGTTGTTCATTGACATTTCTTCCAACAACTCGAACGCAACATATGTTGTCTTTCGCATAAGAGATCCACTAGCTGCAGCATTGATTGTACCTTTTGTAGTTGGATTTACTCCGTTATAGAACATTTGTATCAACAATTCCCTTGGAAAATTATGGTGTGGGCAACTTCTCTGCAATTCTTTAAACCTGTCCCATGCTTCATACAAAGATTCACTATCATGTTGAACAAATATAGTGATATCCTTTATAATCTTGGTATTTTTGGCTAGGGGAAAATATTTAGATAAAAATGCTTGGGCTAATTGATCCCAAGTTGTTATAGACCCCCTAGTAAGGGAATTCAACCAAGCCTTTGCTTTATCCTTCAATGTAAAAGGAAAAAGCCTGAGCTTAATTGCATCCGCCTAAACTCCATTGATTTTGAATGTATCACATATTTCTAAAAAATTTTCCAAATGAGCATTAGGATCCTCATTAGCCAATCTATAAAATTAAATGCTATTTTAAATCATTTGTAAAAGCAGAGGCTTAATCTCAAATTGGTTTGCATTTACTGTAGGTCTCACCACCCCTTGTTGAGCACCGCTTAATGTTGGCATGGCAAAATCCATCAATCACGGTGGATTCTCTTCATCAGCCATGGTTAACCTCCTAGTCCGATTTTTCTTCTTATTGGATTTGCGGTTACTCGAAATAAATCACTCTATCTCTAGATTCAACGGTTCAAGATCTTCTTGGAAACTCCTTGTACGAGGAATGAACTGTCAAATCCTGAAAATACACAACAAAATAAACAAACAAAAACAAATTAAATATTGTAATTCAAAATCTTAAATCAAGATTCATAATGTAATAATTCAATCAAACATTTCCACGGCAATGGCGCCAAAAACTTGTTATGCTTTATCTAAAAGCTTAAATATCGCAAGTATACGATGTACCAATTATAGTACTTCAGATATCGATCCCACGAGGAATGTTGATTGAAACTACTCACTGTTACTACTCAATTTTAATCTTGTTTACAACGTTCGTAAGTGGAAATTAATTCTAATCTACTCTATTGTGTAAACTAATTAAATCTTAGATAAATATGATCAAAGAAGACAATATATATAATGAAATCTCATGATCATGCATTTGATACCATTATTTTAATTAAAATGTTTTAATCTTATTAGTAAGCCAAGTTGGAATATATTTCTCATTTACTCTCTCGACATGAATTAGAATGCCTAAAACATGTAATTAAAATGCTAATCCTTAACTCTCGTTAATGAACTAGTTGATTCTAATACACATTTTAAGATTATTCTCCAACCTATAGCAATTATTTCCACATGCGATCTCTCAAACTATGCTTCGATAATGAATTTACTATTAACTATCAATAAGATGTTGCTCTCGCTAACTCTCTTATTTATAACCATCATTAATATTTTCAGAAAAGAAATTGCCATCTAAGGTCATTTTCCTTCACCTATAATGATACTAATAAAATATTAATAGCAAATTCTACATTCAAAGATCAATTATGTAAATGGAAATAGTAAATTGTTCATATATAATCAAATGCCAAAACAATATCTATTTAAAGATTACAAGGAAGAAATAAAATTAAGAAATAGAAGAAGGGGATCTCTTAACCCTTTTCCCTTCACCAAAGATATCTTCTTCCTTACTTGCCTTCTTCTTCAAAACATGAAAAAATAAACTAAGTACTAAAAATAACTATTGTTCTTAAGATTACAAAGTCAAAAATCCAATCATCCTCTCCTAAAACTCTATTCAACATGATGTATATATGCATCTCTAAAAGAGATGTCCCTTTAAAAATGAATCTTAACCAAAGTTGCAAATGTTGATGAAAAAGTGCAATTCTTCACATTCAACTTCCTCAACCGCCTCTTGTCATGCTTGCGACAAGACACACCCAAGCTTAGCTTGTTATTTTCCTCCCTTTTGCTGGCTTTGCATTCTCTGCTGGCTATCGCGACCTCCATGCAACAATGGCCTTATAGCCCTAACTCTTCACCTTCTTCTTCAAATGATATCCTTTAAGCCCCAAACCATTTCCTTTCTCCTACAAAACAAGTAAAACATCCACAACACACAAAACACATAAAAGCAACAAAATACAGATAAAATTCCAAAATAATAAACACAATACTCAACAAAACTATACATGAACATACAATATTTATAAGCTTTTCAAGCTCATATCAGTTATAGCCCCCTTTTTAGATACACATTGAATTGAACTTAGCCAATTACTGTCAGGAATTGGATAAATAATACCTACATCTAGTAGTTTAAGTACCTCATTCTTCACTACTTCTTACATAGCTGGATTGAGTCTCCTTTGGGATTGTACCACCGGCTTGAAGTTACTATCCATGGGTATTCGGTGTGTAAAGTAACTTGGACTAATTCCCTTCAAATCTGATGTCTCCCAACGGATTGCTCCTTTATACTTATTTAATACTTTCACAATCATCTCTTCTTCCAAACCTGTCAAAAGTGAAGAAATAATTATTGGTTTAGGATTATCTTATAAAAATACAAATTTTAAATACGAAGGAAGTGTTTTAAGTTCAAATTTATTTTCTCCCTCAAAAGGGGATGACTTATCCTCCTTTATTCCTTCATCATTGTGCTTTTTTTCTAATTCCTCTATCAGATTTTCTTCTTCCTTTCTTGCTTCCTCCTTGCTCCTTTAATACATCAAACAATCTCAGAGTCCATAATCTATCAATATTTCCTCTTGTTTCTCCTCCACACATTCCTTGACACTATTCAAAAAACAAATAGACTTTCCAAAATCATAAGATGGGTGCTTCATCACTTTATTCACATTGAATACCATTTCTTCCTCATTAAACCTCAAAGTGACTATTTGTCCATGTACATCAATCAGTGCCTTTGCTGTGTTTAGAAATGGCCTTCCCACTATCAATGGTACCTTGCGCTTCTCTTCCATATCCATCATCATAAAATCAACTGGAAATATGAAATTTCCAACCTTCACCAATAAATCCTCTATTATACTCTTTGGCTTTTTTACCAATCTATCTGCCATCTGTAGTGTCATTCGGGTTTCCTTGATATCACCTAAATTCAATTTTTTGCAAATTAAATAAGGCATTAAGTTAATACTAGCACCGAAATGACATAATTCATGTCCAACAAAATTTTCTCCTAATTCGTATGACAAACTAAAACTACCAAGATCCTTTAAATTTTTAGAAATTTTATTCATTAAAATTTCACTATAGTTTTTAAATAATTAAACCATTCCTACACCCTCTAGCTTTTTCTTATTTGAACACAACTCTTTCATCAACTTAGCATATTTAAGCATGTGCAATAAAGCTTCAGCAAACGGTAAATTTACATGTAACTTTTTAAAAATGTCTAAAAATTTAGTTAACTACTCATTGTATTTTTCCTTCCTATCTAAAGTTGGATAAGGTAATTTAGACTCATCAAGGATAGTAGAAGCAAGTTTTTCCTTACCTTTACCTTTCTCGACAATAGTAGGTATGTCATTAATAATTTTAGGTTCATAAATACTTACCTCTATTGTTGGTTCCACCAAATCTCAAGAGTTCTTACCATTTTTTAACTTCTTTCACCTCATTTTCACTTTTCAAGGTAATTGTCTTGGTTTTTTTGCTTGGGTTCCTGTCTATGTTAGATGGAAAAGTGCCATGTGTCCTATTTGAGATAGAGTTAGCAAGTTGCCCTACCCGTTTTTCTAAATTCCTAATTGAAGCATATTGATTTCTCATCCAAATATCTTGTGATTTTCACTTAGCATCTTGATTAGCCATAAATGTGGGCTAGGCAGTCATAAAATTAGCAAACATTTCCTCTAAATTAGGTTTTCTATCATGTGTGGATTGAGGTCTAGCTTTAAAACTTGGGGGTTGATATATGGATGGGTAATGTGGTTGGGCTTGAGTTTGGTGAGGCAAATGGTTGTTGCTATGAGAGACTATATTTTGATCAAATGGAGCCCTAGGTTGATTACTGGATGTAGATGCATGGTTCCCTCTCTCCATGAAAAGTTAGGGTGATTTCTCCACCCAGGATTATAGGTATTGCTATAGGGATTTAATGCATTTACTTCTTCCACTAACATTCCTAAGTTTTCCTCACTTTTAAGTTCAGGTGTTATATGTGTCCTAGAATAAGTGTTACATGAATGAGATAAAGATGATATATTTTGAACTTTTAAACCACTTACCTGCTTTGTCAATGCATCTAATTATGCCTTTAGCATGGCTACCTCATCCATATTGTGTATAGCTTGCTTTTTCTATGTAGTCCTTGTACTTACCTATTGAGCATCATTAGTGGCCATCTCATCTAGGAGTAGGAAGGCTTCTTTAGGGATTTTGTTCATGAAACTTCCATTTGAAGCTGCATCTAGGAGAAATCTTGTAGATTAATTCACACCTACATAGAAAATAGACATTAGTTGATGAAAAACTATTTCATGATGTGGACAACTCTTTATGAGTCTTCTAAATCTTTTCCAAGCCTCATGGAATGGTTCCTCATATAATTGATGGAAATTATGGATGTTATTCCTAATACTAGGTTTTTTGGTAGGAGCGAAGAAATGACATAAGAATTTTTCCTGCATTTGTTGCCATGACTAAATTAATTGACTTGGTAGCATTTGCAACCAATCCCTTGCCTTACCAATAAGAGTAAAAGGGAACAACTTAAGCCTAATGGCATCCATAGACATATTGGGTATTTGAACAGTACCACTAATTTCTAAACAGATATCTAAATGTTGAGCAGGGCCTTTTATCTCTAATATGAAAAATTTATTCTTTGGGACCATATTTATAGTGGCAAGTTTTATCTCAAAATGTTGATTATAAGGTATCCTAATGGTTCGTTGATCTTCATTCCACCTAGGGATATCGTAGACTCTAATAATTCTAGGTCTAAACCAATCCCCTTGAACTTGATCAAGGTTAACTTACCCTTGTATCCTAGGGTGTGGATCATTCACTGGTGGGTTATGAAGAGGGTGGTTATTAAGGTTGTTACATTCTTGCTCTTCTAAATTCATCTCTCTTTCCCTTAATCTCCTAATCCTATAGAATGTCCTCTCAATTTCAGGGTCAATAAGCAAAATCGGCTTGCCTCTTAACATAAACTATTGACACCTGTAAAGAATAAAAGAAAAAAAATTAATAAAGAATGAAGAATAAGAAGGAAGAATAAAGACACACAAAATTCACTTTAAAAACTAAAAACAGACACCAATGTTTCCCCAGCAATGATGCCAAAAACTTTGACCGGTGTCTAATAAGTGTACTAAATTGGCTAGTAATATATAAAAATGAGATTAAGACCCTAAATATCATACCCAAGGGAACATGGATTGATAAGCAGAATATCTATAATTGAGTTGAATGTATCTGAGATTATTTTCCAAGTTTTTGAATTGAAGGCAAGAAATAAACTAAATGGACAATAAAGCAAAAAAAAAAAAAACTAAAACTAGACTAACATAAATTAAACATAGACCAATAACTAAAACTCTTCTACAGAATGGACTATCCACCTCAACTTCCATTCCAATGATTCAAATTAAAAGTAACACAAGTGATTATGGAAAAACCAATAATAAAACTAGACATCTTAGTCAATAATATCATTCTAAGCATTAAACCTTCTTATTAGAAATAATCCAACACCTAGCAAAAAAAATCCAGATTAAACTCCTAGACATCCATTTAACTCTTTTTCAACCAAACTTAACTTTAATCTATTCTTAATTTAACTTTTCTTAGTTTTAATCCATTCCTACCAACACACAATTAACTCAAATTCAGAAAATAATCATGCATCAACACTAATGATTTAACCCAAGAACATGCATATCATAGATCATACTTAAATCAATCATCAACTATTAACAAATAAGTTAATAATCAATCTCAATACAACTAGAGATAAGAATTTACACAGAAATTAATAAATAATCAAACTTACATTGAATTAAAGCTCAAACTAATTAATTACAATAAAAGTATGAGGATTCAAGAATCCTTTAGCAAAAGAAAAGAAAACTACTTACCAAACATGATTAAAATGAAAGAAAAATAAATTAAAGAGATACAATACTTATGAAGCTTCAAACTTGTTTTTGATGACTTATCCGCATACTAGTAGAAAGCTTTATTCTTTACAAGGATTGCAAACTAAGAAAAATAGAAAAACTAAGCTAAACTACTGTACAAAATTAACTAAAGAAAACTAGGTTAAAAACTAAGTAAAATTTGTAATTCTCTTCGTACTCTAGGTCTCTCTAACTCTGATGTTTAGGTGTACTATTATAGCTTGCAAAGAGAGAGTTTTGGTGGCTTCAAACTTTCTATTTTAGTAAAGCAAAAGAATTTGATCGTAATTCCAATTCTCTAGCTAGGTAAAGTGAAAAACTCACTCTACAGTGTGGCCTTTTTTGTCTTTTCCTACTCTGTAGAGTGAAAAACTCACTCTACTGAGTGGCTTTTTTCTCATTTTCCTCTTTAGGTGACTCGGTAGAGTGAGTAATCCACTTCACCAAGAGATTAGGCTCTGGACTAAACACGATGAAAGTTGGCTTCTTAAAATCCTTTAGGTGTTGGAATTATGCTTTTGCCATTGTAATTTCTCTTTTTCATCAATTACACACCTAAAAACACCAAATTAACCAATTAAGCTCATAAAATGCTACTTATGAAATTAAACACTAAATTAACCAAATTACCCCTAAATTAACCTAATAAACACATTAAAAACACACTAATAATATAGTATAATTAATACTTATCAATTGCTACATCGGTCGTCCTTGATTTGGAAGATGAATCTTTTGTTGATGAGAGTTACATTCATGATTTATTTTGTGATGATGTACCTTTTTCTGTTCAAGTTAATAAGATGAATAACTTTGCTTATTTGTGTGATGTGTCATCTGATAGTACTATGCATGATTATAATCATGACTCAATCATATTTGATCTTAATTTAACACATACTACTCCATTTAAGCTCAAAATCCAAGGCAACCCTAAGGAGATCTTGATTGCATCCAATATAACTCCTAAGGAAAGGACAGAATTTGAGAGAATATTAAAAAAATATGAAAGGCTTTTGCCTGGACCTATAAAGATATGCCCAGGATTGATAAAGACATTATAGAGCATGCCATTCCAATAAATCAAATAACAAGCCAATAAAATAGAAGCTTTAAAGGCTTAAGCCAGAATTGTCAGAAAAAGTGAAGGAAGAGGTAAAAAGGCAAATTGAGGCAAAGTTTTTCATTGAGGTTCAATATCCTACTTGGCTAGCTATTGTTGTGCTTGTTGCCAAGAAAGATAGGAACGTATAGATGTGCATAGACTATCAAGATTTGAATAAAGTATGACCAAAAAATGACTTTCCACTCCCCTATATAGATCTATTTGTCGATAATGCAGCAAAGTGCATGATGTATAACTTCATTAATAGGTATGCAGGGTACAATCAAATATTGAACAAGATAGTAGATCGAGTAAAGACTGCCTTCATTACTGAATGGAGAACTTATGCATACAAAGTGATGCTATTCGAACTGAAGAATGCAGGAGCTACATATCAGTAAATAGCTACTAAAATTCTCAACAGCTTGATCCATATGGAAGTCTAAGTATATGTTGATGGCATGATGATCAAGTTAGTTACAAGGGAAGGAAATTTTGAGGCTATAGAAAAGTTTTTTCAGTTGATCGATAAGTACAACCTATTTATTAATTTGAAAAAGTGTGTGTTTGGAGTGACGTCGGTAGACTATTAGGGCATGTCATCAGCCAAAAGGGGATAGAGGTGGATCTAGATAAGGTGAAGGCCATTTGAAAGATGCCCATGCCAAAAAAGGAAAAAGAGATCAGAGAGTTTTTAGGATGGATTTAGTACATCAGCCAGTTCATCGCTAAGCTTACCTCTATATGTGAGCAGATTTTTAAAATTTTGAGAAAAGATTAGCTTGTCAAGTATAATGACGATTGTTAGAAGGCCTTCGACACCATCAAAGAATAATTGCTACAACCTCCAGTTCTTCAGCTGCCCAAACCATTAAAGCCTTTAATTATGTACATAGCAGTGGAGCAGGGGTGTTAGTAGGAGCCATGTTGGCTCAAGAGGATGACATCAAAGTAGAGTTTGCTGTGTACTACTTGAGCAAAAAGTTCCTACCATACAAGACCAAGTATGTGGATGTTGAAAAGATTTACTTAACGGTGATATGGGCCTCAAAGAAGCTAAGGCACTATTTCAACAAGATTCAAGTAGTGGCTATGCACAACCCACTCAGTTACCTTCAATCATCCCCATCCCTACTGGTAAAAATGGGATGGTGGCTATTGCTCTTGCAAGGATTTAAAGTGGAGTATATACAGAAAGATGATTAAGGGAAGAGTATTTAAAAAATTTTTTTGCTAATAACCCTTTGTAAGGGGATCAAGTTAAATACAAGTTCCCAGATTAAAGCATCAATGCCATAACAATCTAGGGTTGGCATATGTATTTTGATGGGGCTACAAATAACAAAGGAGCTGAAGCAAAAGTCATCCTCATCATGCTCGATGGTGAAAACTCCCCTTGGCCAAGAAACTAGGGTTTAAAATGACCAAAAATAAAGCTGAGTACAAAGCTTGTATATATGGGGTGGAAACCTTGATAGCACTGGAAGCAAAGACTATTGAGGTGTTTGAAAATTCATCTTTATTAATTCACCAAGCAAAGGGAGAATGGTCCATTGGAGAGGAAAGGTTGGTGACTTATGTGGAATATCTAAGGAGCCTGAGTAGTCAGTTTGAGGCATGTACCTTCAAGCATATACCATGGGATGAGAATTAGTTAGCAGATCTTTGGCAACATTAGTATCAATGTGGGACAACCATAAGGGGATAGTTATGGGGCCAGTAATAAGCGCAAGCTCTACCAAGCCATGCTTTGAGAATGAACAACTCATGAGTTTATATGGATCCAATGGTAAACCAAGTTATTATGATGTCTAGAATTACTTGGAGAATTCTAAGTTCCCCAAAGAAGCAATAGAGAAAGATCAAAAGATAATTCGTAAGTTGGCTAGTTATTTTTATTAGCATAAATGAGGTACTGTATAAGAGGCAAGTTGGCAACATTCAGTTAAAGTGCCTGGATGAGAAAGAAGCAAAAAAAGTCATGGAAGAAACTCACGCAAGGGTATGTGGGGCCCATATAAATGGATTAATGTTGGCTAACAAGATCATGAAGCAAGGATTCTTTTGGTTAACCATAGACACTAACTGCTCTAAGTATGCGAAGATGTGCCATTAGTGCCAGCAATATGCCAACTTGAGCCATCTACTGGTTTCAGAGTTGGGTGACTTATCATTACCCTAGCCTTTTTTAGCTTGGGGAATAGACATCTTCAAAAAAATTCATTCAACAGCCTCCAATGGCTATAGGTACATCATGGTTGCCATCGACTATTTCATAAAATAGGTGGGTCCTTCAAATGACTAAAGGTATGAGAGATGGTTCAACCATCGCAAGAAATTTTATCTATAGGTATCAAGTTCCTAACCATGTAGTATCAAACAATAGGGTTAAATTACAAGCAGAAACTAGACACGTACTTTAAAAGTATAGAATTGGCATCATAAGTTTTCTCTCTATCATCAGTAACTAACTGGGGCTATTGAGGCCACTATCAAGAATTTGAAAAAGATCCATTCTAAGACTATAAAAACGTACAAAGATAGGGCTAAAAAGTTACCATTTGCACTTTAGAGGTACATAACCACTGTCACATCTTCCACAAGAACCATTCTTTTTTCCTTTATGTACGGCTCAGAGGCAGTGCTACCAGTGAAGATTGAGCTACAGTCATTGAGGGTTGCCTTAGAAGCAAAGTTACCAGAGATAGAATGGGTGAAGCATAAGATGGCATAGTTGAACCTGTTAGATGAAAGCTAGATGAGAGCTTATTACCACAATTAATTGTATTAGAAAAGTTTATCTCGGTCTTTTGGCAAGAAAGTCAAAGGTCATTATCTTAAGGAGGGGGACTTTGTATTCAAGCAAATGAGACCTGGCCTACCTGACTATAGAGGAAAGTTCAGACCAAATTAGGAAGGTCCCTTTATAATAAAGAAATTGCTTTCTTAAATAGCAGCTATTCTCATAGATAGCGATGGGAATGATTTCAAATAACCAGTTAACATTGACAAGCTAAAGAGGTTCCATAACAAAAAAAAAACATCAAATAAAAAAATAAGAATAATAGGTCGTGGGTCAAAAATCGAAAAAAGGTGGCCTTGCTAAAATTGGGCACCCTACTAAGGAAAAAATTGAAAAAGGCACCTTAGACAAAAATTAAGGGTTGAGAGAAAATAACCAATTAAGAAAAACCCGCAAGGGTTGATTAATAGCAAGAGTTAGATATGCCCAATATGTCACTATTAGAGATTAAATGAAAGTTGTGTGTGTATTAAATGTCATGTCATGGGTATCATTATTGCAAGCTTTAAACATGTGAGAATGGATAAATAATTTAAGTTAAACACTTTGGTTAATGTTAAAGCAGGCGTATTATTTATTTATTCATAACTAAACTGCTGTGCACATCGCACAATAATGTAGAAGGTAGCTCTATGAAGGCTACAAAGGGGAACAAAGCTAGAACCCCCATCATGGGTCACGTACTTTATCCAGATCTAGGGACACATGAAGCTTACTCTTCACTCTGCCATGGAACTCAGCTATATACCTTCCTCTATAGAGCCAATCCAGTACTAATGCATGCGAGCACCAAAAAACCTCAAAGAGAGTTCATCCATAATGTGAAGAGGGCGCTCGACTAGCATCTTGAGTTTCTCCAGTAGCTAAATCTAAAAAAAGTAAATATAAAAGCTACTAGAATGGTTTAGGGTCCACTTTAGGTAAAAATTAAGCATAGGGCTATATAAAAATCTATAAAAAGACACATTTACTGCAAAGAAAAGATAGTGTGAAAATCCACAAGGGGTGCACTATCTTTAATAAATGACTATAAGTACCTGAAGCAGCAAGGGACTACAAGTGAATAAAGTGATGGGGTCAGCATGCATTGTATCTAGTCTAAGCAAAGTCTCAACCAGAATCAGGGGAAACGGGGTCATCCCTTCATGAATGCCATTAACAATGTCAAAAAGTTGATAGTCTCCCAAGATGCCAACCTCACTAGTAACATATTGACAGTGGCCTAGACAGATAAAAGGGGTAGCACCAATGACATAAATCTCATTACCACTAAAGTAGTACAGGCTGTCACAGAGAAGATTAAGTACAACAGGTTTTGATTGCTCAACCAAAACTCTAACATCAGAGGGATAGATCCTTAAAGCACAGAACACCTTTTGAGGTTAATTCGGGACACAGTTTGGCACACATGGAAGGGTTAGGAAAAAGGGGACGCTAAGGATGGTTGCAAACTCCTCGTGCAATTGGCATATTTCCATATTATCCCAATAATGAGTTGACACAACAAGTAGGTCTTCATTAAGCTACACTATGCAAAAGAAGCATAGATTATAATAAGAAGATAAAATAAGATTGTCTCAGGTTGACTAGTCATCAAACATTAGGGTAAACCTTTCTAAAAAGGGAGTCTTTGTAAACAAAGTGGAACAAAAGCCAAGGAAATGTGAGGTAAGAGGGATAGGAAGTGAAAAAGATGAAATGGATGTGAGTGAAGAGCAAAAAGCAACTAAAAATTCGAAAGACCTTTTATCTGCCAGCTTGTATAGCTGTGTAAGTTGATCGCACACTTGTGTAAGAGCCCTACTTACCACCTAGTAAAAATGAATAGTAAAAACATCTTTACATGTCACCCACCTTATACTGCATCATTCCACCCTCACATGTATAGTTCTAGTACATTTCTTGTACAGAAAATTCGTCTATTTTCAAGTTTTAAAGTTGACTCACCATTCAAAGTTATAATTGCCATCAGGAAAGCTGAAAAATTTTGGCAATATATGTTGCACGTGTACCTAGTTATGTTAGCACCAAAAATAAATAAAAATGAAAAAAATAAAATAAGAATAGTAGCAAATTAAGTAAATAATGCTAGATAAAAGTAAGTATGAAGAAATTTTAAGCATAATATGTAAAGATGAGAACAGAAAATAAATTTTTTAATAGTATACTTATGTAAAAATGAGTTCTTGTAAATAATTTCTAAATAAAAATAATTTTCTAGCCAGATAAATTGTAAAAATTATAATTTTTAGAAGCATTTTGAAAAAAATTAGAGTTGTTTTGCAAGAGTTTGGGCCAAAACCCATGCAAAAATACTATTCCCATAGGTTTTTGCATGTATGGGAAGGGTTTACATTCAAAACTTTTCAAATTCCTGATTTTGAACCTTACATGTTCGTGCATGGCTTTTGCATGCCCTTACAAAGGTTGCATGGCTGTGCAAAGCTAATGCGCGCCTGTGTAAAGGCTCGGGATATTATTTTGCATAATATTATTTTTAATTGTTTGCTTACTTTGTGTAATGAAAATGTGCATATGGGCAGTATATCCCCCTTAGATAGAATTAAAAGTTGGCTAAAAAACATATATACGAATTAAATTATTAGCTTTGTATATAAAATCATAGTATAAAATATATGAAAAAATAGTAAGAAATATGTATAAAAGAAATGAGAAGAAAGAAATTTTATTTGTTTATTTATGAAATCTTATTTGTTTATTTATTTTATTAATTTATTTGTTTGTTTGTTTGTTTATTTATTTATTTATTTATTATTATTATTATTATTATTATTATTATTTATGCGATAACGTGTAAATAGATAAAAATGTAAATAGTAATAAGAAAAAAGAAAAATATACAGTGACGTGTAATTAGAGAATAATAGGGAACAAGGGTAAATTAGCTTTAGGTTAAATTAGTTTTCTTTTTTTTGAAAAGAATGTGTAATATACCTATGCATGTGATGTAATTTTACATAAATAATGTTGTGATGCCAATGGTGGAATTATATAAGTGTGTACATGTAATTGAATCTTTCATGTGTGTGTTCACATGTAAATAAAAATAATGGCAATAAAAATAATGATGATGGTATGGATGGTTGTAATAACATAATGATTTCTAGTATCATGATGTACTATTTATGTGCATTATTTTCTTTGCAAGCCTTGGCATGATTGCTAGAACCTAGTGGCAGGTTAGGATGAACCATATGTCAGTTAGTTGTTATAGCTTCTTGTGAGTAAATTTTCTGTAGGTTTGGGCTTTGCTTTTTAAGTCGAAATGCTACCGAAATTTATGTACAAAAAGTGCTAGCATCTAAAAAACATTATTATGCAATCATTATGATTAATTGCACAAATTTGTCTTTTACATGATATGGATCCCTACTTCCCTATATGAATGACACATGAGTAGGCAACTCGATATCGAACTATGGTAGGAGTTCGCATGTTGCCTAACCGATTTATATCTAGGGGGCTCCTAAGCTAGTTGGGTTTACTTGAAGAGGCTGATATGCTCCTAGCTCAGGTAGGATGGACAACATTCTATGTGAGGGCATATAGATCTAGCCCGAGATGATGAGGCAATTTTTGGCTACCTTTCGCTACCTAAAACAACAGTTTTCAGACATCGAGGAGGGTGTCATCACCTATAACATCCAGGGCCACCTAATGTCTAATAACTCTGAATTAGAGTTTATTTTTAGTATATTTTTGTCTGTGTTTACGTCTCATTTTATGTGTTTTTCCTATTTTAAGTATTAAATTTCTCTTTTTATGCCAAATAGGATTATTTTGATGTTTATGAAGTTTTTGCGTGTTTAATGGTGTATTTTTGAATTTTGTGCAGAATTAAAGGCTAGCACTCAGCTGGGATCATTTGTTTCAGCTGTCTGTTTTGCAAATTAGCAAAATGCACCATTTTAGTAAGGCACTCAGCTAAGACCATTTGTCTCTACCGTGTCAAATGCAGATTTCAAGGATGATCCTATCCAGAAGGGTGCACTCGGTTAAGAACATTTTGTCTCAGCCGTGTGCTGAGCTACAGTATCTTTTCACTGATTGGAGTCGACTTAAACCATTTTGTCTTAGCCGAGTGCTGTCCTGGACCACTATAAAAGCTGATTCCCTTTTGGTTTTAAAAAAGAGATTTTTAGGTTTTTATGTTCTAGGTGTTTTCTATGTAGTTTAGCTCATAATTTCTTCATACATTAGGGTTTTTATACTTCGTTCTATAGATTTACTTGTAAAAAATTACTCTCTCATTATAGTTTTACATCAAAAATACAAAAATACATAGTTGTAGTTAGTTGTAGTTTAAAAGTTCCAGTTTTTAAATCAAGATAAAGTTTGGAAAAGAAGAGAAGGGGTTATTGCACTTCAAATCTACAATTCCAAATGGATTTTATGATTTCTTTTCCTCCTTTCTTTGCTGTTTACATTATGATTAGTGAGTAGTTTTGTTATTTGGGGATCTTTGAATCCCCTAAACCATGTAAGGAATGTGAACTTATTTTCTTAATATATATTTTAGATGTTTCTTTTCCCTTGAACCTATCTTTATATGTATGTTTTATAAGTGTTTATTTTATCTATCTTATTTAAGTTGATGGATGAATGCTTGTTTAGTGTTTATATCATGCATGCTCTGTTTTACTTCATATTTGCTATAGTTTTAATGGCGTTCCATAATAGGAGCTGTTAGATTTAGGGTTTATGTGTTGTAACTTCAAAAAGAGAGAGGAAAATAAATAGGTTTTGAACTAGTAGGATCCAAAATGGGATATTAGTCATGCCTAGGTCCTGGGACCTATTCTTATGCTGGCTATCGAGTAGGCTCTGGAATGGGATACTTAGTAGTTAGAGTAGTAGGCTCCGAATGGGATACTAGGGGTTTAGATGGGTTGTCCACATATGAAATGTATGAATTTTATGTTAAAATGGACCTTGCATGGGAATGGGGAGGATTAGATTCCTGAACAACGTCTTTTGTAATTGTTAATCCACACATCTTGTATTTTCTGCTTTTAAGTTCTTTGTTAATTCACACTTTGCAATTTATTCAACTTTTATGTTAATTGTTCTTATACCAATTACACGCAACCAACAATTGGGAAATTATTTAAACGTATTCTACCAATCAATCAAAATTTGTTATACCAATTCATTTCCCTTGGGTTCGATGCATGTGGTCTTAAAAATATCCCACTTTATTACTAATCGATTCGGTACATTTGCCACTTTTCGACCAAGTTTTTGGCACCGTTTTCAGGGAACATTGGTGTGTTACAAGTTGCTTGAGTTTTTCCTTTACTTATTTTTCTTTTTTTATTATTTTCATGTGAAATAGGTGTATGAACAAACTTCATCCATATCATCTAGCACCATTTGATCCTGAAATTGAGAGGACCTTGCACTGAAGAAGAAGAAAAGTTTAAAATGAAGAAATGAATGAACAATCGAATCCAGCTTCTTCCAAGTGGATTAATACTTGAATTAAATAATTGTTATTATGTTCCAGCTTTATCCAAAAGTATTGTTTCTTTCAGTTATTTATTGAACGATTATGACATTTCTTTAAAAGACAAATGTTGTTACATTTTTAAGAACAATATGTTTTACGCTAAAGCTATCATTGAGAATGGTATATTTTTTCTTGATTTAATTAAAGAAGTGTATAATGTGGATACTAAGAGAATGAAACAAGATAATCTAAATGCCTCATATTTATGGCATTGTTGTTTAGGCCATATAAATAAGAAATGCATGACCAAATTACACAAGTAAGGTGATTTACGATCATTTAATTATGAATCATTTGATACATGTGAGTCTTATTTATTGGAAAAAATGACAAAAGCTCCCTTTTATTGGTAAAGGAGAATGAGCTAAAATGGTTTTGGACTTAATACATTTAGATGTATGTGGTCCAATGACTACATATGTCATAGGAGGTTACTCCTACTTCATTACTTTCATAGATGATTATTCCAGGTTTGGATATATCTATCTAATGAAATATAAATCAGAAGCATTTGAAAAGTTCAAAGAATTCAAAAATGAAGTAGAGAAGCAACTTGGCAAGAGTATTAAGACACTTAGATCAGATCGAAGTGGAGAGTACTTAAGTCAAGAATTTGAAGATTATCTTAGAGATAATGGGATTTTATCTCAATGGACTCCACCATATACACCACAACATAATAGTGTATCTGAAAGGAGAAATCGAACACTATTAGATATGGTTCAATCCATGATGAGTCGAGCAGACTTGCCTAAGTCCTTTTGGGGATATACATTAGAAACTGTTGTTTATGTGTTAAATAGAGTTCCTAATAAATTGGTTGATGTTACTCCATATGAGATATGGAATAACAAGAAACCCATACTTTCTCATATGAAAGTATGGGGTTGTCCTGCTTATGTGAAGAGGACAATGTCAGACAGACTAGATGTTAAGTCTGACAAATGTTTATTTGTGGGATATCCAAAAGAAACATTTGGATATTATTTCTGTCATCCCTTAGAACAAAAGGTGTTTGTTTCAAGGCATGTTGTCTTCTTGGTAAGAGAATTTCTCTTACGAGAGGACAATGGGAGTGAAATTGAACTTGGTAAAGTTTAAGACCCACAAATAGAGTAGATCAACCAACTAAACCCGAGACTAAATTTCATAATGATGAGATTATAGTTGAACCTAATTATACAAAAAATCCTAGAAGATATACTAGGATGCGTTCTATCCCTGTGAGATATGGATTTCACATTGATTCAAATAAAGGCATAACTATAGTAGAGCACAATGAGCTTATAATCTATCAAGAAGTTTTGAACAGTTCAGAACGTGATTTATGGCTTAAGTCTATGCAGTATGAAATGGACTCCATGTATGAGAACAAAGTATGGACTTTAACTCAATCACCTGAAGGGATAAAACCTATAGGGTGCAAATGGATCTTCAAAAAGAAGATCGATATGGAAGGTAATATAGTTACTTATAAACCTCGCTTAGAAGCAAAAGGCTATTATCAAAAAGAAGGTATTGATTATGATGAAACCTTTTCTCCTGTAGGGATGCTTAAGTCTATAAGAATACTTTTAGCCATTGCAGCTCATTATAATTATGAGATTTGGCAAATAGATGTAAAGACAACTTTTCTAAATGGAAATCTGACTGAGGATGTGTATATGACACAACCAGAAAGGTTCACATCAGAAGATGGCAAAAAGGTATGCAAGCTTTATAGATCCATTTATGGATTGAAGCAAGCCTCTAAGAGCTGGAACATATGATTTAATGAGACAATCAAAGAGTATGGTTTCTCTCAGAATGAAGATGAACCTTGTGTGTATGAAAGGGTTAGTGGGAGTGCAATTTTCTTCCTAGTTCTATATGTGGATGGCATATTAATCATGGGAAACAACATTTCTCTTCTCCAATCTATTAAAATATGGTTATCCAAGCAATTATCTATGAAAGACCTTGGAGAAGCATCCTATATTTTGGGAATAAGGATCTATAGAGATAGATCCAATAGGTTGCTAGGTCTTTCTCAAAGTACATATATAGATAAAGTATTGAAGAGGTTTAATATGGATCTCTCTAAGAAAGGGTTTATTCCCACGGTGCATGGGAAACACCTTTCTAAGTCTATGTGTCCGCAAACACTAGAGGATAGAGAGAGCATAAATTGAATACCATATGCATATGCAATCGGTTCTATCATGTATACTATGTTATATACACATCTAGATGTAGCATTTGCTATGAATGTCATAAGCAGATTCCAATACAATTTTGAAGAGGAACATTGGGCAACTGTCAAGAATATCATTAAGTACTTGAGAAGGACTAAGGATATATTCTTGATTTATGGAGAGGGTAGTTTGGAAGTAAATGGGTATACGGATGCTAGTTTCCAATCTGACAAAGATGATCGTAAATCACAGTCTGGTTTTGTGTTCATAATGGGACAAGGGGCAGTTAGTTGGAAGAGTTCCAAACAAGAAATAACAGTTGATTCCACGATAGAAGCTGAGTACATTGCTACTTCAAAAGTAGCCAAAGAAGCAGTTTGGATAAAAAGTTCATATCTGAAATAGGAGTGGTGCCTAGCATTGTTGATCTGATTCTTTTATATTGTGACAACAATGGAGCCATTGCGCAAACAAATGAACCACAGTCTCATCAGTGATCCAAGCATGTTCTCAGACGCTACCATCTCATAAGGGAAATAGTAGCTAGAAATGATGTGAAAATAGAAAGGGTCCCCACAGATGATAATGTGCAGGATCCCCTCACTAAAGCACTTTCCCAGATAAAGCATGATCACCATATAAATAACATGGGTTTAAGACATATGAGTGATTGACTCTAGTGCAAGTGGGAGATTGTTAGAGAGTATACCCTAGAGCCCATATAATGGGGATGTATTTCATATGTATGAACTCATATTCTTAATAAAAGGTATCATTCATTTATTAATGCTATGTTTAAATACATGAGTTTGTAAATCTTAAAATAATAAATGAAGTCCTAGATATTATAAACATAGTGCAAAGGCAATCATGAAAGTGTTTGTGATGTTAGATGTCTATTGCATGCAAATGTGATAATATCTGAATATCCCTAGTCATAAAATTAATGAGATAGGACATTGTTAATTTGGACAGACTAGCACATGTTATGCTTTTTGAATAGTTCAAGTAGTGATTTTCATAACCGTGATTATGAAAGATGATCAAAGCTAATATGTGGATGCTTATTAGAAGAACTAGTTCATTTGAGACCCATAAAGAGAATCCTCATATGGATATTAAATCTATGTCAGTGAGGAATCTCTTCATAGCGATTGTGCAAGTTTCTTAGACTTGAGATATACTTTGACTCTGTAACTGATTACTTTCAACTGGGGGTGAACATAGTTAGGAGGTTGGGTATATCATGACCTACTTGAAGATAGTTGAGTGATTGACAAAGGATTCACCATCCCATATAGAAGGCCTTAAAGGCCTAATTCTTGGACCAAAACAAATTAAATATATTTCATAAGTGTTATTAAGCCTACATATTTAATTTGGATGGATTTGGAATTAATTATGGTGATTAAATCCAAGTGTATGCACAAAGGGCCTAGTTTGTGGGTTTTGTGCATAGTCTTTTGTGAAAGGATTTAAATTGGATTTAATTGAGCCCAAATAAATTATTAATAATTCTAAAAGCCCATTTAATATTTCTCCAGCAATTTTAAAGAGCCCAATCCCATTATGAAGTTGGATTTTTAACCTAACTATAAAAATCCAAGTGATGGGGATTTTAGGGTTAAGTGAAATTAAGAGAAAAGAAATTCTCTCTCTTTGAAAAACCCTAGCTGCCACTCCCTTGCTAGCATCAAGGGGAATTTGACCAACCCTTATGTTCCATTATTCTTGGTTTATTCAATCCTTCTCTAGTGTGGATTACTAATTGGAGGTGTTCAATTTTGGACATTGTGGTTTGCAACAACCCGGTAAGAAGGAAAATCAACTGTTCAACAAAAATCAAAGGTGATTTTTCTTATTCTCATTAATATTTATATTGTAAATTAATGGCAAGATCAGATCTATTGGTTAAAAATTTTAAATTTCGCTCATGCATGTGATGCATGTAACCGATAATTTCCAACAGTTGAATGGACTAAACATTCAGAATGTGTCAGCAATTAGCCAAGAGGGCAATACTCTTAAGGGAGGAAATTTTGGTATTGATGCAATGATAATCGAGCTATACACTCAAAGAATGGAAGAAGTGAATGCCTTGAATAATTACAAGAGATATGATCCGTTTAGCAATCATTGCAATCCCAGATGGAGGAACCACCCAAATTTCTCATGGAGAGATGGAAATCAAGCCTCAAACATAAATACTAACCCAAGAGCCCTATTTAACCCACCTTCATATAACCAAGCCAACCACAACCATGGCTACCATCAACAATAGCAACCTATAATAGCAAATACTCACTATCATAGACCATACCAACAACCACAAATTCACCAAGCACCATAACAACCTCTTAAATTTCAACATAGATAGCCCCCACCACAAGAGAAGAAATTGAACCTTGAAGAAATTTTCACTAGTTTTATGACTAGGTAAAACGAATTCATGACAAGCCAAGAGCCAAGATAGAAGGCTCAAGAGCAATGGAGTAGGAAACAAGATGTGGCAAAGTTGGCCAAATTGCAAATTTTATTTCAACAAGTCAACCGAGTGCATTTCAATCAAATGTTGATTGAAATCTAAAGGAGGAAGTGAAGGCCATCTCATTGAGAAGCGGTAAAGAGTTGTAAGTTGAGGAGAAAGGTAATCGAGCTACTTCGATTTTGGTAGAACCTACAACACAGGTAAGTGCATCTAAACCCAATAACTTTACTAAAGTATGAGAACCTATAAAATAAGGTAAGAAAGTTTCATTTGCAAAGGAACCAGAGGTTGAATATTCTTCAATACCTTTCCTTGTTATTGCTAGCAAAGACCAAAACAAAGATCAATTAGCTAAATTTTTGGATATGTTGAAAAAGTTGCACATTAACTTGCCTTTTATCGATGCTTTGCTTCATATACCAAATTATGCTAAGTTCTTAAAGGAAATTTGTTCTAGTAAGAAAAAAATTAAAAGGTCTAGAAATAATCTACCAGTCTAAAAATTACAGTGCCATTTTGACAAACAAAGCACCCAAAAAATTAGAGGACCCTAGAAGTTTCACATTACCATGTGAATTAGGAGGAAACTTTATGGGACATGCTTTATGTGACTTAGGTGTAAGTATTAATCTCATACCTTATTCGATTTGTAGGAAGCTCAATTTGGGGCATCTTAAGGATATAATATGTTGCTATAACTGGTGGACAAATCCCTCAAACGACCTAAGAAATCATAGAAGATTTACTGGTGAGGATCAGGAAGTTTATATTTCCAGTGGACTTTGTAATGCTAGAAATGGATGAAGACCAGACCATCCCTCTAATAGTTGGATGACCTTTTCTCAACATAGCAAGAGCATTAATGGACATGCATGGAAAAATGGTCACATTTCATTTTAACAACAAAAAGATGGATTTTGAGGTGACCAAGTTGATGGAAGATCCATCATGTGAATTTATAGAGTCTGTTTGTTGGATTCAAGATTGTTGTGGAGAGACAAAGATAAAGGTTGAAGAAGTGTTGATGAATGACACTAATAGGAAATGGTTGATGGACCTAAAGGAAGAGAAAGATGTATCTATAAAGAGCAAGAGCCCAATGAAAAAGTGGTATAAAGGGAATTTACCACAAAAATGTAAATTTAGAGTTGAAGGAGATCGTGATCCTTTAACATCATACTTGAGCTTGCAAAACAATTTCAAGTTTGGTATCAAGGCGGAGAAATTTGACCTAAAAGATGTGCCATAAGAGCATCAAAAGTCGACCTGGTGACTTGTTAAACCCAAAACTCTATCTCTTACCTTTTAAACCTAATTATCATGTCTTTTAATTATTGCTTTTAAATTTTTGTTTACTATTTGTTTTTATGTCTTTGCTTTTAGTAATAAGCGGTGTTGAATGTTGTTCATATGTTGCCAATATTTTCTTGACATTATGCATGCATGAAAGTATGAAGATTTTCAAAAATAGCACAAAATTTTGTTGGACTTGGCTGAGACCAAATGGTCTTAGATGTGCGCAGTAAAGAGTGAAATGTGCATTTTGATAAGTGTAAATTATGCTATGTTTTTAGTATAATTTTAGGTATCTAATTGAGTCAATTTAGTCTTAATTAGTTGGTTTTTTTTAATTATTTAGTTTATGTGTTTTTAGGACTAATTATTAATTTTGATGTTTTCAGGGCCAAATTGAAAAAAAGAAGGGCCTAAAGTGTAAAAAGTTGAAAGTTAGGGGTAGAATTGGAATAAAGGAGAGTAATGGCTTTCACTCATGGGAGGCAGCCATGAATCACTTGGCTGAGTGATATGGCACTCTCTAGAGTGAAATTTTCACTCACCCAAGCAAAGATTACGTGAAATGCAGTAGATAGTCACTCTCTCGACCATAAAGTCCACTCTCCCGAGCATTAAAGTCACTCTCCTGAGTACAAGACTCACTCTCTTGAGAACATCTCATATTTAGGCAATTGAAGTCTTCCTATTTCAATTAAACACGAATTCTTCCAAGATAGAAAGTCATAGGAGGCGTATACTCTTCTTTGGGAGGCTATAAAAAGAGCTGAAGACATCAAGATTAGGAGAGACCATTTTACCTTATGAATTTTCCTTTCATCAATATACGTTAGCTTAGGTTTAATTTTGTATCAACTTTATTTTACTTTGTTTGGCTTTTAATATGAAGTGGGAGTAGGTTTCTTTAACTTTTGCTAATGGATACTTGAATCCTTAATCTTGTATTGTAATGACCTAATCTTTGCTTAATGTGATACAAGTTGATTATTTCTTGGTTTTGTGCAAATTATTGCCTTTGATTATATATAATTTGATTGTTAACTTATTTGAATTAATATTTGACAATTGATTTATGCATGATTATTGGTTTGTATGTTCTTAGGTTAATTTATTGGTCTTAATGCATGATTATGTCCTGAGTTAAGGTATAATGGTGTATTGGTCATAATAGATTAAGATTAAGAAAAGTTAAAATCAAGAATAGGTGAAAGTTAAGTTTACTTACAAAAGAATTTAATAGACATCAAGGAGGTAAAAATTAAATCTTTATGCTAAATGCTAAATAATTCTGAAAAGGAAAGTTTAATACTTAAGAATGATAATCTTGATGTAAGTTATCTTGCCTTATTCATCTGATTTCTTCATAATCATTTGTGTTCCCTTTCTGTTAAGTCATAACAATATAAGGTTAATGTGGATAGTCCTTTACACTACAAGAAATTCTTAAAATAGCAACGGAATTGATTCCGTTGCTAATTTAGCAACGGAAAAACAATTCCGTTGCTATTTAGCAATGGAAAAGAGTTTCCGTTGCTAAAATTGGTTGAATTTTATAAAATTAGCAACCGAAAAAATATTGGTTAGCTTCCGTTGCTAAAAGTGGAGGGAATTTATGGCGCCAATATTTAGCAACGAAAATTAGCAACGGAATTTTAATTTCGTTGCTAATTAACGCGGCAAAAAATGGCGGACAAATTTTGGGACGGAAAATAGCAACGGAATTAGTATTCCGTTGCTATTTTAGCAACTGAATATTAATTTCGTTGCTATTTAGAGGATTGAGTAGTAAATTAAGATAAGGACCTATTTAAATTTTTTTTTTTTTTTAAATGTCAATGGGAGGTATTAGGTTTCTTTAAGGAGAAAAATAAAAAGAAAATCAAAGGTTAATTGTGATTGTTTTTGCTTATATTATTGGAAACAAAATTTGAAATTTTTAGGGGGTTAAAAAAAGCTAGGAAATTGAAACTCAGCTCTCATATTTCCATGCATAGAAGGATCTACTTCTATGATACATTGTCATTGTGATTTCAAAATGCTAATAGCATATATCTCTCAATTAATATTTGTTTTATTACAAGCCAGCGGAAAAAGAAATGAAAAAGATTCCCACCAATATGAGAGTCCGTCAATTATGGAGAGTGTGCAAACTAATTTCATAAATAATTAATTAACGCTAGATTTATCTTGATTATAATTAATAAATAAAAAATAAACACCCATACACCAAATGCCTAAGAATCTCTGACCCATTGGCCACTGTACTATTTCACTTTTGTTCGATGCTTAGTTTCATGTCATGTAGTTATCTATTTCTTCCACCAGCCTCTGTACTATTCGTTTTCCATCTCCATGGGCATTTTAATTTTAGCTAACATTTTAGCTATATATATCAAACTTGACAATGAGCATACTGAATTTTTATGTTATTACATATTCCACTTATTCTATTTTTTTTGTTTTTATGCTAACATTTTTTCTGAATTTTATTATATATATATATATATATATATATATATTTTGTTATTTCAAGATTTATTATTATGTTAATGTGGAGAACCTACAAATGATCATGTCATTGCTTAGGTCATGGTGGAACTGTTTAATGTTTGTTTAGTGTTTAACTTAAACTAAATTTGGCATGACCATGAGCTATGCATATAAATGGTATTTTTTCATTTGAAGCATAGAATTAATGTTATGAAAATGGTTGTAAACACTTGATGAATATAAACAAGATATTTGTTTATTTAATTAGGGAGTATGGTGATAATTAAGGATATTTTATTTATTTTTTGGTGTATTCAATTATTTGTCATTTTCTATCAAATTTTTATAATCATTCCAAAATGATCATGATTAAGGTTAATACACTCTCATCTTCTTCAATAACCAAGCTGAAACTTCATTTTACATCATACTATTTCTTCATTTATTCAACATTGAATTGTATTATGTTGGTATTTGACAATTAAAAATTGTATTATTAAGATGTCTTGAAGCTGTTATATGTATTTTTAATATATAATTGCATAATCGGTTATTAAAAACCTAATATTTTTATTTTTATTTCCTTGAGATCATACAATAGTAGCAGCAAAGAAGAGAAAGCTGTTGTATTGGGTTTAGTTTTAGGTCTCTATCTTTCTCCTTGGTTTGGACCAATCCTTTTCTACATTCTAAAGGTACTAAGTTTGCTGTCTTTTTTATTTCATTTATTTGTTATTGATATGTGTTTTGTGACATATCATTAAATTATTAGATCTATTGCACAAATTTTTTTAATATTAATTATTTCTTTTTCTTATTGCCTTTGGAAGTGCGTTCATGTATCAACAAAAACATGTGATTTCTGGAATTTTTAGAAAAAGAATGTTTAGTGATTGAATGTTTCTACTGTTTCTAATGGCAATCTGATCGGTGTATTGCAAATTAATTAGTACATCATCGTTTTTTGAATCCTGGTTTGCAAATTATGTTGAAGATATCATTTTCACTTGCGTATTGCAAGTTACATGGCATTAGAATGTTTTGATCAATGATACTTTTACTTAATTCGTAGATTTGTTAGACATGACTCGTGCTTTGAAAATGTATTGCAAGTTACATGGCTTACATGGTTCAGTACACGTATATAGCCTTTGACCAAATGTGTAGAATGTTGCTATACAATTTTATTGCTTGCGGTAGAATGTGGGGATAGGATTTGTTAGACCTTATAATTTCTAGGAGGAACTCCTTACTGTCTTTTGAAATAATTATTGTAAAAAAATTTGTTTAAAGCAGTCAGTTGATAAGACTTTTATAAAAAGTGTTTCTGTTGTGAAGCTTTGAGTTGTAGTCCCATTTTCTTTACATACAGGTATTAAGGCATTGAAAATAATATTAGAATTTGGTGGTCATATTATTATATTTGTTTCTTTTAGCACTTAAATCGATTTATCTTATTTCAGTTTCTTCTAATTTATAAGTTTGTTTCTAATTGTTTGAAATTTATGATTTAAATTAAAGCTCTCCATCTCTTGAACATGGCTCAAATCTGAAGATTTTCGCTCATGCTTTTTATCAGGTGAATTCTTCCTTTCTTCTTTCTACTTTTAATGTTGTTTAGATTTTCATTTTGTCTGTGTTGTTGCAAAGAAATATAACCTTACACAAGAGCTCTTGCTTCATTGAATTGTACAAATGCAAGAGTTTCTTACTCCTTCAAGTTCTCCATCTTTAGAAATGCTATTCAAATTATTTGAAGATTCAGTAACAAAGGCAATATGCATTAACAAACTTATAATTCAAATTTAGTAACTTAATTTCTTAGCTATATTTTGTTCAATCTTATGTTCTATATCTGTTATAAATTTATAAGTGAGGACCATATGGCCTTATATGTTGCTTCTTGACTTGCGGAATAATATAATGCAACTTAAGTGTCATTATCTGTGATGTTTTGTTTCAGAAGGCATCAATATTATCAATTTTTGACTTCTTACTCTTGTAGTTACCAGCTACCATTGTAACAGGTATGAAAAATCGTGGACAGATGTTTGCTGTATATGATCATTTTGTCTTGAATGTTAATATCTTGCTCAAGCTCACGTCTGTGTGTATCCTTTTCTATTTACTGTATTGCTTTTAAGGTGGTACAACTTTTCCTTCAAGGAGGCTAGCTGATTATATTGTACATACCATACGATTCAGGTATATTATATCCTAAGCATTTTGTCAATTCTTATTTTTTTTGAAATAGAAGGCTGATCCTTGACTTGATCTTATATGGGAAGGTGTTGTTTTCTCTACTTATATTGCTCTCGCCTAACTTGCTTAGCTTTGCTGTCTGTTATTCCTTTCTCCAGCTAGCTATTTTGACAAAGGCTGATAGTTGTCTTCATTTCTGATCCATCCTTGTGCTCTTCGTGGGTTATTGCTATTTCGGGGTCCTCTCCACTGTTAGGTTTTGAGTTGTTCTTTTACTTTGACAGTTTTAAACTTTGTTTATTTTTCTAATTTAGTTTTTCTAGTTATGATCTGGCTTTTTTGGGACTCATCCTTTTAGTTCTGTTTATGCATATGATTTTTTTTATCTTAAAAAATAGGCTCTGTTTATGAAAATCCATTATAAAATAACATAAGATACTTCTTTTGTATCATTGTTGTATCAAGGTATGTCATTATGCTTTTTTCATGGTAATTCTGAAGTGTTTTGTTCCTATGTTAGGAGTAGGATCCAAATATATACTTGTATATTTGGTTTTGCTGAAAATCCATTATAAAATAACATAAGATACTTCTTTTGTATCATTGTTGTATCAAGGTATATAGGCTGAAACGATTCGACCTGTGGGCTACTAGTTTCCAAAGGATAACTCGGTTATCATGGTTGAGTGCCACGTACCTTGATGCAAGTTAATTTTATGTCATGATGCTTTTTTCATGGTAATTTTGAATTGCAAACATTGATAAACCTTTCCTATTTATTTAACCCATAAATCTAATTATGAAATTACCTTATTTGAATAATAGTTACGGAAACATGAGTAATGTTGATAGATCTTGGATGTATAGGCGATTAATGCCAGATGGTCTCATTAATATTGAGTTTGCCGAGGGAGTTCAATCATTCATTGAATATGCAAAATTATCGAGATACTTGAAATAGAATATCCTGCATTGCCGATAAAATGCTGTATACTTTTTAAGTTTGAATGGTTTGATCCAATTCCTAACGTTGGAAAAAAAGTACATAGCCGATATAATCTCACTGAAATCAACCAACGGAGAAGATTTAAGAAATTTGAACAATTCGTGTTAGCAATGCAAGCGACCCAAGTGTATTTTGTCCCTTATCCCAGCTTAAGAAGGGATAAGTCAGATTGGTTAGCCATCTGCAAAGTTAAACCAAGAGGGGTTTTTGATGGACATGCAAATGGAGAAAGCAAGACAAAAGAAAGTGAAGCATTTCAGGAAGAAGAACCGGATGTACATGAAATAAATGCATGTTTCGATAATGAAATTTTAAATCATCCAAATAATGAATTTGTGGAAATTTTATCTGGAGATGATGAGGAATCCATAGATGGATAGAATTTTAAAGATGAATCTGACTTTGATTCTGAATATTCAGAAACAGAGGATGATTTTGATGTGCAATTAAGTGATGATAGCGAGTAAATTGTGTATGTATTATTATCTCAAAACCAAAATGTTTTATTATTGCAATGATGTATTAATGTTACATATTCTTTAATATAATTATATAATTCAATTTGAAGAAGTATATTTAATTTCTTTGAATTTCAGGTTTAAATTATGCCACCCAAAAGAAAAAAGTCATTGCTACCGCCAAGATTCAGACTAACATCTAATGGAGACAACAGTGAACAAGTCCACCCATCTCAGGTTGTAGGGTCTGTAGGTTTAGGTGTGTCATGTCCATATCCTAACCAGCAATATGAGGCATCACCTTCACTAACTACAAACCGCGATCACTCTTCTAATCAACCAAGTGATTCAGCATCCAACAACCCAATATATCTGCTGACCATATAAATGCATCTACTCCGATCCCAAACCTTGAATCTATGCCTACACAAGTACCAGGTTCCGATATTGAGGATGAAGGACTCCAGCCAGGTGCAAAGGGAGTTGATGGAAGAATTTACATTAAGATTATCAATGATATGTGAGTTTAATTATAAAAAAATTTGTATTGCAAGATTAAAACATAAACTTATACTAATAGTATGGATATCTAATTTGATATTGATTTTGTTCATATTAACAGGTTTATTCCATCAGGTATTTGCTCAAGAAAAATCAGATCCACATTCAAGGAGAAGATAGAAATTGAGGGTTATGTTTGGAAAAATCTTTCTCTGCAGACAAAGGATTTTTATTATTAGGAGTTTGAGGTACAAAAAATAAATAACATTTTCTATTTTAAAATAATTAGCTTCATACATTAATGTATTATCTATTGTACTTTGCAATATTTATGTTTTTTTTTTAGAAAGAATTTTTTTGGGATTCAAAATTTAATGCTGTCATTTATGGAGTTTGGGAAAAGCGGGCCCGCCAACGATATAAAGAATTTCTATGTAATTTACACAAGGGTGGTCAACGACCTAATTTTATTTCTGAAGAAATATGGAATTGTTGGCAGCAATACTGGGCAACACCCGAAGCAATTGCCAGTTCAGATAGGAATTCTTCAAATAGGCGGGGAGGCTTAGATGGTGAGAGTCTAGCCGTGCAAACTGGAGGAACTTTGAGCCATCACGAGCATGCTGATAAACTGGTAAGTATATTACTTTTATGCTTACATTTTATTCTATAAATGTATAATTATTGGATGACTGGATGTGCTATTTGCTTCCCACTATTGCTCAGCTCTATTGTATGGCTAAATGTGGCTGGTTTGCTCCTTTACTTTTTATTTTTTATCATAAGTAATATGCGAACTTTTGTACAGAAATGTGCTTGAAATAAGAGAATCAGAACATAAGGCACACTCTCAAGATGAAACACTTGGGTGTGCTTTGGATGTACATAGTCTTGAGTTGAGAGTTAAAGCTGCCAATGAGGCTGAGGCTGCTTGCAATATTAAATTACAATATAACTTTGATTAGCTTTTACAATGAATTGCATTAAAGGATATACCTATGTACTCAAGAGGTTACAGTATATACCACTTGGACCTGGCGACAAAAGTAGGGTTTACTTGCTTTTAATTTCTTGGAAAACCTGAGCATTTTAGAAATTTACTTGTTGGGTCATTGGTGATAAATTTTTTGCCACAGGAACTTATATGGGGTCTTGATTAGATGTTAGTCACCTGTTGGCTCATTGAAATGAAATATGCTTCACATGTTTATGTATCCAGTAGGACACTATTTCTTTTATGGTGTGTTTTTTTGGAAGATAAATTAAACTCTTATATGTGTTTGTTTTTGTCCTTCATATGCCTTTCGTTTAAATTGTTTCTTTCTGTGTTCTTTCAAAACTCAAGTTACTGTTGTAGTGAAATGCTAATTTTCCTATACCTTTGACCTACAATCTGTTTCTTGCTTGTAAATCTGAATGCTACATTCTTGTTGCGAGAAACTTAATAACACTCATGATGAGCTAAAATGGTAAAAAAACCTATTGATTTACCTTCATGTGTTCTTCTTTTAGTTGAAGGAGGGATGTTCTCCTTGTCATTTTTCACTACAATTCTTATATAGATTACTCTTTATTCTATTATTTTAGTTGTAATTGTGAAATTTTTTTCCCTTATTGTAGAATGAACAATGGTATTTTGACTATTATTTCTTATTGCTTATATAGGAAATAACTATGGGTAGAAAGCCTACTTATCCTGAAGTTTTTATGCACACTCACACAAAAAAGCATGATGGTTAGACATTCGTCAATACCCGTTGTAGACAACTCAATGTATGTTAAATTTATACATCAATATTAATTATTTTATAAAAATATAGATAATTAATTTTAATTATTGTAATAATAGGAGCAAATACAAGATACTCTCATTCAATAGCGGTAGAGCTCTGAAAGTGTTGATGAGAGTCAGATTTTTCTTCAAGCAGTTGGTGGTAAGAATAACCGTGGGAGGATTTTTGGTTTAGGTTCAATTGCAAATACTTCACATTCGAATTCCTCTACATCATCTATAGCTGCTTGTAGTAAGCGATGTGAATCTTCTCAGAAAGTCATTCAGCTAGAGACCGCACTCACCATGTTGATGGATATTGTAACCCAACTAAAGAATCGAGTAGAAGATTTTGAAACCAGGGGTGTCCAGCAGTCAAATCGTTCTCCTTTACCTCCACCAGCTACACAGCTTAGACTTTTATTTTTAGATTGTTATTGACATTGATTAAATGCTATTTTTATTTTTAGATTTTTTTCCCTTATTGTAGAATGAACAATGGTATTTTAGATTGTTATTGATACTGATTTTATGATGTTTTTATTATGGTTTTCATAGAATTTTACTTTACAGTAATATAATATATTTTTAGAATTTTAATTTTTGTGCATTACAATTTTAATATTATATTATCAATAACAATATTTTCTTTTCATAATGAATTTGAATTATATTTATTTATACATAAATAATTTGATTTAACTAAAATATTATGTCAATCTAACAAAACTTTATGCCAATCTAACAAAACTAGCAACCGATTTTAGCAACGGAATATGTATTCGGTTGCTAATTTTACCAACCGAATTCATATTCCGTTGCTAAACTTACCAACGGAATAACAATTCGGTTGCTAAATTTACCAACGGAATTACAATTCGGTTGCTAATTTTACCAACTGAATTCAAATTTAGTTGCTAAATTTACCAATGGAATGACAATTCAGTTGCTAATTTTACCAACCGAATTCATATTCCATTGCTGAATTGACCAACGGAATTCAATTCGGTTGGTAATGTTGACCAATTAACCAAAATATACATTGGTTAGATATAGCAACCGAATCTGTTTCCGTTGCTAATTTTCGTTGCTAAATTACCAACGGAAAATATTTCAGTTGCTAAATTTACCAACTGCCAAAATTGCAACCGAATTTTCCGTTGCTATTTTTGGTTGCTAATTTTGATTACCAACGGAAATTCACCAAATTCGGTTGCTAATTTCCGTTGCTATTTCTAAATTTTCTTGTAGTGTTAGCAGAAGTTGCCTTTAGTATTGAATTTTATCAACTTTAATTGATTGCTTTGTTTAGATTTAATTTTAATTGCTTAAGTTTTATCTATCTCTCATCACCATCATAAACTTGGGATTTTTTTTTATTCTTTGCACACGTTATTCACCTTAAAATATGAAACAAGTTGCATTATCACAGTTTTCCTTTGGTACAATATTTGGGGTCTTAATTTATATTTCCCTATATTACTAGTTGATCTAGTACACTTGCTAGACACCGATTAAGTTTTTTGTGCTGTTGCTAGGGAAAAATTAGCTTTTGTTTTTAGATTTGAAAGTGAATTTTGTGTGTCTTTCTCCTTATTTCTTCTTCTTCTTCATTCTTTATTAATTTTATTCTTTTATTCTTTGTAGGTGTCAATAGTTTATGATAAGAGGTGAGCCAATTTTGCATATTGACCTTGAAATTGAGAGGGCATTCCATAGGATTAGGAGGTTAATGCTAAGATAGATGAATTTAGAGGAGGAAGAATAGAATAACCTTAACAACTTTAATAACCATCCACTTCATAACCCATCAATGGATGATCGACACCTTAGGATAGAAAGGTAGGTTAACCAACGTTAAAGGGATGGGTTTTGACTTAGAACTATTAGAAATTATGCCATACCTAGGTGGAATGAGGATCATAGAACTATCAGTATACCTAACAACCAACATTTTGAGATAAAACTAGCCACCATAACCATGGTCCAAAAGAATTAGTTCTCTAGATTAGAAATAAAAGACCAAGCTCAACACTAAGACATCTTTTTAGAAATTAGTGATACAGTTCAAATACCCAATATGTCTATGGATGCCATTAGGCTTGAGCTATTCCCATTTATTCTCATTCGTAAGGCAAGGGACTGGTTACAAATGTTAGAGAGTATGCCCTAGAGCCCATGTAATAGGGATGTTTTTCATATGTATGAAATTTATATTCTTAATAAAAGGCATCATTCATTTATTAATGTTGTGTTTGAATACATGAGTTTGTAAATCTTAAATTAATAAATGAAGTCCTAGATATTATAAACACAGTGCAAAGGCAATCATGAAGGTGTTCATGATGTGAGATGTCTATTGCATGCAAATATGTTAATATCTAAATATCCCTAGTCATAGAATTAACAAGATAGGACATTGTTAATTCGGACAGACTAGCACATGTTATGCTTCTTGAATGGTTCAAGCAATGGTTCTCATAATTGTGATTATGGATGATAATCAAAGCTAACATGTGGATGCTTGTTAGAGGAACAAGTTCATTGGAGACCTGCAAAGAGAATCCTCATATGGATATAAAATCTATGTCAGTGAGGAATCTCTTCATAGCAGTTGTGCAAGTATCCTTGGACTTGAGATCACCAAAGTTATCTTAAGTAGCAAGTGGTATACTTTGACTCCATAACTGATTACTTCCAACTGGGAGTGAACATAGTTAGGAGATTGGGTATATCATGACCTACTTGAAGATAGTTGAGTGATTGACAAAGGATTCACCATCCCAGATTTAACAAGGGAAGTTATCTCACATGATTCTATAATTGCCTTGTTCAGTGAATCTCTGGCCAAAGTAATATGCCGAGATGGATGGAGATCCATGAAGGGCATTTTAGGAACAATGGTTAAATTAATAGAACATACATAATTAGATTTATATGAGTTGATAGAAATTCATACTCAAAATCTAATTGAGATAAGAGTGGTGAAAGGAGTAATTGCACGGTAACTGTTTCTATGGAAGGGTACAGTCAAACCACATGACTTTCTTGACATTTGGGTAGTCATGATGCCTAGCTAGAGGCCAATCATGACTTGTATAATGATGTATCAAAATATCAATAGAGATTGATAAAATGATTTAAAGGAGTTTAAATCATGTGAGTTTTGAATAAAACTCACAATTACATATTATACTGCCAACATGGACAGGAACCCAATAGGTCACACACATATAGAGAAAAGGGTAAAATGGTAAAATGACAAGGATAATAATATTTGATATTATTATAAAGGTAGAGAGGAGAATATGATAATAATTAATTAAAGAGTTTAATTAATTATGATCAAATAAAATTGTCCGCGAAACTTTTGAGAAATGTTCTGCAAAATTGGACCTAATTGAAATAATGTATTTTATGATTAATTATTATTGTCTTATAAGTTTTATAAGACTACTATAAGTGTTATAGGACTGATATAATAATTAATAGGACCATTGGAGAAATTATAAAGGGCTAAAGGAATGAAGAAGTTGGAGGAAGCCCTCCAAAAGAGGGCTACACGCCAACTCCATACAGAAGGGCTTAGAGGGCTTTTTCTTGGACCAAATTAATTTATATATGTTACATAAGTGTTATGGAACTCACATATTTAATTTGGTTGGATTTGGAATCCATTTGGGTATTTAAATCCAATTAGATGCACAAAGGGCCTAGTTTGTGGATTTTGTGCATGGTCTTTTATGAAAAGATTTAATTTGGATTTAATTAAGCCCAAATGATTATAATTAATTCCAGAAGCCCAATTAATAATTCTCCAGCAATTTTAAAGAGCCCAATCTCATTAAGGAGTTGGAATTTTAACCAAACTATAAAAGGCCAACTAATGAGAATTAGGGTTAAGTTATTAAAACAAAAGGAAAGTCTTTTCTCTTAATCTCTCTCCCCTTTTGCGCCACTTCCATTGCTAGCCTCTTGGATTTCGGCCACTCCTTGTATTACACCAATTTGTTGGTTCAATTTACCCCTCTCTAGTGTGGATTACTCATTGGAGGTGTTCGATTTTGGACACTGTGGTTTGCGACAACCCGGTGCGAAGTAAAATCAACTGTTCAACAAAAATCAAAGGTGATTTTTCTTATTCTCATATAGTTATATTGTGTATTCATGGCAAGATCAGATCTAATGGTTAAAAAATTTTAAAATTCCGCTCATGTATGTGATGCATGTAACCGTTAAATTCCAACATGGTATCAGAGCCACGGTTTTGCCATGGATATACAATTCTATACTTTTCTGCGGAATAAGTTTTGTTTTGTTTTGAGTTATTTATTTCATGAACTTTAAAATATTAGATTTGATTGTTCATGAATGAGAAATATTGATTTCTGGTTGTATGTGTGATCAAATAAATATGGTGGAATCAAAAACGAATTTTTTGAATGATTAAGATTAGGGTTTGGCGTGAAACTCATTAGGGTTTGGCGTGAAACCCTAGGTAATGTAGGGGCTGTTCTAATTTAACTTCTTATGGATCCATTTAAAAATCATTTAGATGATATTTTATGTGTTTAATATGTGATATTAAGCCGTAGGATCGAACGGAATTAAAATCGAACAAGTTTTGCATGAAAACTAGTTTTGTCGAAAAGTTCGATAAATTGGTGTTCTTCGTGTGTTCTTGATGTGTTCATGGTTAGAACGACTTTTGATCTTCTAAATCTGATATATATGATATATTAAAGTGTTTTTAATTAATTGGATTAATTAAAATGGGCCTTAAATTAATTTGATTAATTTTAATTCATTAAAACCACTTAATGGGCTTAATTATGTTTACGGACTTGGTTTAAATTAGTGAATGACTTGGTGGGCCCAAGGAGCTGATTTAAATTAAACATTATAAACATTAATTAAGTTTATTAATGGGTTTTAAGGGCTGGAGTGGGCTTGGCTCATTCCAAAAGACCCAAATGGTCCAAAAGACACAAAACTAGTTTGTGTGTGAACACAGTTAGGGTTTTTCTTCTGTGGGTTTCGGCCTACAATTGTTTTAAGCCCAAAATTAATTCTTTTAATTATTTAATATGATTAATTAATTAAATAATCAATTTATAATTAATTAATAATCAATTGGATTGATTATTAGGACAAGAACACATGCATGCAAAAAGGTTTCCTAAAATGAAAGTTTCCAAAATGGAAAAAGTTTCCTAATTTGATCACATCATTAAATAACTCAAAATATGGTTTCAAAGGTTGAAACAAAGTTAGTAATCCATTTATTTATGCATTAGAGAGGCATATAAGGGTGAATGATTGGCATGATGGTTAGTTATGGACAAAGCCCAATGTGATTGAGCATAATGCATGTTTTGGCCCAATGAGGACTTTCATGTCCCGGCCACTTGTTTTTGGTTTGTATTTCATTTCAAATTGTAATATGTAATTAGATTACTTAGATTAGAATTAGAAATAGAGATGGAGACCAATATCAAGGAGCAAGATGGGCCAGATGGAGATCCAACAAGCATGAAGATAATGTAATTATTTTCTTGTTTGAATCATGCATACTACCTAGGTGTGACCTTTTGATTTCCCTCTTGGCTTGGGGAAATCAATGTAGTGAAGTCCATAACTATACCATATTTGTATGCTTATATTTATGTGATAGATATAGGATGCATACCAATGTATGCCAACCATGTATGATGAGACTTAATTAACTAAAACCCTCAAACAAATACTAAGGTATATAAGCCTTCCATTAATTTGAGGAGAACCAGAGTTCTTTATAGTGTGGGTTGTTGACCACAGTCAAGCTCACATTATATCGAATATGTTCAAATCTAATTAAATGGGTCATCTTAGCTAGCCCATTAGTTTGTTGACCACAGTCAAGGCTAATGGTTCTAGAGGCAAGATTAGGGAATGCATATATGATATGCATGCATCAAGAGTTGATAACCTAATGATCCAATAGTTGTGTAGGGACATAATTGGTATAGAGATACGTACCTTTCAAGGGTATGGAATTTGGCTTGTTGACCACAGTCAAGGTCAAATTACATATCAAGGATTGGATATTGGCCCACTAAGAAAACCATCGGGTTTTCTCGGATTATATAGTGAGGGCTATTAATTCGCAATAAAATAGTGGGAGTAAATGGATTAATTAAAGACCTTATTAATGCATACATATATATGAACATACTCTCATATCTTTTCTTTTTCACATCTAGGTCATCATCATGAGCACATCAAACATTAATATACGATCAATCTTGGATAACAAGCTGGTTGGCAACAACTATTCTGACTGGATCAGGCAAGTGAGAATTGTTCTCAGGGCTGAAAAGATCCATTATGTCTTGGATAAAGATCCACCACCACTTCCATCAGATGATGCCATTGATGAGATCAAAGGCATTTATCGAAAATACATGGAGGATAGTGAAGCAGCAGCATGTCTGATGCTGGGTGTTATGTCCTCGGAGCTTCAGAAGCAACATGAAATGATGGATGCTAGAACCATCGTTTTGCATCTAGAGGAGCTTTATTCTTTTTAGGCTAGAACTGAGCAATATGAGATTGCTCGAGCTCTATTTAGTTGCAAAATGGTGGAAGGCACTTCAGCTGCTGCTCATGCATTGAAGATGTATGGGTATATTGAGCATTTGAGTAGACTTGGCTATGTTATGGATAATGATCTATACATAGATTTAATCTTGTACTCATTGGCTCCAAGTTATGCACCTTTTGTGCTTAACTTCAACATGAACAAGATCCAAGTATCCATTCCTGAGTTAATCAATATGCTCAAGACAGCTGATGGATCATTTAAGAAAGATCCAAAAAGTGTCATGGTTGTCACTTCTGCTAAAGGCAAGAAGCAGAAGAAGAAGAAGATAACCAAGGCGCAGCCAAAGAATGGTGGGATCTCTAAGAAGAAGGTTGCCAAGAAAGAGAATCCCAAAGGAACTTGCTTCCATTGTGGAAAGGATGGTCATTGGAAGCGTAACTGCAAGGCCTATCTAGATTCTCTCAAGGAGAAGAAGCAAGCTCATGCTTCTACTTCAGGTATTCATATGATTGAAATTAATACTTATTATATTGCTTCAAAACAATCTTGGGTATTAGATACCGGATGTGGATCTCATTTATGTAATGATCTACAGGGGCTTAGAAGCTTTAGAAGAGTTGGAAAGGCAGAGATATGTTTGCAGTTAGCTACTGGACAGAACATCTCTACAACAGTTGTGGGGACTTACTATTTGCCTCTTCCTAGTGGATTAGTACTGGAATTAAATAATTGTTATTATGTTCCAGCTTTGTCCAAGAGTATTATTTCTTTTAGTTGTTTGATGAACGATTATGATATTTCTTTAAAGGACAAATGTTGTTACATTTTTAAGAACAATATATTTTATGCAAAAGCTATCATTGAGAATGATATATTTGTTCTTGATTTAATTAAAGAAGTACATAATGTAGATACCAAGAGAATGAAACATGATAATCTAAATACCTCATACTTATGGCATTGTCGTTTAGGCCACATAAATGAAAAACGCATGACCAAATTGCACAAGTCAGGTGATTTGGGATCATTTGATTATGAATCATTTGATACATGCGTATCTTGTTTATTGGAAAAAATGACAAAAGCTCCCTTTATTGGTAAAGGAGAATGAGCTAAAATGGTTTTGGACTTAATACATTCAGATGTATGTGGTCCAATGACTACACATGCCAGAGGAGGTTACTCCTACTTCATTACTTTCATAGATGATTATTCCAGGTTTGGATACATCTATCTAATGAAATATAAGTCTGAAGCATTTGAAAAGTTCAAAGAATTCAGAAATGAAGTAGAGAAACAACTTGGCAAAAGTATTAAAACACTTAGATCAGATCGAGGTGGAGAATACTTAAGTCAAGAGTTTCAGGATTATCTTAGAGATAATGGGATTTTATCTCAATGGACTCCTCCATATACACCACAACACAGTGGTGTATCCGAAAGGAGGAATCGAACACTATTAGATATGGTTCGATCAATGATGAGCTGAGCGGACTTGCCTAAGTCCTTTTAGGGATATGCACTAGAAACTGCTGTTTATGTGTTAAACAGAGTTCCTAGTAAATCGGTTGATGTTACTCCATATGAGATGTGGAATAACAAGAAACCCACGCTTTCTCATATGAAAGTATGGGGCTGTCCTGCTTATGTGAAGAGGACAATGTCAGACAAATTGGATGTTAAGTCTGATAAATGTTTATTTATGGGATATCCAAAAGAAACGTTTGGATATTATTTCTATCATCACTTAGAACAAAAGGTGTTTGTTTCAAGGCATGTTGTCTTCTTGGAAAGAGAATTTCTCCTACGAGAGGACAGTGGGAGTAAAATTGAGCTTGGTGAAGTTCAAGACCCACAAATAGAAGATGATCAACTGATTGAACCCGAAACTGAATTTCATAATGATGAGATTACAGTTGAACCTAATTATACACAAAATCCTAGAAGATCTACTAGGATGCGTTCTATCCCTGTGAGATATGGATTTCACGTTGATTCGGATAGAGGCATAACTGTAGTAGAGGACAATGAGCCTACAAGCTATCAAGAAGTTTTGAACAGTTCAGAACGTGATTTATGGCTTAAGGCTATGCAGTCCGAAATGGACTCCATGTATGAGAATAAAGTATGGACTTTAACTCAACCACCTGAAGGGATAAAACCCATAGGGTGCAAATGGGTCTTCAAAAAGAAGACTGACATGGAAGGTAATATAGTTACCTATAAAGCTCGCTTAGTAGCAAAAGGTTATCGTCAAAAAGAAGGTATTGACTATGATGAAATTTTTTCTCCTGTAGCGATGCTTAAGTCTATAAGAATACTTTTAGCCATTGCAGCTCATTATGATTATGAGATTTGGCATATGGATGTGAAGACAGCTTTCCTTAATGGAAATCTTATCGAGGATGTGTATATGACACAACCAGAAGGATTCACATCAGGAAATGGCAAAAAGGTATGCAAGCTTCAAAGATCCATTTATGGATTGAAGCAAGCCTCTAGGAGCTGGAACATACGATTCAATGAGACAATCAAAGAGTTTGGTTTCTCACAGAATGAAGATGAAACTTGTGTGTATAAAAGGGTCAGTGGGAGTGCAATTGTCTTCCTAGTTCTATATGTAGATGACATGTTGATCATGGGAAATGACATTTCTCTTCTCCAATCTGTTAAAATATGGTTATCCAAGCAATTCTCCATGAAAGACCTTGGAGAAGCATCCTATATTCTGGGAATAAGGATCTATAGAGATAGATCCAATAGGTTGCTACGTCTTTCTCAGAGTACATATATAGATAAAGTATTGAAGAGGTTCAATATGGATCTCTCTAAGAAAGGGTTTATACCCATGGTGCATGGAAAACACCTTTCTAAGTCTATGTATCCATAGACACTGGAGGATAGAGAGAGCATGAATAGAATACCATATGCATCTGCAATTGGTTCTATCATGTATGCTATGTTATGTACACGTCCGGATGTAGCATTTGCTTTGAGTGTCACAAGCAGATTCCAATCTAATTTTGGAGAGGAACATTGGGCAGCTGTCAAGAATATTCTTAAGTACTTGAGAAGGACTAAGGATATATTCTTGGTATATGAAGAGGGCAGTTTGGAAGTAAATAGGTATACAGATGCCAGCTTCCAATCTGACAAAGATGATTGTAAATCACAATCTGGTTATGTGTTCATAATGGAAGGAGGAGCAGTTAGTTGGAAAAGTTCCAAACAAGAAACAACTGCTGATTCCACGACGGAAGCTGAGTACATTGCTGCTTCAGAAGCACCCAAAGAAGCAGTCTGGATCAAAAAGTTCATAACCGAACTAGGAGTGGTGCCTAGCATTGTTGATCCGATTCCTTTATATTGTGACAACAATGGAGCCATTGCGCAAGCAAAGGAACCACGGTCTCATCAACGATCCAAACATGTTCTCAGACGCTACCATCTCATAAGGGAAATAGTAGCTAGAAATGATGTGAAAATAGAAAGGGTTCCCACAGATGACAATGTGGCGGATCCCCTCATAAAGCACTTTCCCAGATTAAGCATGATCACCATATAAATAGCATGGGTCTGAGACATATGAGTGATTGGCTCTAGTGCAAGTGGGAGATTGTTAGAGAGTATGCCCTAGAGCCCATGTAATAGGGATGTTTTTCATATGTATGAAATTTATATTCTTAATAAAAGGCATCATTCATTTATTAATGTTGTGTTTGAATACATGAGTTTGTAAATCTTAAATTAATAAATGAAGTCCTAGATATTATAAACACAGTGCAAAGGCAATCATGAAGGTGTTCATGATGTGAGATGTCTATTGCATGCAAATATGTTAATATCTAAATATCCCTAGTCATAGAATTAACAAGATAGGACATTGTTAATTCGGACAGACTAGCACATGTTATGCTTCTTGAATGATTCAAGCAATGGTTCTCATAATTGTGATTATGGATGATAATCAAAGCTAACATGTGGATGCTTGTTAGAGGAACAAGTTCATTGGAGACCTGCAAAGAGAATCCTCATATGGATATTAAATCTTTGTCAGTGAGGAATCTCTTCATAGCAGTTGTGCAAATATCCTTGGACTTGAGATCACCAAAGTTATCTTAAGTAGCAAGTGGTATACTTTGACTCCATAACTGATTACTTCCAACTGGGAGTGAACATAGTTAGGAGATTGGGTATATCATGACCTACTTGAAGATAGTTGAGTGATTGACAAAGGATTCACCATCCCAGATTTAACAAGGGAAGTTATCTCACATGATTCTATAATTGCCTTGTTCAGTGAATCTCTGGCCAAAGTAATATGCCGAGATGGATGGAGATCCATGAAGGGCATTTTAGGAACAATGGTTAAATTAATAGAACATACATAATTAGATTTATATGAGTTGACAGAAATCCATACTCAGAATCTAATTGAGATAAGAGTGGTGAAAGGAGTAATTGCACGGTAACTGTTTTCTATGGAAGGGTACAGTCAAACCATATGACTTTCCTGACATTTAGGTAGTCATGATGCCTAGCTAGATGCCAATCATGACTTGTATAATGATGTATCAAAATATCAATAGAGATTGATAAAATGATTTAAAGGAGTTTAAATCATGTGAGTTTTGAATAAAACTCACAATTACATATTATACTGCCAACATGGACAGGAACCCAATAGGTCACACACATATAGAGAAAAGAGTAAAATGGTAAAATGAGAAGGATAATAATATTTGATATTATTATAAAGGTAGAGAGGAGAATATGATAATAATTAATTAAAGAGTTTAATTAATTATGATCAAATAAAATTGTTCACGGAACTTTTGAGAAATGTTCTGCAAAATTGGACCTAATTGAAATAATGTATTTTATGATTAATTATTATTGTCTTATAAGTTTTATAAGACTACTATAAGTGTTATAGGACTAATATAATAATTAATAGGACCATTGGAGAAATTATAAAGGGCCAAAGGAATGAAGAAGTTGGAGGAAGCCCTCCAAAAGAGGGCTACACGCCAATTCCATACAGAAGGGCTTAGAGGGCTTTTTCTTGGACCAAATTAATTTATATATGTTACATAAGTGTTATGGAACTCACATATTTAATTTGGTTGGATTTGGAATCCATTTGGGTATTTAAATCCAATTAGATGCACAAAGGGCCTAGTTTGTGGATTTTGTGCATGGTCTTTTATGAAAAGATTTAATTTGGATTTAATTAAGCCTAAATGATTATAATTAATTTCAGAAGCCCAATTAATAATTCTCCAGCAATTTTAAAGAGCCAATCTCATTAAGGAGTTGGAATTTTAACCTAACTATAAAAGGCCAACTAATGAGAATTAGGGTTAAGTGATTAAAACAAAAGGAAAGTCTTTTCTCTTAATCTCTCTCCCCTTTTGCGCTACTTCCATTGCTAGCCTCTTGGATTTCGGCCACTCCTTGTATTACACCAATTTGTTGGTTCAATTTACCCCTCTCTAGTGTGGATTATTCATTGGAGGTGTTCGATTTTGGACACTATGGTTTGCGACAACCCGATGCGAAGTAAAATCAACTGTTCAACAAAAATCAAAGGTGATTTTTCTTATTCTCATATAGTTATATTGTGTATTCATGGCAAGATCAGATCTAATGGTTAAAAAATTTTAAAATTCCGCTCATGTATGTGATGCATGTAACCGTTAAATTCCAACAACAAATGCTACCAAACCAATCAATTCAGTCATGGCAACAAATGCATTAAAAATTCTTATGCCATTTTTTCCTACCTACCAAAACTGCTAGTATTAGGAATAACATCCATAATTTTCAGCAATTGTATGAGGAACCATTGCATGAAGCTTGGAAAAGATTTAGGAGACTCTTAAAAAGTTGTCCACACCATGAAATTATTGTTCATTAACTAATGTTTATTTTCTATACAGGTGTGAATCAGTCTACAAGATCTCTCCTAGATGCAACATCAAATGGAAGTTTTATGAACAAGATCCCTGAAGAAGCTTTCCTACTTTTGGATGAGATGGCTAACAATGATGCTCAATAGGCAAGTGTAAGGACCACACAGAAAAAGAAACCTGTACACAGTGTGGATGAGTTAGCCATACTAAGAGCACAAGTAGATGTATTAACAAAACAAGTAAGTGGTTTACAAGTTAAAAATGTGTCATCTTTATCTTATGCTAAATCATTGAGATTAAGAATGAGGAGAATGTAGGAACATTAGTAGAAGAAGTAAGTGCATTAAATCCTTATAGCAATACTTATAATCCTGGGTGGAGAAATCACCCTAATTTTTTATGAAGAGAAGGAAATAATGCATCTTTATCTAGTAATCAGCCTAGGGCTCCATTCAATCATAATATAATCTCCCATAGCAATAGTCACCCATCTAATCAAGCATTTACATATCAACCCCCAGGTTTTCAAGCTAGACCTCAACCCACACGGGATAAAAAGCCTAATTTAGAAAAATGTTTGACAATTTTATAAATGTTCAAACTAATTTCATTGCTAATCAGGATGCTAAATGGAAATCACAAGAATTTGTATGAGAAATTAAGATACTTCTATTAGAAATCTAGAAAATCAAATAGGGCAACTTGCTAACTCTATCTCAAATAGGACACATGGCACTTTTCCATCTAACGTGGACAAGAATCCAAAGGAGGAAGCTAAAGCAATCACCTTAAGAAGTGGGAAAGAGGTGAAGGAGGCTGAAAATGGTAAGCAATGTTTGGGTTTGATGGAATCGACACCAAAGGTAAGTATTTCTGAACCAAATAATGAAAAATTACCTGTTGTTGAAAAAAGCAAAGGTAAGGGGAAACTGGTTTCTACTATACTTGATGAGTCTAAGTTACCTTACCCATCACTAGCTAGGAAGGAAAAGTATAATGAGCAATTAACTAGATTTTTAGACATGTTTAAAATGTTGCATGTAATTTTACCATTTACTGGAGCTTTGTTACACATGCCTAAATATGCTAAGTTTATGAAAGAGTTATGTTTTAATAAGAAAAAGTTGGAAGGTATAGGAACAATTCAATTATCAGAAAATTATGGTGTAATCTTAATGAACAAAATCCCTGAAAAGCTAGAAGATCCTGGTAGTTTCACATTACCATGCGAATTATGAGGGAATTTTGTTTGACATGCATTATGTGATTTACGTGCTAGTATTAATTTAATGCCCTATTCAATTTGCAGAAAATTGAATTTAGGTGACATTAAGGAAATCCAAATGACACTACAATTGGTAGATAGATCGGTAAAGAGACCTAAGGGTATTATTGAGGACTTATTGGTAAAAGTGGAAAACTTTATATTCCCAATCGATTTTGTAGTCATGGATATGGAGGAGGATCGAAAGGTACCTTTGATAGTAGGAAGGCCATTCTTAAATACTACGAAGGCTTTAATAGATGTAAATGGACAGACAGTTACCTTAAGATTCATTGAAGAGGAAATAGTTTTCAATGTGAATAAAGTAATTAAGCATCCTTCCTATGATTTTGAAGAGTCCGTTTACTTCATGAATGGTATGCAAGAATGTGTAGAGGAAAAGCAAGAGAAAATTTTAATGAATGATGAGCGTAAGAATTGTTTAATGAATCTAAAGGATGAAGAGTAGGTGGACAATAAAGAAAAAGAACTAATAAAGGAGCTGAAAAAAGAACATGAAGAGGAAGGACTAAGGGAGGATGAACCATCTTCTCCTAAGGGAGATTCTGAACTCAAAACTCTTCCTTCTCATTTAAAATATGTATTTTTGAAAAATAATGCAAAACCAGTAATCATATCTTTACTTTTGATAGGTTTAGAAGAAGAAATGCTTATTGAAGTATTGAAAAACCATAAAAGAACCATAGGTTGGGAAACATCCGATTTGAAGGGAATCAGCCCCAATTATTGTACACACTTAATCCCTATGGAGAATGATTTCAAACTGGTGGTACAACCACAAAGGAGACTGAATCCAGTTATGTAAGAAGTGGTGAAAAAGGAGGTATTAAAACTACTCGATGCAAGTATTATCTATCCCATTTCTGATAGTAGTTGGGTTAGTCCAGTACAATGTGTACCTAAAAAAGGGGGGATGACTGTGGTAATCAATGAAAATAATGAACTTATCCCAACATACATAGTGACAGGATGGAGAGTATGTATAAACTATAGGAGATTGAATAATGTCACTAGAAAAGATCACTTTCCTTTACCATTTATTGACCAAATGCTGGAAAATTGGTAGGAAATAGGTTTTACTAATTTTTAGATGGATATTTGGGATATATGCAAATTCTTATTGCCCTAGAAGGCCAAGAAAAGACCACATTCACATGTCTTTATGGTATATTTGCTTATAGGAGAATGCCATGTGGTCTTTGTAATGCTCTTGCTATATTTGAAAGATGCATGATGGCTATTTTTCATGATTTTATTGAAAAATTCATGGAGGTCTTTTTATGGATGATTTTACATTATATGGGCGTTATTTTGAGTCATGTTTATATACTCTTGTGTTGGTCTTAGAAAGGTGTCAAGAAACCAATCTTGTGCTTAATTGAGAAAAATATCACTTTATGGTAAGAAAAGGGATAGTGTTAGGCCATAAGATCTCTGACAAAAGGATTGAGGTGGATAAAGCTAAAATTGATGTTATTGATAAATTACCTCCCCCGACTAATGTTAAAGATATTAGAATTTTTCTCGGTCATGCTGGGTTTTATTGTCGATTCATTAAAGATTTTCTAAAATTGCTAAACTACTTTTTAATTTATTGATAAATAATGCTACATTTAACTTTGATGATAATTGTTTGTAGGCATTTAACATGTTAAAGCAAAGGTTAATCATAGCACCGATCATAGCATCACCAGATTGAAGCTTATCATTTTAGATCATGTGTGATGCTAGTGACTATGCAGTGGGAGCGATTTTAGGCCAGCGAAGGGAGAAAGTCTTTTATACTATCTATTATGCAAGTCATACTCTCACCGGGGCTCAAGTTAATTATACAACTATGGAGAAGGAATTTTTAGCAATTGTGTTTTCTTTTGAAAAATTCAAACCCTATCTCTTTAGATCTAAGGTCACTGTGTGGTAAGATCATGTGACATTAAGGCACCTTTTTGCAAAGAAGGATTCCAAACCAAGACTCATTAGATGGGTTTTGCTTTTACAATAATTTAATGTGGAAATTAAAGATAAAAAATGAGCTAAAAATTTTATGGCAGACCATTTATCGAGATTGTATCACGATAATATTGGAAAGGGAAAACTTTTTGACTTATTTCTTGATGAACGTATTTATACTCTTTAGACTTGTGAAAATTTGGTTCCTTGGTATGCTAATATAGCAAATTTTCTTGCAGAAGGATACCTTCCAAAAGACTTTACTTGGCAACAAAAGAAAAAGCTTCAAGCAGATGTAAGACATTATCTTTAGGATGACCCATATTTAATCAAAATTTGCCCGAATCAAGTTCTTCGAAGATGTGTTCCAGAAGAAGAACAAGAAGATATAATGAAGAAATGTCATGGAAGAGAAGTGGGAGGTCACCATGGAGCAAACCATATGGTACAAAAAATTCTTCAGTCAGGTTTTTTTTGGCCTTCTCCTTTCTCTGATGTTAAGTGTTTTGTAGAAGTTTGTGATAGGGGTGTCAATGTGTAAGGAATATATTTAAGAGGCATGAGATGCCTATGAATAATGTGTTAGAAGTAGAGATTTTTGATGTGTGGGGAATTGATTTCGTAGGGCCATTTCCAAACTCTTTTAGATTTGAATATATTTTAGTAACTGTGGATTGTGTTAGTAAATGGGTAGAAGCAATAGCTTCTTGAACATGTGATGCCAAAGTGGTGCTTGAATTCCTTAGGAGGAATATTTTCACTAGGTTTGGAACACCAGGACCATTATAAGTGATAGGGGTAAACATTTTGTCAACTATCAATTCAAGGCATTGCTTAAAAAATTTGGTGTAAAACATATGATAACTACCCCATATTTTCCTAAAGCAAATTGGCAAGTTAAAGTGTCTAATAGGGAGTTGAAATCAATTTTGGAGAAAACGGTGAATAATTCTAGAAAAGATTGGTCTCAAAAATTAGATGAAGCTCTTTGGGCTATAGAACTACATTTAAAACCCCTATAAGCATATCTCCATATAGATTAGTTTTTGGGAAAGCATGTCATTTGCAGGTCGAATTAGAACATAAACCTTATCGGGATATAAAATTGCTAAATTTTGATTTGAGGTGTGCATGAGATAACAAAAAGTTACAACTCAATGAACTGGATGAATTTCGACAGTGTTCTTATAGCAATGTAGCTCTATACAAGGAAAAAAACGAAGTAGTGGCATGACAAGAAACATAATCATAAGGAATTTTCTCCTAGCATGATGGTTTTGGTTTATAATAGTTGATTAAGGTTATACCCGAGAAAACTAAAATCCACATGGCTTAGACCATATCAAGTGTTGTCAAGCAATGACTTTAGAGTGGTGACTATTAAGAGTTCAAAAGATGGGCGTGAATACAAAGTCAATGGTCACAGGTTAAAATTGTATTGAGTGGGTAAATGGAGGTTGCTAAGGAAACCATGGTATTCTGAGACTGATTTAAGGGATATAAGTCTAGTTGAGGACTTCCTAAACTCAGAACTAAGCCCTTTCTCTTCCTTGGTTTTCATTATTTTCATTTTATGTTTCCTTTGTTATTTTTTTTTTGTATTTGAAGTGTTTTTGTTACATGGTTATTGAATTTTTTTACTTTAGTTTACATTAGTTGTTATTTTATGACTAAATGGGAGTTTTGTCTATTGAAAGCATTCTTTGTGATCTTGCTGTGATTAAGGGCTTGAATGAGGTTTTGGCATGAATATTGAGCAAGGACAACTTGTGTTTAAGGTAAAAAATTAAAAGTGAGTAAGTGTTATTTCATGGTGGAAGAATAAAGTGTTGTGATTTGAGTTTGAGCATAAATTGGTTTTAATTAAGAGAATACAAAAACATAGGTTAATGTTGTTTAAAACATGGTAATTTAGTGATTCAAGGGATAATTTAAGAAGGGAGTGAGGCAATTAGTCATTCATTTATTCAATGAAGGCATGGAGGTTGAAAATGAAGAAGAAAATTTTTTACAGAGAGAGGACAGCTGGCCGAGTGACCATCTCACTCTCCTGAGTACCTAAATGCTCCCTTGAGTGAAAATACACTATCCTGAGTGTTTTATGGTTTTTCTTAGCCTTTAAATGCAAACCTGAGTACTCTCTCGAGTGGTGTTTGCCACTCTCCTGAGTGAGGTTTTGTGATGGAATAACGTAAAGAATTTTCAAGTTCCACTTGTGTCCCTTTAGAAACTTAGAGGACCTACTCGGCCGAGTGAAAATACACTCACCCAAGTGGCCCTTCTTTATAAACCAACTCCCCTACTTTTTATCCTCACTCTTGCACACACTGTTTCACTTATTCTCTCACTCACCCATTGAGCAATTTTCACTCGCCTGAGTATTTTTATTTCAAGTCAACATTTTGCATCTCTGTTGATCCCATTTGTCTAAGTAAGTGATCTTTAACTTTCAAGTTTTGTTTTTCAATTGTAAAATTTATTAATTTTGCTTAAAATTGATGTAACTCGGTGTTGCTTCCACTTAGAATTTAAGCTTGAAATTGTATTGCTATTCCATTACTTTTCATATGAGCTTATAAAGAGCATGCTAGTAATGCATATATTCATTTTTGGTATTAATTGGATTTCAATTTGATCTTGATTTAGCTTAAGCAATATGTGCACACAAGGTGTTTGTTGAAATGCTTCAAAAAATGCAATTTCATTTTTAGCTTGATTTTGTTTAGTAATTGCCATGTTCATTTGAATCCATCTTTGACTATATCATTTTCTTTGCATCTTTGTTCATTTATCTTAATGTTTCACATGCTTTAGTGGTTGATTTTAATCACAATTCTCTTCATGCTCCCATGTGCTACATTTTGCTTTTTCTTGCTATAATTAAGCTGAGATTTTTGCTTATTCGGGTTCTTTCTTATGTAGTGGTTCCTAAGAAAGCTCAGCATACTAAAGCTTCGAGCTCTTCTAGGTCACACATCCCTACATATGTAGATAAAAGGAAATACTCATTGTATGAACACTTTAGTGCATGTACCTATGTGAAACCTACCTATTTGAGTGATCTCTTCGTACATATAGCTGATGGCAGCCTATGGAATGAGAATTCACAATTAATTAACAACATAGGGTGGATGGCATTTATAGAGAAGAAACCACAGGTGTATCCCTCTGTTGCATGAGATTTTCTCTATTCATTTAAGTGTTATTTCAAAGGAGAAGGAGATCTTGGCACGACAAACTTAAATTGGAAAGGAAGGGTTATACCATGAATTTTCCACAATTTATAGTGTGTCAAGGTTTTCCACCAAATGCCATTGGTGAATTACCTAATGCTACCTCACAAGAAAACTGGGAAATTGTTAGAGATCCAGTTGACCTAGTGCCATGGGGAGGAAGCCAGATTAAATGTCACTCTTTGAGGAGTCATGCCTTATGTATCCTTTATAGTTATTTATCTATTAATATTTTCAATTATCTTGGTGGTCTTAGTGCAGTGAATTCTAAGGAGGTTATGCTGCTACGATGCAGGGTCGAAGGCATTCTCATTAGTGGTGCATTGGTTATTGCACAAAAGATCAAGGACCTACAGAAGAAACTGTCCACTATTAAGGATATCTCCATTGGTTGGATAACCACCATTATAGCAAATGCAGTCCACGATTTAGGCCATCCACTTGCAGGAGAGCTCGAGTATATTGATTATTCTATGTTGAAGTGCATGAAGATTCTATCTCTTACACCTCGATGACACTAGACTACTAGAGAAGAATACTTGAATGAAATTGGGATTCAAGTTCATAAACCCCAAGTGGAAGAAGTTAAGGCAGAGGAGGAGCACTAGGTGGCACCATAAGCTGAAGCTGTTGCTACCCCTCAGGTGATTGATCTTTTAAATCGGATTAATATTCATTTAGATAACTTATAAGGTAGAATGGGTACAATGTAGGAAAGCATTGATGAACAAAGATAGGATTTTGAGTGCTTTTGTGATAGCTTTTAGCAAAGATTTCCACTACCTCCTCTACCACCGGAGTAATTTGCTAAGGACAACAAGATTTTGAAAAGGGGGGTGGAGCTTACTCAAGCTTAATTTTGTCTTGGAAGTAGAAAATTTTCACTCCTCTCTTATGCATGAAATTTATTTTGCATTTTTGTAATTTTTGTTTTTGTTTTTGTTTTTAGCTTTGTTCTTATGTTTTAAGTTTCTTGTTAAAGTAGTTTATTTAAAGATCTTATTACTTAGTTTTTAGTTGTTAGTTGTCTGGTTGAACTAAGAATGTAGTCAGTTCTAATTTGTCATTTAGCTTACATTAAACTTAGTTTGCCCAGTTTATCCTTAAAAATTTAAACTTATTGAACTTAAGCTTAGAATGTGTATTGTTCAAAATTTTTGTTTAGCACTAAGGCAAGCATGTTGTTTAATGGAATTTTAGCTAGTTTAGAATTCAACTTGACTTATATTTGTTAGTTTCCACTTTTTAAGCACAGAAGACCAGTTTTTGAACCTAAAGTAAAACAATGCATTGAAATAGTTGAGTTTGGAATTTTAGAACACTAGAACCTTCCTCATCACACTTTGAAGCATAAAAGCAACTTAGAAAGTGATCTAGGCACAATTATTTTTGTTGAGCTATAAAAAGATTGTTTACCAACCTTTTTGATATAATTGATCCTTGTTAGCCATTTTGAGCCTGATGAGGCATGCTTAATGTGTGCTACTTTAGTTTTTCTTGTTACAATCAATTATTAACCATATAACCTAAAGAGCCTTTATCTTTCCCTTCTAGAATTGGCCACTCTAGGATACAATGGATTAATATTCTTGGGTATTTAAAAAGGTGTAGTAAGACATTTTTGATAATATTGTCAAGGGCTATTGATGAAATCAAGGAAATAGTAAGAATTTACCTTGTAACTTACCTATTTCTAAAAAAAAGAAAAAGAAAAGAAAAAGCAATAAAGCTAGCATATGGCAAAATCTTAAGTGTGGGGTATTTACAAGGGAAAGCAAGGGGGTAAATTGTAAAGAAAGATTTCATTGATATTTTTCTCAAATTACTTAAGTTGTGAATGGGTTTGAACAAGTATGGAAGAAACAATTTGTGCTTAGAAATTTAAAATTATGAATCTTAGTTTATCTTATCATAAAGTGGCTATTCTTTTTTATCAATTTTCATCCATTCTTTGATAACCAATACCTTAACCCCATTGCAACCCAATTAAGAACTAAGTGATTTTAAGTCTACTTTTGAGTTATTTAGTGAAAATAATCTTCGGATTCCGGTGCTAAAGGGGAGGCTTATGGTGTTTTTAGAGTTTCAAGTGTGAAACAATTTGTACACTTAGGTGTACATTCATTCTCAAGCTTAGCTATGAATTTACATTAGTGTATTGATTTTAACGATGCTTAAAATGTTTTGGTCTTGCACACACACATAAGGAAACTAGCTCATATTATCTTATTTGAGTTTATTACTAGTTAAAATTTGGTTGAGTACTCTTGGTAATTGTTAAGCTTATTTTTGAGCTGCATAATTCTTTGTTGAAGTTTGATAATTTTGAGGAGTTGGTTTGTTCAAGTTTTCTCGGGACCGAGCAAAGACTAAGCGTGGGGTATTTGATAAGTGTGAATTATGCTATATTTTTTGCATATTTTTAGGTGTCTAATTGAGTCAATTTAGTCTTAATTAGTTGGTATTTGGTTTAATTATTTAGTTTATGTGTTTTTAGGACTAATTATTAATTTTGATGTTTTTCAGGGCCAAATTGAAGAAAAAAGGCCTAAAGTGCAAAAAGGGGAAAGTTAGGGGCAAAGTTAGAATAAAGGAGAGTTATGGCTTTCACTCGTGGGAGGCAGCCATGAATCACTTGGCTGAGTGATTCCTTCACTCGGCTGAGTGATATGGCACTCTTTAGAGTGAAATTTTCACTCACCCAAGCAAAGATTACCTGAAATGCAATAGAAAGTCACTATCTCGAGCACAAAGTACACTCTCTCGAGCATCAAAGTCACTCTCCCGAGTACAAGACTCGCACTCCCGAGTAAAAGACTCGCACTCCCGAGTAAATCTCTTATTTAGACGATTGAAGTCTTCTTATTTCAATTAAACATGAATTCTTCCAAGATAGGAAGTCACAAGAGATGTAACTCTTCTCTAGGGGGCTATAAAAAAAGCTGAAGACACCAAGATTAGGAGAGACCATTTTACCTTACGAAGTTTCCTTTCATCAATATAAATTAGCTTAGGTTTAATTTTGTATCAACTTTATTTTACTTTGTTTGGATTTTAATATGAAGTGCAAGTAGTTTTCTTTAACTTTTGCTAAAGGATACTTGAATATTCATCAATCTATGCTTAATGTGATACAAGTTCATTATTTCTTGGTTTTGTGCAAATTCTTACCTTTGATTATCTATAATTTGATTGTTAACTTATTTGCATTAATGGTTGACAATTGGTTTATGCATGATTATTGGTTTGTATGTTCTTAAGTTAATTTATTGGTCTTAATGCATGATTATGTCCTGAGTTAATGTATAGTGGTGTACTGGTTAGAATATATTAAGATTAAGAAAAGTTAAAATCAAGAATAGATGAAAGTTAAATTTACTTACAAAAGAATTTAATAGACATCTAGGAGTTAAAAATCAGATCTTTATGCTAAGTGTTGAATAATTTTGAAAAGGAAAGTTTAATACTTAAGAATGATAATCTTGATGTAAGATATCTTGCCTTATTCGTCTGATATCTTCATAATCACTTGTGTTCCCTTTTTGTTAAGTCATTGTAATATAAGGTTAAGGTGAATAGTCATTTAGCAGAAGTTGCCTTTAGTATTGAATTTTATCAACTTTAATTGATTGCTTTGTTTAGATTTAATTTTAATTGCTTAAGTTTTATCTATCTTTCATCACCTTAAAATATGAAATAAGTTGCATTATCATAAACTTAGGATTTCTTTTATTCTTTGCATACGTTATTCACCTTAAAATATGAAATAAGTTGCATTATCATAGTTTCCTTTGGGTACAATATTTGGGGTTTTAATTTATATTTTCCTATATTACTAGCTAATTTAGTACACTTGCTAGACACTGATCATATTTCATACCACTTGGTCAAGACCATTGATCTTTACCGTGTGCTTCAAAAATTATTTTAGGCAGAAGGGGTCACTCGACTGAGATGAATTGGTCTCAACCAAGTGCTATCAAGGTTTTCAAAAATTGTGTGATGGACTCGAACTAAACCAATTGGTCTCGGCTGTGTCCAGTCATTTTTCAAAACTGTGTGTTTTATGTGTTGTGTCTAACTTAGCTGAGACAAATTTGTCTCAGCAGTGTGTTTAGGGCACTCTATTGCGTCCTCTTATAAATAGATCTAAAAGACATGACTCTTCACTTTCTATTTCATTTCTCCTCCAAATTTCTACCGTAATTCGGCATTCTCTCTAATTTTCTACTCTTTGTGTGCACTTTTCTCTTTGTTCAAGCAACAACCAAGTAAGTATCCAATGTCTTTGCTTTTACATTTCATCTATAATGAACTTTTTTGTTTTTATTAAATATGTGTGACTTGAGAATCCTTCTTTTGATGAGCATTTTGAGTTTCTTTATGCATGCTATGTCTTTTCAGTGTTTAAATGTCTAATACATGTATAAAGTTAGGTTTAAATTCAAATTTGTCCCAATCTACTTCTTTTTCTTAGAGGCATATTTTATACCTTGTCCTTTTGATGAATTTTTATGACCAAATGGGTTATACTTCATGTCAATTCATGCATTGTGGTATAAATCTTATTTATGTATGCCATGTGTTTGTTAAATTGCCTAAAAGAAGTAGAAATGATAATATGCCTAACTTTCTCTCTTTAAAATGCATAATCTCTCTTTAGAACAAGTGGGTATGCTGAGTGTAATATGGTAATTTATGTGCAATGCTATCACATATGGGTTTAAACTTGATGCCTTTGATGTTGTAGTGCTAGATTAGAGTTTGAATGCTAGGTACTTTTCTCGTGTTTTAGTACTATATTTGTATTAAGATTAGTGCTTATTGTTGTTTTTTCTTAGATTTTTACATTCTTTGTATTGTTGCTTGTTAGTTATTTTGTTAGCATAATGTCTTACTTGTGAGTTTTATTGATTAGTTAGAATTTTCGTTGTTTATTGTTGTAGGAGGCATACAATTTCTTCTTTATGTTAAGCATTGTCATCCTTATAGTTAAATTATACTTGCATGCTCATTCCTTATTACTCGAAGTACACTTGATTGTTTACGGTGCAATTCTCAATTTTTTATTTTTACTGCATGTTTGTGCTTTATTGGTTCAATTCTATCCTTTGCATTATAAGTCTAAGCTTTGTGTGTTAGTTTAAATGAGAAATGGTTTCCTTTTTATTGTAGAACCTAAGCAAACTAGAATCATTGCTGGTTCATCATCATTAGCTCCACAAGAGCCTCCGAAACCAAAAACTCCAGCATGGGTTCCTTATGAGTTCAAGGAAGAATGGGTGTTGTTCAATTGCCAAGACTACCTAGCTTCGCTTTTTATTGATATGGACTTGATGCAGGATCTAAGGATGAAGGATAAAATCGACTGCCAAATTGATGGTGAGGGTTAGAGAGCTTTTATAGAACGAAAGCAATGGGTTTATCCTCATTTGGTGAGGGATTTCCTAGCTACTGTCAAAATTTGGATAGGGAAGGATCACTTTACTAATAAGGGCAATGTAAGCTTTTGGCTCAATGGCTCCTCCCATCAAATGAGCTTCAATGACTTATGTACAGTGTTAGGGTTTGATCCATGTGTTGCAAGGGAAATTGAGAATTTAAACTAGCAGGAAATCTAGAACGGCATCTGTGATGAGGAATAGCCCATCATCTTTGATTCTAGCAACACTAAGGCACATCATTTGAAGAACCACCCCTTGAGAATCATGCACAGGTTCTTGGCCTTGGCATTTTTTAGTCACCATGGAGGGTTGGGCAATGTCAATGCAAATAAAGCTACCATCCTCTACACAATGGAGCATAGGATTTTCCTAAATGGAGCCTTCTTTATTCCATCAAAAATTGATGACTTGCATAATTACAAAAAGATGGATTCAAAGCTGGCTTTTGGAGGTTTTATGACCACTTTGGCCCGGTTTATCAATTATGGCAACCTTGGGAAATCTGTTGGCAATCCTATCATCATCGATAGGAAAATGTTGAAGAATATGTTGATCCTGATAAAAGATCTATTTTTTCGAGGCAAGGATATATCGTGGTTTCCACCAGGCTGCAATATAGAGAAGTTGTAAGGAAGAGAGCTACTGAGCTTGAGATAGCGGAGTTAGAGACTATCACCTTTTCAAATGAACAGTACACTGCAATCACATCTCGCCTCGACACTATGATAGCTAGGATGGACAACATCATCACAACCTTAGGAACTTTGCAATCATGTTTTGATACCCAGTTTCCTCCTCCTCTACCACCACCACCTGTTCAAGAATGAGTGAATTTTAAAGGATTTTCCTCAACCCCCATTATTTTGTGATTGCTTTGTATGTATTTTGTTGAGGGCAGTAAAACTTTTAAGTGTGGGGTAAGGGTATCATTTGGAGAAGTTTTTGGAACTTCTTTTATTTTAGAATGTTGGATACTTGGATTTTTAATTTTAGCATCATAATAGTTTTATTTTTTTAGTTGTTAATTTAGTTTGTATGAATTTCTTGGTAGTAGTTGGTTAACTTAGTTGTTTGATTTTTTTTATGTTTTAAGTTTGCGTTTATTTATGTTTTATAGCTTTTTAGTTATATTAAATTTTATTTTTGATTTTGTCTAGTGTGTTTATATCTAGTTTTTAGTTGACCTTTAATTTTCAAGCTTTTGGTTGTCTTTCGTTATTTTGGTATCTATTACTTGTACTTTAGTTTTAATTTTTACCTTAGTTATTTGTTTTGATTTTTGCCTTAGTGATTATTTTGTTTCTTTTAGGTTGTTAACTTCGATTGTTACTAAATACTAGTACATGCTACTTAGTTTGCCCTTAGTTATTCCCATTGTGGACACTCTGAACTTAGCTTGAGAAAAGCATGTTTAGGGTAGTTGTTGATTGTTTACCTTTTTTGATTAGGTTTAATTAGATTAATACTAATAGGTCTCCTAAAATAAGGTTCACTTTAGGCCTATTTTTTAGAAAAATAAAAAATAAAAATAGTGCATGAAGGTGATCGAATAGGAATTCTAGAGCACTAGAACCTTTCTCATCACCCTTCAAAGCATACATAGCAATTCAAATATAGAACTTGAAATGACTTAGGCAAGGTTCATTGTAAGCCCCTAAAAAGACTTTAGACCTACCCAATATTAAATTATTTCCCTTGTATAACCCTTTTAAGCCTATAAACATATTCTAAGTGTTTATCAATTTTTTTTTAAATTTTTGGCACACTTATGTAATTGTCCTAGTCTCAACGCCTTTTTCTTTCAAATTTTAAATTGGCCATTTGATAACTTCAATTCAGTGTCTCATTTTTATTTAATTTTAATTTGGTTTTAAGTGTCTTTTGCTTTGTTTTTCTTTAATTCAATAATTTTTTTCCAAATTTAGTAATTCTTTTCTTTTATGTGTTTTGGAGGACATCTAATGGGTTTATGTGCTTAATTATAGATTTTACAGGTACCTACGGTTAGTAGGTTTCAGTACTGACTATGACCTAGTGCTTCATGTCAAAATGCACCGTTTCAAATATGTCACGATCAATAGATTTTAGGTTCTTACCGTGACTTAGCCAGTTTTTAGTTTAGAACCAATAAGAGAAGACCTCATCATTAGCAGGGCAAACCTACTAACTGTGAGGTATGTAGACTTCAATCCAAAATATAGAGGTATGATATGTTAAGGTCAGTAGATTTTTGGTACTAACCGTGGTTTTGCAATTTTCAGTCCATAAGCAAAACAAAGAGTATGTCACAATTAGTAGAAATTACCTACTAACTATGTCCCATCTCAGTCTAGAGATAGTACTTCATTTTGTCACGGTTAGTGGAAATTACCTACTGAATGTAACCCATGTTGGGCCTATAGATACAAGAACTTTCTGTTTGGCATAGATCTTTAATTTTTTTCTTAGATCTAGGGTTTCTTATTTCTGTGTTCTTTTATTTCTTCATCTCTATTACTTAGTACATAGTTTTTACTTGTAAATAGGTTAGAATTACATAAACTAAATACAAAAATATAGATTAGACACTTATTTTTTCCAATTTAAAGCTCACATTCATTAAAGATCTAGAGAAGAAGGCTGAAGAAGATTGGGTTCCAGCTAAGAGTTCTTCCTAACATGAATTTCTGGTTTTTTTCTATCCTTTTCTTCTCTTATTTTACAATGGGTAATGAGTAGTTCATTAGTTGTTTGGGAGATCTTTGAATCCTCTATCCTCTATGTGAATACTGATATTTCTTAGTTTTTTTATATGGATGAAAGGTTTATTTAAAGTTTATGGGCTTTCGTTATTTAGAGTAAATTTCCAGATTTGGATGGCTGAGTTTATCATTTTATCTTGTTGGATGTTTTACTTAAATGCTTGAATACCATAGATGCTCTACCTCTTGTTCTTTAACATAGATGCTATGGTTTTGAGATTGCTTCGAAATGGGACATGATAAGTTGCAAATTTTGTGATTTTAGGGTTAGAGTTTGGAGTAAAATGAATGGATTTTAGGTTGTTAGGGTCCAGAATAGGAATGCAAACCAAACCTAGAATGTTAGACCTGTGCTTAGGCTGATTATAAAACTTGCTCCAAAATGGGACATTTTGTAATTATAATAGCTTACTCTGGAAAAGGATGCTTGGGTAGAAAGGGTTATCCCGATTTCATCTATATAATTTATTTGATTAATTACATTTACATTTAGGCATGGGGAGGATGAGTTAACCTGAATAACACATTTTTTATATATAAATTTTCCAACTAATTAATATTTTGATTACTTAAATTTTAGCAAAATCCTGTAATTTTGCCATTATTTTATATTTCATTTTACTGCATTTTAATTAGTGACAACATAAAATAAAACAAAAATTTGGGAATTCTTTAGCATACACTTGATTGTCATAACTTGCACCTACAATCCCTTGGGTACAATATTCGTGGGTCTTAAACTGAGCACCTTATATTACTTGCCAATTTAGTACACTTGCTGAGGTCGCATCAAGTTTTTGGCACCGTTGCCGAGGACTGGTGTGTTTGTGAGTTTTGATTGTTAATTTGTATGTGTTTTATTTTTCTTATTTTAATTTTTGGATTCTTTTTAGGTGTTTCATAGTGTATGCACAGACCAAGGTAAGAACAACTTGTACCATATGACCCTAAAATCGAGAGGACTCTAAATCAAAAAAGGAGATCTAATAAAGAAAACAATATGAATCTAGATCCTCCTATTTGTGATATTCCTCCTGAGGATGAGGAAATGCCAAGGGTATAAGATGCAATTCTTCGTAGAAAAAGAGAGGAGATGCCTAAGTAAAGGACTATCAGAGACTATGCTATGCCTAGATGGAATGAAGACCATAGGACAATTGTATTACCTAAAGGTGTGCAATTTAAGCTTAAACTAGCAACCATTACCATGGGGCAAAGAAATAAGTTATCTGGGTAAGAATTAGAAGATCCTTCTCAACATCTTGACATATTTCTTTAGGTCAGTGACACTGTTCAGATTTCGAGCATTACAACAGATGTTATTCGGTTGAAATTCTTTCCTTTCACATTGATTGAAAAAGCTAGGGATTGGCTTCCAATGTTACCAAGTCAGTCAATTTGGACATGGGAATAGTTACAAGATAAATTTTTGATGAGATTATTTCTGCCTACTAAGATGACAAGTATTCATAACAATATTATAAGTTTTCACCAAATGAATAAAAAGCCCTTCTATGAGGCTTAGGAGAGGTTCAGGAGGCTATTGAGGAGCTATCTGCATCATGAAGTAGCAGTTTATCAATTGATGACTATTTTTTATATAGGGGTTGATCCACCTACAAGGTCACTCCTAGATGCAACATCTGGTGGTTCGTTCATGAACAAGTTACTGGAAGAAGCCTTTTAATTACTAGATTAGATGGTAGTGAATGATTCACAATGGGCAACCCCAAGACTAATTCCAAAAAGGCTAGGTGTACACAATATTGATGAAGTTGCAATGTTAAAGGCACAATTAGAGCTGATGAGGAAGGAATTAAGTGGATTGAAAGTATAAAATGTGGCTGTTGTTTCTCAAGAATGTGTAGCTTATGAGAATGGACTATATGGGCAAGATAGTGGAGTTGTAGGAGATGTTAATGCAGTGGGAGATTATAGAAGAAATAACCCCTACAGTAATACTTACAATTTGGGTTAGAGAAACTACCCGAATTTATCTTAGAAAGAGGGACATCAAAATGCTTCAACATCTCAACCCCAAACAAGAGCTCATTTTAACCAAAATGTCAATCATAACCACAACTAGTCTTATCAACCATAAGTGACCACCCATTACCAAACACCATATCCATCACACCACCATTAAAACCCAGGTTCAAATTAAGGCCAACACTCAAACTATAATCAATCATACCACTTACCAAGCTTCTAACCAATACCACTCATTCAAAAGAAGAAATTGAATTTGGAAGATATGTTTTCCAGCTTCATGAATAGCGAAACAATAATTTATATCGAGATAAGAGACAAGGTGGAAATCTCAAAAACAATGGAATAGAAAACAAGATACCTCTATGACGAACTTAGAGACACAAATTGGACAATTGGCAAATTCTTTATCCACAAGGTCAGCTAGGGTTTTTCCATTAAATGTCAACTATAATCCAAAGAGAAAGCTAAGGCGATCACATTAAGGAGTGCCAAAGAGGTAAAATAAGGAAAAGACAAAGGTAAGTCATCTTTTCCATCATAGTCAAATATGGAGGAGCTGACATGACAGGTAAGTGACTCTAACCCTAAGGTAGAGCAACATGTAGATACTCCTTATGTTAATAAGGGTAAAAATATAGTGAACCCTAAATTGAGGAACTTGACATAATTAGGTTTCCTTTTCTAACTATAGCTAGAAAAGTAAGGAAAAAGGGCAATCGGCTAGGTTTCTAAAGATGTTTAAAAAATTACATAGCAACTTGTCTTTTGCTAAAACTTTAGCTCACATGCCAAACTATGCTAAATTTATGAAAGAATTTGTTCCAACAAAAAGAAACTAAAAGGGTGTGGAACTGTGCAACTAACAGAGAATTATAGTGTTATCATTATGAATAAGATCCCTAAGAAATTAGAGGACCCAAGTAGTTTCACTCTAGCCTGTAAGATTGGTAAGACCTTTGTTGGAAATGCCTTGTGTGACCTAGGGGCTAGTATTAATTTGATGTTATATTCTATGTGCAGGAAATTAAACATAGAGCATATCAAGGAGACAGGTATGAGACTCTAGTTAGCGATTAGGTCAGTAAGGGAACAAAAAAGAGTGATAGAGGACTTGTTAGTGAAGGTGGGGAAATTTATTTTTCTAGTGGAGTTTGTAGTGATGGAGATGGAAAAGGACATAAGAGTGCCTTTAATTATATTGAGACTGTTTTTAAACACAACAAAAGCCTTGATCGATGTGCATGGTCAAAAGTTAACTCTTAGGTTTAACAATGAAGAATTGGTAGTGGATATGAACAAGGCTAAAAAACATGCCTCTTCTCCCTCACTTGAAATATTTGTTTTTAGAAAATGAAACAAAACTAGTTATTATCTCTTCTATGTTGATAGGTTTTGAAGAGGAGATTTTGATCGAAGTGTTGAAAAGGCATAAAGAAGCAATTAGATAGGAAACATCAGACTTAAAGGGGATCAATCCGAGCTATTGCACTCATTGCATTCCTACATAGGAAGAATGCAAACTAGTGGCTCAACCCCAATGATAGCTCAATCTAGTGATGTAGGAGGTAGTAAAGAAAGAGGTACTCAATCTCCTCGATTCAGGTATCGTCTATCCCATCTCAGATAGTAGGTGGGTCAGTCTTGTGCAATGTATCCCAAAGAAAGGGGGAATGACAATGGTTAAGAATGAACTTGATGAACTCATTCCAACTCATACAATTATAGGTTAGAGAGTCTATATTAATTATAGGAGGCTTAACAGTGCCACTAGGAAATATCACTTCCCATTGCAATTTATTGATCAGATGTTGGAGAGGCCAGTAGGGAATAGGTTTTATTGTTTTTTAGATGGGTATTTGGGATATTTACAAATTCCCATATCACTCGAAGACCAAGAGAAAAGCACATTCACCTATCCCTATGGTACTTTTGCCTATAGGAGAATGCCCTTTGGGTTGTGCAATGTACCACCTACATTTCAGCTGTGTATGATGGCAATTTTCCATGATTTCATAGAAAATTTTATGAAAGTGTTCATGGATGACTTCACCATATATGGAAAGGATTTTGAGAGCTATTTAAATCATCTCAATTTAGTGCTAGAGAGGTGTGAGAAAACCAATCTAATGTTGAATTAGGAGAAATACCACTTTATGGTAAGGTAAAGAATTGTACTAGGGCACAAAATTTCAAATAAGGGAATAAAGGTTGATAGGGCCAAGGTAGAGGTGATAGAGAAACTCCCACCTCAAATAAATGTCAAGGGAGTTAGGAGCTTTCTAGAGCATATGGGTTTTTACTGCAGATTTATCAAAGATTTTTCAAAATTTGCTAAACCTTTATCAAATTTACTGATGAAAGATTCTCCTTTTGATTTAATTAATGAGTATTTACAGGCATTTGAGACATTGAAATAGAAGGTTATTTTAGCTCTGGTGATTATCTCTCTGGATTGGGATTTTTCATTTCAGCTAATGTGTGATGCAAGTGATTTCACAGTAGGAGCAGTGATGGGACAGAGAAAAGAAAAGGTGTTTTGTGCAATTTACTATGCGAGCCATACCTTTATTGGAGCTTAGGTTAATTATACAATAATAAAGAAGGAGCTACTTGCAATAGTCTTTGAATTTAAGAAGTTCAGGACATATTTCTTGGGTGTAAAAATTGTGATATGGTCTGATCATGCAACATTGAGGCATCTCTTTGCTAAAAGGAGTCAAAATCGAGGTTGATCCTATGGGTAGTCATTGTGTAAGTGTTTGACATGGAAATCAAAGACAAGATAGGTGCACAAGATTTCATGGCGGACCACTTATCTCGACTTGAGCACGATCACATTGAAAAAGGGGGATATTTTAGATTTGTTTCTTGATAAACGTATATGTGCTTTATTTATATGTGAAATTATTATTTCGTGTTTTGCTAATTTGGGTAATTTTCTTACAAGTGGATACATGCCAAGAGATTACACATGGCAACAGCAAAAGAAATTAAAAGCTAATGCAAAACACTATATTTGGGATGAACCCTATCTATTTAAGTTGTGTGCTCATCAGGTGTTAAGGAGGAGCATTCCCCAAGAGGAGCAAGGATAGATCATTAAATCATATCATAGAGGCGAGGCCGGTGGACATCACGGACCAAACAGAACGGTATCAAAAATTCTATCTTCTAGTTTTTATTAGCCTACCTTATTTAATGATGTGAAAATGAATATTCAATCTTGTGATCATTGTCAAAGGGTAGAAAATATATCTAGAAGAGATGAGATGCCATTGACCACTAGACTGGAAGCAGAGATATTTGATTTGTAGGGTATAGATTGTTAGTGTAAGCCCTAGCCCCAATGCATTGTAACGAAACACTTGAAATTAATAAAATGAGGCATTAGTTTTATCTTTTGTATTCCTGTGCATATCAATTGATAAAACTATCCAAGAATGTCGTTTCGGTTTAAGTTATCATGTGTGAGGCACATGGATTGTAAGACCTTGAAATAAATGAGACATCATTCTAAATATCCCTAGTCAGTCATTGTTATGGGAATAACAAACGAATTAAGACTAGTATGCTCTCTCTGATCTTATGAGTTCTGTCTTACGGATCATTAGGACAAGAGTGTCAATCAGAGATCATAGATACATGTTAAAGAACATGGTATCTGGATTCGATCCATTCGTGAGAACACTACATGGTACAAGTCATAAGTGTTTCTCATATGCAAGTTTTGCATCAGAGTTCTTAGACCTAAAATCTCTATGAAACTCTTTATGAATTACTATGTACTTTGACATACACCTAACGTGCTCGTAACAGAGTGACAAGTATGGGTATGCTTGGGTATGCATTGATTTATGTTAGAGAGCATGAGAGAAGTGAAGGGATTACCCCTCTCGATAAGAGAGAAAATATCATCGGCCACTTGATCAGTGAACTGAGAAGTGTATGGCCATACCGAGATGAAATAATGAGTAATCATTATTTATCTGAGAGTTCAGTATCACTGGAATATCAAGAAAGGAATTAATATATATAAGGATGACTAGTTCCATGCCTTATATTAATTCTGATATTTAAGGGTAAGGGATTATGCAAAATTGCATTAGGTCACTAAATGCCATTTGCATTTTCGTTTAATTTGGAATGCTATAATATCTTGCTAGAGAATATATATAGCCTTTGAATTAATTTTTATTAATTCATTGCCAATATTAAATGGACCTATAGGATCGCACATAAAGCACTGGGCTTAAAATTGTATTGGAAATTAATTTAGACTTTTATTTAAAGTCAAATTAATGCATGCAATGGGTGAACAGATTTTTTACTGTTAACAATTGGTCACGAGAGAAATTTACTGGCATGTGTTAGGTTTAATTTCAATTGATTAATTATCTATGTATAATTAAGTTAATTGAGTATTAAATCCTAAATTATATTTAATCAAAATATAATACTTGAGAGGGAATTAAAGTAACCAAAGTTTAAACTAGGAATCCTAGTTAAATTTGGCAACTAATTACCTTAGTTAAGTAAGTTTGTTTTGATTAACTAAATGATGCCATTTGAATTTAAATTCTAATAGAATTTAAATTAAAATATATATCTCTTAATTATTAAGTGTTAGTGGCTGAAATTGCTACCTAATTTAAGGCACTCACACATGACTAAAGTAAGTGATATATATTAAATGAATTAAAGGAATAATGGTGGGTGCCACTTTTATTCTTCTTCTCTCTTTTGGCCATGAGACTATTAGTGGGATTGGTAGAGATTTGTTTTTCTCTCAATTCTCTCATGGAAGGTGACTAAGATAGAAACAAAAGAAGAAAGAACAAGAAGAGTTCTTGTGTTTTTCAAACAATTCCATTGCCTAATACACAAATATAGAGCTAGCACTCTTGATTTTAAGCTATCTTTGCAAGTGTGTGTGAACATAGAGAGGAGTGGCATAAAGGCTGTTCCTTTGGCATTGGTGGTGAAGATCTAAGGTAAATAAATTCATCTTAGTTGCTGGTCATCATCAAAATCAAGTCTTGAAGTGCATCTAAAGTTGTAAGTTTCAAAACTCTAAAATTGCATGTTTTCGATTCTAGTTTATGGATTACGTGGTATGTATGATCGATTTTATTATTTTTCCGCTGCGTGATCATCATATACATATCATGTTATATTCAATCAGTGGTATCAGAGCCTAAACATGCTTATTTTAGTGCTTTAGATGCATGAAATATTTAATCAAAAATCGTTTTCCTAAATACATACAATGCTGAAATTTTCTGTTTTGAGTTTTTTGCATTGTTTTGGTGTAAAAACGATTTTAATTGATTAGATAGGTATTATAATTAATATGACATGTTAATATACTATCCTAAGATGTTATTAGGGCTGGTAATGGTCAGATTTAATTAATAATACCTGATGTTACATGTTAATATGGAAACTAGGTGCTAGTTGGCATGATAATTGCTAGTTTAACAGCTAGTTTTCAAAATTAAATGTAAAATTGATTTTGGCATGTTTGTAAGTGATTTTTAAAGATTAATTATCAGGTCTGGACATATTTTAAATTTGATTTTAATTCTGGTCCATGACAATTTAATTGATTAATTTTAAAATCACTTAAAAACTATGACTAGTTTGTGTTTGTTACATGTTTAATCAACATTATTTGTTTTGTTTTGATTAAAATGGTAAAAACACATTTAGATCAAATTGGTACAGAACATTAACTCAATATTTATGACCTTATTTAAATTATTAAATGATTCATAAAATTGATTTAAGTGTTTGTGCAATTTTTGGCATTATATGAGCATTAAACAACTAGTTTCATTGTTGTTTGTTTGTTTAAGTATGAATGCCGGGTATTATATATATGTTCTTCATGATTTTATGTTTAATTCATGTTGGTACATATTATATGTATTTTTAATGTTTATGGGCTGTATGACATAAAATTAAAAATGGCAAAATTGGAAATTATACTAGAGTTGATTTATGGCACAAATCTAACTAGTTTGTGTTTTGGGCTTTTAAGAGAACTTATTTAATAAGAGGATTTATTCCATTGGGTTTCGGCCCAGGCCCATCATGGGGTCTTCTCTTAAAGGTTCAAGTACACAATTTCCATTAATGGGCTTGGCTAAATTAATTAAAATTGGACTTTGTTTTATCCATGAATGTTATGTATATTTATTTGCTTGTTTGGTGTGATGAATGGATATGCATGGTGCATTCATGGGCCCTGGGTTTTGTAATTAAATATGGCCTGCGAGCCATTATGTATTATTGTAAAAATTTCATTTATTTCTTAGAATAGAATTTAATTGAAGACTTTGTAAATCAAGATGAAGCCCACCGGAGTGGAGAAGCCCAACTCGAAGATTCTTATGTAATAGTATAGAATCTTAGTTGTAAGTTTTTGGGCCCATGTTTGTCACGCTTTACTTTATGCAATTATATATATATGCATGCTATGTATGGATGACAAAGCGTATGCCATGTAAGCCGTAATAAAATGAATCCCTAAAAAAATAGTAAGTCACAAAGTTGCCTTCCTAATTCGAAACATGTCAAGGCATCGATCATCGGTCACGTAGACTAGGAGTCCTAGATGCGCCCGATTATCTTTGTGAGGCATGGGTTGTGAATGTAGGTTGGACTTATCATGGAAAGGGATGCCCGGACCTAGGCAACTAATAAATGGGTTGTGCTATAACATCCTAAGATGTTAGCCCATTTGATCCAAGAGTCATGTACGAGACATGATTGGAGTTTTCCTACCTAAGTAACTTAACTTGTTAGGTGTACAAGCTCAGCTTGACTAATAAGTTGTTGAGAAAAGTGGATCTTGGCCCACATTAAATCACTAACGCGAATTATTTAAAGGGATATTAATTCGGTTTGTGGGATCATTAATAAGACCTCATTTAATCTTGCTAAATTTTATTGTAGATTGAAAATGGCATCTTCATACAACAATTTCTCATTGCGATCGGTCCTTGAAAAGGACAAATTGAATGGCACCAATTTCATAGACTGGTCTCGAAACTTAAGAATAGTTCTTAAGCAAGAGAAGAAGTCGTATGTTTTGGATGCACCCTTGCCTGATGAACCAGGAAGGAACGCCTCTGCTGTTCAAAAGGAAACTTTTGAGACCAAGAAGAGCGACTCCAATGATGTGACCTGTCTGATGCTGGCCACTATGGTGCCTGAATTGCAAAAGCAATTTATGGACCAAGAGGCTTATGCGATCATGGTGCACCTCAAGGAGATGTTCCAAGAGCAAGCTCGTCACGAGAGGTTCGTGACAACAAAGGCATTAATTTCTTGCAAGATGGCTGAGGGTACACCTGTTAGTACCCATGTACTCAAGATGAAAGGGTATCTTGATACTCTTGAGAAGCTTGAGGTACTAGTGCCAAAGGAATTGGCCACTGACTTGATCTTAGGATCATTGCCTGCTGCTTATGATCCATTTGTGATGAATTATAACATGCATGCAATGAACAAGTCAGTCACTGAGCTTCATGGGATGCTTAAGAATGCTGAAGAAAACATTCGAAAGACCAATCCCGTACTAATGGTTCAAAAGGGAATTAAGAAGGGACAAGCTAAGGGAAAGGGAAAGGGAAAGGCAAAACCCAAGTCAAGTGGGAGTGCACCTCAGGCCCAATCCAAGCCCAAGGTGCCAAAACTCAAAGAGAGTGAGAGCACTTGCTTCCATTGCAACAAGATAGGGCATTGGAGGAAGAATTGCGCTCTCTTTAAGGAAGAACAAAAGAAGAATGGAGCCAAGGCGTCCAGTTCTGGTATTTTTGTTGTTGAAGTTAACCTTTCTATTTCTACCACTTGGGTATTGGATACCGGTTGTGGTTCTCACATTTGTTCAAATGTGCAGGGGTTAAGAAATAGGCGGTTACTTGGGAAGAATGAAGTGGACCTCCGTGTGGGGAATGGAGCACGAGTTGCTGCCATGGAGATAGGCGACTATCACCTCACTTTACCTTTCGGACTTTGTATTGTTTTGAATAAATGTTATTATGTGCCTGCTATGAGCAGAAACATTATTTCAGTTTCATGTTTGGATAATGATGAATTTGATTTTGTTATTGAAAATCGCAATGCTCATATTCGTCGCCAAGGCATTTCTTATGGCAATGCCATGTTGCAAAATGGCCTTTATATCCTTGATTTGCAAAACAAAGAGTCCATATACAACATTAATACAAAGAGGGTTAAATCAAACGAATTGAACCCTACTTACTTCTGGCATTGTCGCTTAGGACATGCAAACGAAAAACGCATTTCAAGACTCCACAAAACTGGAGTGCTTGGGTCATTCGACTTAGAGTCTTATGATACATGCGAGCCATGTTTGCATGGAAAAATGACAAAGAGTCCTTTTAATAAAAATGGCGAGAGGACTAATGGCTTATTGGAACTAATACATTCCGATGTATGTGGACCTTTAAGTACACATGCTAGAGGTGGTTTTAGCTACTTCGTGACATTCACAGATGACTTCAGTAGATATGGCTATGTCTATCTGATGAAGTACAAGTCTGAAACTTTTGAGAAATTCAAAGAGTTTAAGAATGAAGTAAAAAACCAACTTGGCAAAAGTATAAAAGCCATTCGATCAGATCGAGGTGGCGAATACTTAAGCCAAGAGTTTGACAATCATCTAAAGGAGTGTGGTATTATTTCACAGCTCACTCCTCCTGGAACACCTCAATGGAATGGTGTGTCCGAAAGGAGAAATCGAACTCTGTTGGACATGGTTCGATCTATGATGAGTCAAGCTAATCTTCCTATCTCTTTTTGGGGTTATGCATTAGAAACTACTGCGTTTCTATTGAATCGTACTCCAACTAAAGCAGTTGAGAAGACACCATACGAGGTATGGATTGGGAAAGAACCCAATATGTCTTTTCTCAGGATTTAGGGCTGTGAAGCACATGTTAAGAAATTAACATCTGAAAAACTAGAGTCCAAATCCACTGTCTGCTTGTTTGTGGGTTATCCTAAAGAAACAAAGGGATACTACTTTTACTCACAAGCCGAGAACAAAGTATTTGTTGCTCGCAAGGCTGTTTTCTTGGAAAAGGAGTTCCTTCTCAAGAAAGACAGTGGGAGTAAAGTAGAACTTGGAGAAATTCAAGCACCACAAACTCCTATAGAGGATGGTTTGGAAATGGGATCAAGTTCACAACCAGTTGTGGAATAAGAACCCATTACACAAGAACCTAGAAGGTCCGGTAGGGTACGTCAGGAGATTGAGAGATATGGATTTCTAATCACTGACAGTGACACTATTGAGTTAGTAGATCGTGAGGATCCTACTACCTACCGAGAAGCTATTGAAAGCCCAGACTCGGATAATTGGCTTGAAGCCATGAAATTCGAGATGCAATCAATGTACGATAACCAGGTTTGGACCTTGGTTGATCCACCAGAAGGTGCTAAGGTAATTGAATGCAAGTGGTTATTCAAACTAAAAGATGATAAGACCTACAAAGGTAGACTAGTAGCAAAAGGTTTTCGACAAACTCATGGTATAGACTATGACGAGACCTTTTCGCCTGTAGTCATGCTCAAGTCCATTAGGATCTTGCTTGCCATAGCTGCATATCATGATTATGAGATATGGCAAATGGATGTCAAAACTGCTTTCCTTAACGGAAATTTACTTGAGGATGTGTATATGACACAACCTGAAGGTTTTGTCAATCCCAAGCATCCTAAGAAGGTATGCAAGCTTCAAAAATCCATTTATGGATTAAAGCAAGCATCCCGAAGTTGGAATCTTCGCTTTGATGAGGCAGTCAAAGAATTTGACTTCATCAAGAACGAAGATGAGCCTTGTGTGTACAAGAAGGTTAGTGGGAGCATAGTAGTGTTTCTGGTCCTATATGTGGACGACATCCTTCTCATTGGGAATGATATTCCAACATTGCAAAAGGTTAAGCAATGGTTGGGAAAATGTTTCTCAATGAAAGACTTAGGTGAAGCCGAGACAATACTTGGTATTCGAATCTATAGAGATAGATCGAATCGGCTTTTGGGACTAAGTCAAGAAAAGTACATAGACAAAGTACTAAAGCGTTTTAGTATGGGAGACTCAAAGAAAGGATACATACCTTTGGCTTTGGGAGTTCCTTTGACTAAAGAACAGTGCCCTAAAACCAAAGAGGAAAGGGACAACATGAGTAGAATCCCATATGCATCTGCTATTGGATCTATCATGTACGCTATGTTATGTACTAGGTTGGATGTTGCTCATACACTGAGTATAACCAGTAGGTTTCAGCAAGACCCTGGTGAGAAGCACAGTACCTGCGAAGGACTAAGGATCACTTCTTGGTGTATGGTGGTCAAGAAGAGCTCGTCATACAAGGTTATGCCGATGCTGCTTTTCAGACCAGCACTCAGGATTCTAGATCGCAATCTGGGTTTGTTTTTGTTTTGAACGGTGGTGCTGTCAGCTGGAGAAGCTCGAAGCAAGAAACCGTTGCCGACTCAACTACAGAATCTGAGTATATTGCAGCAAGTGAGGCTGCAAAAGAGGCTGTTTGGATTAAAAATTTCATTAATGGATTAGGAGTAGTCCCAAGCGTCCTAGATCCATTAGAAATTTTTTGTGACAATAACGGGGCCATTGCACAGGCCAAGGAGCCCCGGTCACACCAGAAATCAAAACACATACTCAGAAGGTACCACTTGATCAGAGAAATCATTGATCGTGGGGACGTCAAGGTTAGCAAGATATCAAGTGAAGACAATGTAGCAGATCCTTTGACGAAACAGTTACGTCCAAATCTGCACGAAGCTCATTTGAGAGCGTTCGATCTTAGGGCTATGCCCAATTGGGACTAGTGCTAGTGGGAGATTGTTAGTGTAAGCCCTAGCCCCAATGCATTGTAACGAAACACTTGAAATTAATAAAATGAGGCATTAGTTTTATCTTTTGTATTCCTGTGCATATCAATTGATAAAACTATCCAAGAATGTCGTTTCGGTTTAAGTTATCATGTGTGAGGCACATGGATTGTAAGACCTTGAAATAAATGAGACATCATTCTAAATATCCCTAGTCAGTCATTGTTATGGGAATAACAAACGAATTAAGACTAGTATGCTCTCTCTGATCTTATGAGTTCTGTCTTACGGATCATTAGGACAAGAGTGTCAATCAGAGATCTTAGATACATGTTAAAGAACATGGTATCTGGATTCGATCCATTCGTGAGAACACTACATGGTACAAGTCATAAGTGTTTCTCATATGCAAGTTTTGCATCAGAGTTCTTAGACCTAAAATCTCTATGAAACTCTTTATGAATTACTATGTACTTTGACATACACCTAACGTGCTCGTAACAGAGTGACAAGTATGGGTATGCTTGGGTATGCATTGATTTATGTTAGAGAGCATGAGAGAAGTGAAGGGATTACCCCTCTCGATAAGAGAGAAAATATCATCGGCCACTTGATCAGTGAACTGAGAAGTGTATGGCCATACCGAGATGAAATAATGAGTAATCATTATTTATCTGAGAGTTCAGTATCACTGGAATATCAAGAAAGGAATTAATATATATAAGGATGACTAGTTCCATGCCTTATATTAATTCTGATATTTAAGGGTAAGGGATTATGCAAAATTGCATTAGGTCACTAAATGCCATTTGCATTTTCGTTTAATTTGGAATGCTATAATATCTTGCTAGAGAATATATATAGCCTTTGAATTAATTTTTATTAATTCATTGCCAATATTAAATGGACCTATAGGATCGCACATAAAGCACTGGGCTTAAAATTGTATTGGAAATTAATTTAGACTTTTATTTAAAGTCAAATTAATGCATGCAATGGGTGAACAGATTTTTTACTGTTAACAATTGGTCACGAGAGAAATTTACTGGCATGTGTTAGGTTTAATTTCAATTGATTAATTATCTATGTATAATTAAGTTAATTGAGTATTAAATCCTAAATTATATTTAATCAAAATATAATACTTGAGAGGGAATTAAAGTAACCAAAGTTTAAACTAGGAATCCTAGTTAAATTTGGCAACTAATTACCTTAGTTAAGTAAGTTTGTTTTGATTAACTAAATGATGCCATTTGAATTTAAATTCTAATAGAATTTAAATTAAAATATATATCTCTTAATTATTAAGTGTTAAGTGGCTGAAATTGCTACCTAATTTAAGGCACTCACACATGACTAAAGTAAGTGATATATATTAAATGAATTAAAGGAATAATGGTGGGTGCCACTTTTATTCTTCTTCTCTCTTTTTGGCCATGAGACTATTAGTGGGATTGGTAGAGATTTGTTTTTCTCTCAATTCTCTCATGGAAGGTGACTAAGATAGAAACAAAAGAAGAAAGAACAAGAAGAGTTCTTGTGTTTTTCAAACAATTCCATTGCCTAATACACAAATATAGAGCTAGCACTCTTGATTTTAAGCTATCTTTGCAAGTGTGTGTGAACATAGAGAGGAGTGGCATAAAGGCTGTTCCTTTGGCATTGGTGGTGAAGATCTAAGGTAAATAAATTCATCTTAGTTGCTGGTCATCATCAAAATCAAGTCTTGAAGTGCATCTAAAGTTGTAAGTTTCAAAACTCTAAAATTGCATGTTTTCGATTCTAGTTTATGGATTAACGTGGTATGTATGATCGATTTTATTTTTTTTTCCGCTGCGTGATCATCATATACATATCATGTTATATTCCATCATAGATTTCATGGGACCTTTTCTAATCTCCTACAGTTTGAATACATCTTAGTGGCGGTAAACTGTGTGAGCAAATAGGTAGAAGCTGTAGCCACTAGGAATTGTGATGCTAAAGTTGTTCTAGAATTCCTAAGAAAGAATATATTCACCCATATAGAGCTCCTAGAGCCATCACTGATGATGGTGGTAAACATTTTGTAAACCACCAATTTAAGGCTTTGCCAAAAAAGTTTAGAGTCAGGCATAAGGTCACCAACCCATATCATGCCCAAGCTAATGGTAAAGTAGAGGTGTTAAATCGAGAAGTTATGGCTATTCTAAAAAAATAGTCAATGCCTCTATAAAAGATTGATATCTTAAGCTAGATGAACCATTGTGGGCATACAGGATAGTGTTTAAGACTCTTATAGGAATGTCACTCTTTAGATTAGTCTTTGGCAAATCATGTCAACTCTCGGTAGAATTGGAATACAAAGATTATTGGGCCACTAAATTCTTTAACTTTGATCTTATAAGTGTAGGGAAATGTAGGACATTATAGCTAAATAAGTTGGAGGAACTCAGGTTTTGGGCTTATAACCATGTAGCCAAATATAAAGAGAACACCAAGAAATAGCATGATAGAAAGCTAATAAAAGAAGATTTTGTACCAGGTATGAACTTGCTCCTATAGTATAATAGGTTGAGTTTGTTTCTAGGAAAGTTGAAATCAAGGTAGAAAGGGCCTTTTAAAGTCATAGGAGAAGACAAATTTGGAGTGGTAACTCTGAATCACCCAAGAGATGAAAGGGAGTTCAAAGTAAATGGCCATCGTGTGAAGCACTATTTTGAATTGACATTCGATGGTACTTTAATAATTGTCCCCCTCACAGATCCTTAACTGTGCTTGAAAGTCCAGCTATGAACTTGATAAATGCATAACTCCTACTTAACCCTTCTTTTTATTAGCTTTTCTGTTGTTTTTGCAATTTAATTAGGTTTGTTTGTGGTTCAAAGAATTTATATTTAAAGGTCTTCAATTGTATGTTGTTACCTATTGAAATAATGTTGAAGGTGCTTTATGTTGACCTCAATAATTCAAAAGATGGAACTTTTTGGTGATTTTCAGGGGTTACGATTAGTAAGTTAACCCAGCTGATCGTGACATAGAGGTATTTTCACTTTTGGATCTAAGAGAACTCATAGGTCACGGTGAGTATGTTTTACATGTTGGTCGTGACATAAATTGCATTTTTGCTTCTATACTTTTGTAGGTCATGATCAATAGGTTTCTACTACTAACCATGACATAGGATCCCTTTAGCTTTTGAAACTCAAAGAGCCATAGGTCACGATAAGCATAATTGTACTACTAACCGTGACATACATGTGCATTCACTTCTGTATTGAATTTTTCCTGTTAACCCTAACTCTGTTCATTTTTAGTCTAGTAGCCAAATTAAAACTACCTCATGATCAGTAGGTTGGTATTGTTGACTGCGACCCCCCAAAAACCCTACTTTAAAAATCTTTATTTTAAAATCGCCAACCATTATTTTCTCTTTCTTCCATTTTCTTTCTCCTTTCTTTCTCCTTTCTCTCTCATTTCCTCACATTTCTCCATTGATTCTTCATCAAAATTTCTTTTTCTTTTCGTGTTTAGGTCGTATTTCTTCTGCAAACTTCAGCTGGTAAGTATTTTCTTTGTTTTATTTAATTTTTTTTCATCTTTTTCATGGTTTCTAATCAAATTTTTTATTTGTGTTTATGTTCTTCTTTGCTTTTCGTTTTTCTCTTTTAAATTCTACTTTAGTTAATTTTTGTTTTTGGTTCTTATGTTTTGTTTTCCTTTAGTTATTTTTCTCTATCTAGATCTATAGTCTTTTCCTTATCTACCAAGTGAGTTCTCTCACACTTATTGTTTTTTCTTTAATTTTTATTTTTTTTTCATTTTGTTCTTCTTTTTCTTACAATTTTTGCGCTACTGTTTGTTTTATTTTTCTGTGTTTTTTTGTTCCTTCTATTTTTTCCCCACCTTCCTTCTTTTTCGATCCCTTTAATGCTTTTGGTTGTTTTTAATTTTGTGAATTTTTCTTTTTCTTTTTCTTCTTCATTTTTTCTTCTCTTCATTTTGCAATTTATGTGTGGATTTTCTTTATTGTTGTTCATTTTAGTTGTTTATCTTCCTTCTATGATCTTGTTAATAGTTTTCTTTTTCTTTAATTTTGCAATTTCAGTTTTTCATTCTTCCTCTTTATTTCTTTTTCTTCGAAAAATTTTCTTTTCTTTTATTTTATTTGCACACTTTTCACACTTTTGCCCAAAATTTTGAAACCCTAATGTTCAAATTCATCTATTTTCTTTATGGTTTTTTTATTTTCCACTTAAATACCTTTTTGTTCACATATATATTATGCAAATTATCACGGGGATGTGCGATTCTAGGTATGTTTCCTATATTCTACATCTTTAATTTACAAATTCTTAGGGCTAAAATTTGTTAATATAATTGTGATGAGTTGATGAAGTGTTTTCTCCATTATCCTCATAATTTTACTGTTGGATTGGTCCTTGTGTGTGATCACCTCTAGTTTGGCCATCTTAAACTTTTGCCTGCCACTTGTTTGTTTGATTGCTTGAGTGAGATTTTTCTCTAATTTTGGCTGTTGTTTTGGAACCTGGTAACTACTTTTTGTGCCTCTTGTTCATTTTTTTAGAGTACCAACAATATAATAACATAAAAAAATCAATTTTATAAAATGAAATGTGACATTATATAAAGGACCAAATGTTTTGCCTAGGGCATAACCACTAACAATCTCCCACTCACATTAGGCCTAATCACATAAGTGTCTAATACCTATAGACCTAGTATGACCATCATGTTTGGCTTTTAGGAGAGCCTTTGTAAGTGGATTAGCAATGTTGTTATCTGTTGGTACTTTGTATATCTTGACATCTCCTCTTTTAATGATTTCACGAATGAGATGAAAATGCCTGGAGTATATGTTTGGATCTCTGATGGGATCTAGGCTCTTTAGTCTGTGTTATAGCACCATTATTGTCAAAATAAAGGTTTATGGGATTTATGATACTAGGAACTACTCCCAGTTCAACAATGAATTTCTTAATCCATATTGCTTCCTTTGCTGCATCTGATGTTGATATATACTTAGCTTCTGTTGTAGAATCAGCGACAATGCTTTGTTTAGAACTTTTCCAACTAACAACACCTATATTTAACAAAAACACATATCCGAACTGTGTTCTATAGTCATCTTTGTCAGATTGGAAGCTTACATCTATGTAACCATTTACTACTAGCTCATGTTCCAATCCTCCACACACTATGAATGCATCGTTAGTTCCTCTTAAGTATTTATGGATATTCTTAATAGTTGTCTAGTGACTTTCACCAAGATTTGATTAGTTTATGCTTGTCATGCTCAATGCATATTAAATGTCCAGTCTAATTATAATATAGCATACATGATAGATCCTATAGCCGAAGCATAAGGAATCATATTCATAAGGTCTCACTCATCATATATCATAGAACATTGAGTCTTGCTAAGAGTAATGCCATGAGACATTGGCAAAAATCCTCTTTTAGAATTATAAGTACTTTGACTCAGACCAATTATCCTTTTAGATTTATCCCTATAGATTTTAATCCTAAGGATATAAACAACTTCGCTGAGATCTTTCATTGAAAAATATTTCCCTAACCAATATTTGGTCTTTTGCAATATAGGGATATCATTCCCAATGAATAATATGTCATTGACATATAAGAGGAGAAACATTACAGCACTCCCACTATCCTTCTTGTATACACAAGGTTTATCTTCATTTTTGATGAATCTAAACTCTTTGATTGTTTCATCAAAATGAAGATTCTAGCTCCAAGAAGCTTGCTTTAATCCATAAATGGATCTTTGTAGCTTGCACATCTTTCTAGAATTCTCAATATGGATAAAACCTTTAGGTTGTGTCATATACAATCCTGTAACAACCTATACTCGGTCAGTTACAAGACCTAGATACCGGATGTTACACTCGAGTCTAGTTTCCTTTAAGAGGGCGAATCAAAGAATTTTACTATTTAAAAACCTTATTATTTTAATAGTTACTATTTATTCTATAAAAATTTTTGATATAGGATTAATTATTGGCAAATTCCTATGGAAAAAGTGTATAAAAACACTTCTAAAGTCATACAGTCAAAAACACCAAACAAACTCCAATATAAGATTTCCCATCTTCCCTAAATAAGCAATTAACCTAAATCCACCGTTACATCATTATACACAAGTATTTCCATTATGGACTGTATTTCCATTATACATTTGTATCAACTACACAATATATCAATGAAACTATAAACTAAATTATACCCATATCTATGTAAATGCCAAAATAACAAAAGTGCACAAACGGTAAAAATGACTTGTTATCGTAACCATGATCGCGCCTAACTCTAGCTGCATCAACTCATAAAAACTCTTTTATTTGCCACGAGAGTATGAAGCATTAAATTAACCTATGTGTGGAGAAAACCATGCATTAAGCGAAAAGCTTATTGGTGACTACCAAATTTACCTCTTCAGCTATATAGTTTAGAAATAAATTTATATCACATCAAATATACACATGTAAAATCAAAGAATATAAAAGTCGTAAATCCCAAACTTAAAGCTTACATAAGCATAAGTAATAAATATTAAACCTCACATATAACTTGAATATACGATTTCTTAAGAATGTACGTAATTGTTTTTAAATTACATAAATTATTTGTTAAACAAAACCAAATGGGCACAAACTTCAAATTTCAAGCATTCACACAAAATCGCATATATACACATACTTGTATATATGTACGTATATCCTAATTGTATTAGGTTGTACTAAATTATGTAGTGCATAATTAACCATAGTATAAATAAACTATTTACTATATTCCTTGCAGTATTTTTATAAGAGTTTTTCCTACTTATTCATTTTTTTATATTTGCCCCCATTAAATTCAGTAGAACTGTATACTGAGCTATATAAATAGGAATCAATATGAGACTGGGTTCTCAAAAACATACGGTTTATTCAATATTATTCTCTCGTTATGAACATTTATAATTTTTCCATTAACTATATATATATATATATATATATATATATATATATATATATATATATATATATATATATATATATATATATATATATATAAGTATACCAAGTTCTCAAAACCATACAGTCCACCATTTAATATATTTATATATATATACACATGTGGACTGAGCTCTCGAAGTCATTCAGCCCATAACTCAAATCAATTCACATCCACCAGAAGAGCTCTCGGAGCCATTCAATCCGGTAATCACATTAAGATGCAATACTGCTAAATTTTCCTAATTGGCATGCCAATGTTAACCCATGACTCCAAATCATATCCAGTTTTACAAAGGGCAAATATAAAATCATCATTAAATAAAGTAAAGAGTCTCATGTATATGTCAGCATTACTTATTCTTAGTACCGTTCATTTTCATCGTCTTTATAATCATAACGCATGGGATCACCGACTCAGCCATATCCTATGCATTGTATAATTTGTGTCATAGTAATAAGGTTAAAACATAAATATAATATGTATATAAACCATCTTAAATACATACATAAATTAATCTGTTAAACAAGTAAAATCACAAATTCTTTACCTCGGTAATATTCATTATTATTATATATATAGCCATACATTTTCTAATTATAATCTTAAACTCTCAGCAAGGATGATTTGAAATGAAAAAATATTAACAAACCAAAGAAACACACTCTTATAATTAAACAATTTAAGTCTAGTAAAATTCTCAAATTAAATTGAGTAATTAACACAAACTAGCCTATTAAGTGAAGTTTAACTAATAAAACCTTGTACTCTACAAGCTTTTCAAAATTAAACTAATTTGTTCCTTTTAGCTTTAAGTTGCATGTCTAATAAGCCAATACCAATAAGTGTATATAATCAATTTTCTAGATTTCTCATTTAAATTATACATATTACTTCTTGTTTCTTAATATATATATATTGATAATTTCATATATCAATTAGTTACTTATGTTACCAAGATCCAATCAGTATTATTGGCTGGATAATTAGGTTAGGCATAAGAGAACTTCAATCTTTGGTTAAATGCATCTAAATTAATGATAAGAACATTTACAAAATAAAAATTCAGATTATTCATCACAAGCTAACAATCTAAATTATATAGACATCTATCTTTGAGTCACATACCCGTTAGAATCATTTTCTGCATTTTATCCCATTTTTGCCTATTATTGTGCTTGCCAGAACTTCGCTGGCATGGGACTGAAATCACATAAAGGCAGCTAACATTGAGGAAAGTCCAACAGTGCTGGTCATGGGCTCCAATGCTTTACCACTTGGTCAGAAATTGGCCTCGAATGACTGGCTGCTCCTTTTTCGATCTACACGCTGCCGGTGAGTAGAAAGGAGGGGATGACACTAGCAAGTTCATCTCGACCTTAAGTACTCATCGGGGCTAATTAGGTCACCATTTGCCATCGCAAGCTATCAGAGAGAAGCGAAAAAGCTTCAACAAGGAGAGGGAAAAACGGAGGGGGAATTTAATGCCATTGTTGGTAGGTGGACCAACGATGTTCTTTTCGTTGGCATGGGAAGTAGCAATGACACACACTTCACTGGCGATGGCACCATTCTCTCTTACTCCCTCTTTCTCTTTCTCTCTCTTCTTTCCTTCTTTTTCCTCTATTTTTTTCTTTTTTTTTCTTTAATGGTCCTTTTTTTCTTTGTAAATTTATGGCCATCGTATCTTTGTCCCGAAATTTCTGGGGACTTTAGAATCAATTTTCCATTTATATTAATTTCTTATTATTACTTCCTAAAATATACTTTATTTAAAAATTATTAATTTAAAAACCTAAAAATGATGCTAACTTGTATCGCATCCTCAATAAATTGACCCTGCAAATCAGTATTAGTAGTACTATTCGTATATTCAAAATATTCTCAGACCACTCGAGTTTGGGGTGTTACATATCCTCAAGTAAGTTTCCATTAAGAAACACTGTTTTGGCATCCATTTGCCATATCTTGTATTCATAATATGAAACAATGGCAATAAAAATTCTTATTGATGTAAGCATTGCGACTGGTGAAAAAGTTTCATCATAGTCAATACCATGAGTTTGCTTGAAACCTTTTGCAACAAGTCTTGCTTTAAAGGTATGTACTTTCCTATTCATGTCATTTTTCTTTTTAAAAACGCATTTGCACCCAATGGTTTTAATTCCTTCAAGTGGATCAATCAAGTTCCAAACTTAATTATCAAACATGGGTTGCATTTCAAATTTTATAGCCTTTAGCCATTTCTCAGAATCTGAACTTGACACAACATCTTGATGGGTAGTAGGCTCATCTTGATATATGAGCATTACTTCATGACTATCTGTTATGAGAAATCCATATCTCTCGGGTTGATGTCGTGTCCTATTAGATTTGCGCAATTTTTGTGTAACTTGTATAGGTTCCATAACTGTTTGTGAAACTTATTGAGTTTCCATCGATAATCCAATGCCATCTTATGGTTCTCAAACTTCTTCAAGTTCTATTTTACTCCCATTGGTTCTTTTAGAAATAAATTCTTTTTCTATAAAGACACCATTTTGAGCAACAAACACTTTATTCTTAGAGGGATTATAAAAGTAATATCCTTTAGTTTCTTTAGGATATCCCACAAAAAGGAATTTATCAAATTTAGGTGCTAATTTATCTGAGACTTTTCATTTGACATAAGTCTCACAGCTCTAAATCTTTACAAAAGACAAACTAAGAATTCTCACAGTCCATATCTCATATGGTATCTTTTCAACTACTTTAGATGGAACTCGCTTCAAAGTGAATACAGTTGTTTCTAATGTATAGCCCCAAAAGTATAAAAGATGATCTATTTAACTCATCATTGATCGAACCGTATATAATAAAGTTCGATTCCTTCTTTCAAAAACACCATTCCATTGTGGCATTCCGATGGAGTTAATTGTGAAACAATTCCATAATTTCTTAGATGATCATCAAACTCTTGGCTTAAGTATTAACCACCCCGATCAAATTGAAGTGCTTTAATAGTTTTACCAAGTTGATTTTGAACTTCATTTTGAAAGGTTTTGAACATTTCAAATGATTCATGTTTATGTTTCATTCAATAGATATAACCATATATACTAAAATCATTAGTGAAAGTAATAAAGTATTGAAATCCTCCTCTGGCATTTATGCTTAAGGGCTACATACATCAGTATGTATAAGGCCCAATAAATTAGTGGCTTTTTCACTATGTCCAGTGAAGGGATCCTTTGTCATTTTGCCTAATAAACAAGATTCATAATTTTTAAATGATTCAAAATCAAATGATTCCAAAAGTCCATCCTAATGGAGTTTTGATAACGCATTTCTCATTTATATGACCAAGGCGACAATGCCATAAATATATTTTATTCGAATCATTGGGTTTGGATTTCTTTGTAGTTATGTTATATATATCCTGATTGTTGGATTTTTCTAGATTTAAAACGTAAAGTCCATTATATGAATCAACAATACAATAAAACATATCATCATAATAAATAGAACATTTCTCATTCTTAATAAGAAAAGAAAAACCTTCATCATTAAAATAAGAAATTGAAATAACATTCTTACTCAAAGTAGGAACATAAAACTAATTGTTCAAAACTAACAAAAACCCAATGGGCAAAGTCAACTCATAAGTCCCTACAGCTAAAGCAACAACTCTTGTTCCATTTCCAACTTATAGGTCCACTTTACGCTTTTTTAGATGCCTACTCCTTTTGAGTTCCTGTACATTTGTACAAATGTAAAAACCACATCTAGTAATTAATACACAGGAAGTAGAAGCATATAAATTAATTTCTATAACATAAATACCTAAAGATGTAGTCTCATTATTATTCTTCTTCTTCTTCTTCAATTCTTCTAAGTAAAGCTTGCAATTCCTCTTCTAATGACAGATTCATTGTAATGGAAAAAAAACTCAATCTTTTGGAGCTTTTGCCTTAGGTTTAGGTCCATCTTGTGCCTTAGGCTTACCAATAACTTTTGCCTTAGCCTTAGCCTTTTCTTGCCCTTATTTTTCATCATTTTTCTTTATTAACCATAAGAATATCCTTAGCTTTTTTTTCTAATGTTTTGTCAGTTGTTTTAAGCATCGCATGCAACTTAGCAAGGGATTTCTCCATATTATTGATATTATAGTTCATAACAAATTGGTTACAACTATCAGGTAATAAATTAAGGATCAAATTCGTGGCTAGGTCTAAAGTGATAGGAAATGCAATCCTTTCAAGGTGATTAATATAGCCTTTCATTTTCAAAACATGAGAGCTTACTGATGCACCTTCATCCATTTTACAAAAATGCAAAGCTTTGGTAGTCTCATACCTATCTTACCTTGCTTGTTATCATAATGTCTGTTTAAGATGATGACTTAACTCGTAAGCCTATAAATGTTCTAGATTCTTCTGAAGTTTTGGGTACATTGTGGCTAACATAAGACATCCCACATCAACAGAATTATCAGCATGTTTCTTTTATTTGTCCTTGACTACCCTTTAGGCATTAGCAGGCGAGACAGGAGAAACACGGCCATCGAGCACATATAGCTTCGTTTCTTGCTTAAGAGCAATTCTTAAGTTCCTAAACCAGTCAAAGAAGTTGGTGCCATCTTCTTTGTGTTTGTCCTTCTCAAGGACTAATCACAGTGATAGGGTGGAAGAGTTATTTGAGTCCATTGAGCTACAAATATGTAAAATAGATATTAAAATTAGTAATAATTTCATTTTAAGGTATTTCTTAAAACACCCACTAAAATATTAACCCTCAATATTAATTACAACAATTGTAATGATTTAGTGGGCTAAGATCCATATTTCACTTAATTATAAGTCAGCTTTGGCATGACATTTAAAATCAAGTTATTTAGGTAGATAACTCCTTAACAATTACATCTCATGTAACTCTTAGATTCTTTATGGGATTTTGAGATCATATATCTCGGCATGTTATAATCCCATCTAATCCCTTAAGCCTAAAACCATTTTGATAGCCTAATTAAGTCTAAACATTTTTAAATATATCGGTAACACCATTACCCATCCTATCTTACTATGATAACCTAATGTACTTCACTTTGGCAAAACCTACATTTTGGTTATCTTAGTCTTGATAGGTTTTATAATTATAGGTAGCATAAGACTTAAAATTTTGGTGAGGGAATTTTAAATTTTAAGTTATTATGTCTATGTATTTACATATCATGCATCATCCCATACATGGCATCTCATACACATATATAATCATTAATCACATCACATACCGATATAATATGCATAATATATAAAACATGTCATAGCATTGCCAAAATTATATGATCTTCATAAGCCAATATGAAGATCAAAGGTCAATCCTAGGTGGAATTACATAAACTTGTCTTAATCAACAGTTTCCACTTTGGACATCCTTCAGCATGGCATTAGATTGATCCCCTTCACGGTCTTATTGAAATTCCTTCATCTTCATTACAATAATGAAATAAACTATTATACTAAAACTATTAGTAAAATAAAATTAGAACAAAAGAACGACACACAGGTCATATTTAAAATTACAAACCCATAAAATGAAAAAATAAAATAAATAAAGTAAACACCATCACAAGGGTCTTAATTTGCCATGCTATGCACCATGCAAAGACATCATACATGCATATATCAATTAAAATTAAGTCATCTCATATCATGCTCAAATAATTTGCATTAAATTGATTTATTAAAATTGGTGAATAATAACATTAATGATATATTAGGCACTACAATTAGCAACATTAATATCATTAATAATTTACTGCCCAAAAAGCCCATTATGTATCCTAAAAATATCACATTTTCCGATCATATCAGCAACTATTTAATCACATTAAAGATATATAATACAACCAAATTTAATTAAATATAGATTACACATTTAATCTCATGATAATTCATTTAATCATGTTAAAATAGAATTAACACACACATGTTAATTGACCGGTGTCTAGCAAGTGTTCTAGATTGATTAATAATATAGAAAAATAAGATTAAGACTCTGAATATCGTACCCAAGGGAAACTATGTAAATGCAACTTGTTTCAAATTTTAAAATGAACACTATATACCAAAAGTAAAAGAAATCCTAAGTTTTGTGATGATGAAGAAGTAATGAACTCAAAACAATTAATACATAGATTTAAATAGAGAATTCTAAACAAAGCAAGGAAGAATAATGTAAATTGGTAAAAATCAATATTAAAGACAACTTCTACTAAATGACTATCTACCTCAACTACTATTGTAATGACTCAGCTAAAAGAAATACAAGTGATTATGGAAAACAAATGATATAAGGCCAGATAGCTTATTTAGACTATCAATCTATATATTAAACTTTCTTATTTAGAATGATTTAACACATAGCATAAGAATTTGGTTTTGAACTCCTAAACATCCATTAAACTATTTTTCAAGCAAACTTAAGTTCAATCTATTCTTAGTTTAACTACTCTCAATTTTAGTTTATTTGTATTAACATATAATTACACCTACTTCAGAATACATTCATGCATAAATACTGATGAACCAAACCAATAGCATGCATATCATAGATCATATATAAATCAAATACTAACTATTAATCAAATAAGTTAACAATTGATCTTAACACAATCTTTAGATATGAAATTGTACAAAACTAAGAAATAATTAACTTATATTAAATGAAAGCACAACTAAGTCATTACAATAAGAGTTAAGGATTCAAGTATCCTTTAGCAAAACTAAAAAACTACTCACTGCTCATCTTAAAAATTAAAGTATATAAATAAATGAAAATGATACAAACACTTAGATATTCCACTGCTCTTGAGACCCTTGCAAAGTCTTTAATAATAGTATCTAACCCTAAATGCAAAAATAAAATAAAATTAAAGTGTTTAATTGGTAAAGACAATTATCCCCCTATCATCGGTGTTTTTTGCTACTTAAATAGCTTAAAACTATAAGAATTTTGACTGTTAAAACTTCCCAAACCAACAGGAAGTAGAGTCCTTTTCAACTTTAACAACTGGACTCGGTATAGTGATATTTCACTCCATCGAGTGAGGCTCTTTTATCCTAGAGCTTTGGAGTGACTTAGTAGAGTGAATGGGTACTCTATCGAGAGATTATTTTCTTTATGCCCTGCTTTCTTTGTCCCACTCGGTAGAGTAAGTGTGTACTTCACCAAGTGGTTGCTTTTTGGAATAACAAAAGACTTCTTCTCTTTTTCCCTTTAGACTACCCGATAGAGTGATCAATTCACTCCATTGAGTGACTAGGCTCTGGACTATACGATGAACTTTGTCTTCATAAAAAGCCTTCAATTGCTAAAATTACACATTTGCCCTTAGTGACATTTTTCCCAATTAAGGAAAAGGTTAGTTTCTTTACACCTTTTCAAAACAAATACAAGGTTATTCAAGTAAGAATCAAAATCATGATCACATAAGTAAAGTCATCTATAAAGACTTCTATAAAATTTTTAATGAAATCATGAAATACAGCCATCATAGACCTTTTAAAGGTGGTTGGGGCATTACAAAAACCAAATGACATTCTCCTAAATGCAAAGGTTCCATAAGGGCATGTAAATAGAGTCTTTTCTTGGTCTTTCGGGGCTATAAGAATTTGCATATATCCCGAATAATCATCTAAAAAGCAGTAAAACCTATTCCCAACTAATATCTCTAACATTTGGTTAATAAAAGGTAAAGGGAAGTGACCCTTCCTAGTGGCATTGCTCAACCTACTATATTCTATACACAATCTCCATCCTATCACTGTTCGTGTCAGGATAAGTTCATTCTTTTCATTAGTTATAATAGTCATTGTTATGCTTTATCTAAAAGCTTAAATACTGTAAGTATACAATGTACCGGTTAGAGTACTTCAGATATCGATCCCACAAGGAATGTTGATTGAAACTACTCACTATTACTACTCAATTTTAATCTTATTTACAACGTTCGTAAGTGGAAATTAATTCTAATCTACTTTATTGTGTAAACTAATTAAATCTTAGATAAATATGATCAAAGAAGACAATCTATATAATGAAATCTCATGATCATGCATTTGACACCATTATTTCAATTAAAATGTTTTAATCTTATTAGTAAGCCAAGTTGGAATATATTTCTCATCCACTCTCTCAACATGAATTAGAATGCCTAAAACATGTAATTAAAATTCTATTCCTTAACTCTCGTTAATGAACTAGTTGATTCTACTACACATTTTAAGATTATTCTTTGCCTTAATCAAATACACCCAAGTCATTCTAGTGCAACAATCAATGAAAGTAACAAACCATCAATTTCAAGACAAAGAGGCAATTTGTGTAGGCCCCCAAACATCAGAATGAACAATCATAAATGGCTCACTGGCTTTATTATCACTCAAAGGATAAGAGTTTTTATTATATTTAGCGTACTCACAAGCATCACAAGATAAAGAATCAAATCGAGTTCTAACAAATAAACTAGGATATAGTTTTTATAAAACAAAAAATGATGGATGCCCTAATCGTCTATGCCATTGAATGATCTCCTGGTTGACATCCTGATACCCTCCAAAAAAAGCCAACTCTTGACTGTCTTGCAGCATATATAAACCATCGTGCTCTCTACCACTGCCAATCCTTTTCACTATTTGAAGATCCTGAAAGATTCAAAAATCAGGAAAAAAATTCAACCTTAAAGTTAAGAGTTTTAGTGATAGCACTGACAGATAAAAGATTGACAGGGAATTAAAGAACATGAAGAACATAAGACAATTTAATATTAGGAGTACAAACAATAGAACTTGTCCCAAAAATAGGGATTAAAGACCCATCAGCGACCTTGGCACTATCCCTTTTTAAACAAAGAGAGTAGTTAATAAAGCCTTTAGAACTACCTGTCATATGTCTATTCACACCAAAATCAATAATGCATGAGTTATGATAAGAAAAAGTAGTACCTGACTTGATCAAATTAGAGGTAGCATTGGATGAAGGAGTAAGCTGAGACAGAAGATGCCTGAAATGCAAAATCTCATCAGAAGAGAGACTCTCAACTGAAGTCAACTCCTTAGATGATTCTACTATTTCTAACACATGTGCTTCAGCCCTTGTTGGATTAACTCATTTTTCCCCATGGCCTCTACTAGGTCTCCCATGCAATTTCCAGCAAGTGTTTTTAGTGTGCCTTGGCTTACCATAGGAATCACAGTGCAAATGATCTTTATTAGAAAGAATACCTTTTGGTTACTCAAGAGAGGTATAGGCAGTCAAACCTGACTTGTCTATAAGTGCAGTATAAAGTATAACACGTCTTCTAATCTCTTCCTATTGGATTAAAGAATGTGCCTCCTTAAGTGAAGGAAATGGAGTTCTGCTAATAACTTGAACTCGCACTTGATAAAATTTAGGATTTAAACCAGCTAAAAAATCATAAACCCTTTCCTTTTCAATCATCTTTTGAATTAGCACCACATCATCAACACATTTTGCTTGAAAATCCTGATAATAATCTAGTTCCTGCCATAAACTACCCAGCTTAGAGAAATAATCTAAAACAACAAGCTCACCTTGTTTCATACCATGAACTTTGTTCCTGAGCTCAAAGATACGAGCATCATTTCCCATTCGAGAATAGGTGGTTTTTGTAGCTTTCCATATCTTATCTACAGTGTCAAGCAATAAATACTGTCTAGAAATTTTAGGATGCATAGAATTCAAGAGCCAAGACACATAACCAATGAGTTATCTGAGTCCCATTGATTAAAATTAGGATAAGTAATAGTTGGCAGCTTTTTAATTCCATCAATATAAGCCTGCAACCTTCTAGCCTTGATCGACAATAAACATGATCTAGACCAGGCTAAATAAGTACTACTCCCCTCAAGTTTGACTGGACTAATTTGAGAATAAGGACAGTCATTAATGGGATAATGTTTCTCAATTTCCTTATGATTATCCTTAATATTTTCCATAATGAAAAAGACAAAAAAGGATTAGAAAATAGCAGGAAAAATAACCCAAAAAAAATAGAACTTGTTTATGTGTGACCTAGAAACAAATGAAAAAGGGCAGCGAGTAGATCGAAAGAAAAACGGCAGCAAAAAATTGGCCGGAGGTGGAGCCACGTTCCTCACACGCCGATAAGTGGAGAAAGGGCAGAATTGAAAGGCGGCATGTGTACTCAAGCATGGCTTTTGACGGTGTCGAAAATTTGGGTACCGGCTGAACTTGACCCAATCTATCTTTCTATGAGGGCAGTGTCGAAAGAGAAGGGCTGAAACATGACCATCTAGACTCGCCGAAAAAAAATGGTTATCGAAAAAATAACCAACTACGGAAGGGAGTTAACTCGACCTTCGAAACGGTAGTGGCTCTGATACAATGTAGATTTGTGGAACTCAAGATTTTCTTTTATCTCAAAGTTACACTGAAACAACAATACAAGGGTATATTTATAGGTATACAAATAGAAAAAGAAGAAATTACTATTCTACTCTTAATTACAAACTATTAAAAAATAGATTAACCAACAATATCAATGGGCATTTCACATCATATGTAAAATCTAAGATAACAAAATCAGCAGGCAAAATATACTTATCAACTTTAACTAACACATCTTCCACTATGCCATATGGTTTTTTAATTGATTGGTCAGCTAATTGTAAAACCATTGAAGTAGGTTTAATATAATTGAATCCCAACTTTTTGAAAATAGATAACGATATAAGCTTTATGCTTGCTCCCAAATCACATAAACACTTGGAAAACTCAACATCCCCCCAAAATGCATGGAATTGTAAAACTACCATTATCTTCCAGCTTAGTAGGCAAATTATTTGTGATTATAGAACTGCATGCCTCTGTCAGTTCAATGGTAGAAACATCTTTCCAACTTCTTTTCTTAGCAATTAAATCTTTTAAAAACTTTGCATAATTAGAAATTTGTGTTATAGCCTCAACAAAATTAAAATTTATATGCACATGCTTCAATTTATCAAGAAAAGATTGAATTTGCTTATCTTGGTTTTCCTGCTTCAAACGTTATGGAAATGGTGGTCGCGGATGAAAATTTTTTGGAGCTTTTGCTAGTAGAACCCCATTCGTCGCACTCGCGATAGGTGTCGTGCTCGCGACAGAAGGTAATTTTGTTGTAACTGGCACGCTCATGACAAGTACTTCACTCGCGAGAAACTATGGCTCCCTCATCTATCATGCTCACAGTATAAGGCTCATCCTGCTTATTATTTTCTTGCACTTTACCAAACTTATTAGTTGAAATAAATTCACTAGTATAAGATTTTCCTAACCACAAATTTATTGCCATTAAATGTTCTTCCGGGTTATCCTCTATATACTTTGTAAATTTCCTTGTAAGTGAGATGGAAGGGCCTTAGCAATTTGCCCCAATTGAACTTCCAAATTATGAATTGAAGAGGCTTGATTCTTTGTTATTTAATCGAACTTAGTTTCCATCCTCTTCTGGGTCTCCTCTTGAGCACTAAATTTCATATTCATTCCCTCCAAAAACCTATCCATCTTAACTTCTAAGGCTCCAAACCTATCTTGAGGCTATTGAAACCCCACAGCCCTATTTTGGTTGCTACTATCACCCCAAGAAAAATTAGGGTGATTCCTCCAATCGGTGTTATAAGTGTTAGAGTACGGGTTTCCTCGTCCTTGACCTTGGATGAAGCTCACTTGTTCTTCAATACTAGCCATACCCAAATTACACCCTTCACTTCCATATCCTAGTTGTCCACATATGTTACACCCACTTTGTGGACTACCTCATATACCTAGGCTATTAATTTTCTGTGTCAACTTCTTAACTTGAGCTTGCAAAGTTACTACTAAATCTACTGAATGAACTCCCTTTACATTTGAGAAAGTTGACTCTCTTGCTCTTTCAGCTGGCCACATGTAGTTGTTCATTGACATTTCCCCTAACAACTCAAACGCAACATCTATTGTCTTCCTCATAAGAGATCCATTAGCTGCAGCGTCGATTGTACCTCTTATAGTTGGATTTACTCCATTATAGAACATTTGTATCAATAATTCCCTTGGAAAATTATGGTGTGGGTAACTTCTCTGCAATTCTTTAAACCTCTCCCATGCTTCATACAAAGATTCACTATCATGTTGAACAAATGTAGTGATATCCTTTATAATCTTGGTTGTTTTGGCTAGGGGTAAATATTTAGATAAAAATGCTTTGGCTAATTGATCCCAAGTTGTTATTGACCCCCTAGTAAGGGAATTCAACCAAGCCTTTGCTTTATCCTTCAATGTAAAAGGAAAAAGCCTAAGCTTAATTGCATCCACCGAAACTCCATTGATTTTAAATGTATCACATATTTCTAAGAAATTTGCCAAATGAGCATTAGGATCCTCATTTTCCAATCCATAAAATTAAATGCTATTTTGAATCATTTGTAAAAGCGAAGGTTTAATCTCAAATTGTTTTGCAGTTACCATAGGTCTCCCCACCCCCTTGTTGAGCACCACTCAATGCCGGCGTGGCAAAATCCATCAATCATGGTGGATTCTCTTCATCAGCCATAGTCAACCTCCTAGTCCAATTTTTCTTCTTATTGGATTTGCGGTTACTCAAAATGAATCTCTCTATCTCTAGATTTAACGATTCAAGATCTTATTACGAACTCCTTGTACGAGGCATGAACTGTCAAATCCTGAAAATACACAATAAAATAAACAAACAAAAATAAATTAAATATTGTAATCCAAAATCTTAAATCAAGATTCATAATGCAATAATTCAATCAAACATTTCCCTACAATGGCGCCAAAAACTTGTTATGCTTTATCTAAAAGCTTAAATACCGCAAGTATACGGTGTACCGGTTATAGTACTTCAGATGTCGATCACACGAGGAATGTTGATTGAAACTACTCACTATTACTACTTAATTTTAATCTTGTTTACAATGTTCGTAAGTGGAAATTAATTATAATCTACTCTATTGTGTAAACTAATTAAATCTTAGATAAATATGATCAAAGAAGACAATACATATAATGAAATCTCATGATCATGCATTTGATACCATTATTTCAATTAAAATGTTTTAATCTTATTAGTAAGCTAAGTTGGAATATATTTCTCATCCACACTCTCGACATGAATTAGAATGCCTAAAACATCTAATTAAAATGCTAATCCTTAACTCTCGTTAATGAACTAGTTGATTCTAATACACATTTTAAGATTATTCACCAACCTATAGCAATTATCTCCACATGCGATCTCTCAAGCTATGCTTCAATAATGAATTTACTATTAACTATCAATAAGATGTTGCTCTCTCTAACTCTCTTATTTATAACCATTATTAATATTTTCAGAAAAGGAATTGCCATCTAAGGTCATTTTCCTTCACCTATAATGATACTAATAAAATATTAATAGCAAGTTCTACATTCAAAGATCAATTATGTAAATGGAAATAGTAAATTGTTCATATATAATCAAATGCCAAAACAATATCCATTTAAAGATTACAAGGAAGAAATAAAATTAAGAATTAGAAGAAAGGGATCTCTCAACTCTTTTGCCTTTAACAAAGATATCTTCATCCTTGCTTGCCTTTTTCTTCAAAACATGAAAAAATAAACTAAGTACTAAAAATAACCATTGTTTTTAAGATTACAAAGTCAAAAATCCAATCATCCTCTCCTAAAACTCTGTTCAACATGATGTATATATGCATCTCTAAAAAAGATGTCCCTTCAAAAATGACTCTTCACCAAAGTTGCAAATGTTGATGAAAAAGTGTAACTCTTCACATTCAACTTCCTTAACCGCCTCTTGTTGCGCTCGTGACAAGACACGCCCAGGCTTAGCTTGTTATTTTCCTCCTTTCTGTTGGCTTTGCATTCTCCGCTGGCTATCGCAACCTCCATACATTGTTGCCCTCGTGACAATGGCCTTATAGCCCTAATTCTTCACCTTCTTCTCCAAATGATATCCTTTAAGCCCCAAACCATTTCCTTTCTCCTACAAAACAAGTAAAACATCCACAAACACACAAAACACATAAAAGTAACAAAATACAGATAAAATTCCAAAATAATAAACACAATACTCAACAAAACTACACATGAACATACAATATTTATGAGCTTTCCAAGCTCATATCAGTCATACCCCCCTTTTTAGATACATATTGAATTGAATTTAGCCAATTACTATCAGGAATTGGATAAATAATACCTACATCTAGTAGTTTAATTACCTCCTTCTTCACTACTTCTTGCATAACTTGATTGAGTCTCATTTGGGATTGTACCACCGGCTTGAAGTTACTATCCATGGGTATTCGGTGTGTAAAGTAACTTGGACTAATTCCCTTCAAATCTGATGTCTTCCAACTGATTGCTCCTTTATACTTCTTCAATACTTCCACAATCATCTCTTCTTCCAAACTTGTCAAAAGTGAAGAAATAATTATTGGTTTAGGATTATCTTCAAAAAATAAATATTTTAAATACGAAGGAAGAGTTTTAAGTTCAAATTTATTTTCTCCCTCAAGAGGGGATGACTTATCCTCCTTTATTACTTCATCATTGTGCTCTTTCTCTAATTCCTCTATCAGCTTTTCTTCTTCCTTTCCAGCTTCCTCCTTGCTCCTTGAATACATCAAACAATCTCGGAGTCTATCATCTATCAATATTTCCTCTTATTTCTCCTCCACACATTCCTTGACACTATCTAAAAAACAAATAGACTTTCCAAAATCATAAGATAGGTGCTTCATCACCTTATTCACATTAAATACCATTTCTTCCTCATTAAACCTCAAAGTGACTATTTGTCCATGTACATCAATCAGTGCCTTTGCTGTGTTTAGAAATGGCATTCCCATTATCAATGGTACCTTACGGTCCTCCTCCACATCCATCATCATAAAATCAACTGGAAATATGAAATTTCCAACCTTCACCAATAAATCCTCTATTATACTCTTTGGCCTTTTTACCAATCTATCTGCCATCTGTAGTGTCATTCGGGTTTCCTTGATATCACCTAAATTCAATTTCTTACAAATTAAATAAGGCATTAAGTTAATACTAGCACCCAAATGACATAATTCATGTCCAACAAAATTCCCTTCTAATTCGTATGACAAACTAAAACTACTAGGATCCTTTATTTTTTAGAAATTTTATTCATTAAAATTGCACTATAGTTTTCAGATAATTAAACCATTCCTACACCCTCTAGCTTTTTCTTATTTGAACACAACTCTTTCATGAACTTAGCATATTTAAGTATGTGCAATAAAGCTTCAACAAATGGTAAATTTACATGTAACTTTTTAAAATTGTCTAAAAATCTAGTTAACTACTCATTGTATTTTTCCTTCCTATCTAAAGTTGGATAAGGTAATTTAGACTCATCAAGGATAATAGAAGCAAGTTTTTCCTTACCCTTACCTTTCTCGACAATAGTAGGTATGTCATTAATAATTTTAGGTTCATAAATACTTACCTTCATTGTTGGTTCCACCAAATCTCAAGAGTTCGTACAATTTTATAACTTTTTTCATCTCCTTTCCACTTTTCAAGGTAATTGCCTTGGCTTCTTCGTTTGGGTTCCTATCCATGTTAGATGAAAAAGTGCCATGTGTCCTATTTGAGATAGAGTTAACAAGTTGCCCTACCCAATTTTCTAAATTCCTAATTGAAGCATATTGATTTGTCATCCAAATATCTTGTGATTTTTACTTAGCATCTTGATTAGCCATAAATTTGGTCTAGGCAGTCATAAAGTTAGCAAACATTTCATCTAAATTAGGTTTTCTATCATGTGTGGATTGTGGATGAATAATGTGGTTGTGCTTGAGTTTTGTGAGGCAGGTGGTTGTTGCTATAAGAGACTATATTTTGATTAAATGGAGCCCTAGGTTGATTACTAGATGTAGATGCATGGTTCCCTCTCTCCATGAAATGTTAGGGTCATTTCTCCACCCAGGATTATAGGTATTGCTATAGGGATTTAATGCATTTACTTCTTCCACTAACATTCCTAAGCTTTCCTCACTTTTAAGTTCAGGTGCTATATTTGTCCCAGAATAAGTGTTACATGATTGAGATAAAGATGACATATTTTGAACTTTTAAACCACTTACCTGCTTTGTCAATGTATCTAATTATGCCCTTAGCATGGCTACCTCATCCACATTGTGTATAACTTGCTTTTTCTATGTAGTCCTTGCACTTGCCTATTGAGCATCATAAGTGGCCATCTCATCCAGGAGTAGGAAGGCTTCATTAGGGATTTTGTTCATGAAACTTCCATTTGAAGCTACATCTAAGAGAAATCTTGTAGATTGATTCACACCTACATAGAAAATAGACATTAGTTAATGAACAACTATTTCATGATTTGGACAACTCTTTATGAGTCTTCTAAATCTTTTCCAAGCCTCATGGAATGGTTCTTCATATAATTGATGAAAATTATGGATGTTATTCCTAATATTAGGTTTTTTGGCAGGAGCGAAGAAACAACATAAGAATTTTTCCTGCATTTGTTACCATGACTAAATTAATTGTCTTGGTAGCATTTGCAACCAATCCCTTGCCTTACCAATAAGAGTAAAAGGGAATAACTTAAGCCTAATGGCATCCATAGACACATTGGGTATTTGAACAGTACCACTAATTTCTAAAAAGATATCTAAATGTTGATCAGGGCCTTTTATCTTTGATCCAAAAAATTGATTCTTTGGGACCATAGTTATAGTGGCAAGTTTTATCTCAAAATGTTGATTATAAGGTATCCTAATGGTTCTATGATCTTTATTCCACCTAGGGATAGCGTAGATTCTGATAGTTCTAGGTCTAAACTAATCCCCTTAAGCTTAATCAAGGTTAACTTGCCCTTATATCCTAGGGTGTGGATCATTCACTGGTGGGTTATGAAGAGGGTGGTTATTAAGGTTGTTACATTCTTGCTCTTTTAAATTCATCTCTCTTTGCCTTAATCTCCTAATCCTATAGAATGTCCTCTCAATTTTAGGGTCAATAAGCAAAATTGGCTTGCCTCTTAACATAAACTATTGACACCTATAAAGAATAAAAGAATAAAATTAATAAAGACTGAAGAATAAGAAGGAAGAAGAAAGACACACAAAATTCACTTTAAAAATTAAAAACAGACACCAATGTTTCCCCGGCAATAATGCCAAAAACTTTGACCGGTGTCTAGCAAGTGTACTAGATTGGCTTGTAATATAAAAGTGAGATTAAGACCCTGAATATCATACCCAAAGGAACATGGATTGATAAGCAGAATATATATAATTGAGTTGAATGTATCTAAGATTATTTTCCAAGTTTTTGAATTGAAGGCAAGAAATAAACTAAATGGACAATAAAGCAAAACAAAAAAAACCTAAAACTAGACTAACATAAATTAAACATAGAGCAATAACTAAAACACTTCTACAAAATGGACTATTCACCTCAACTTCCATTGTAATGACTCAAGTCAAAAGTAACACAAGTTATTATGGAAAAACCAATAATAAAACTAGACATCTTAGTCAAGAATATCATTCTAAGCATTAAACCTTCTTATTAGGAATAATCCAACACCTAGCATAAAAATTCAGATTAAACTCCTAGACATCCATTTAACTCTTTTTCAACCAAACTTAACTTTAATCTATTCTTAATTTAACTTTTCTTAGTTTTAATCCATTCCTACCAACACACAATTAACTCAAATTAAGAAAATAATCTTGCATTAACACTAATGATTTAACCTAAGAACATGCATATCATAGATCATACTTAAATCAATCATCAACTATTAATCAAATAAGTTAATAATCAATCTCAATACAACTAGAGATAAGAATTTACACAAAAATTAAGAAATAATCAAACTTACATTGAATTAAAGTTCAAACTAATTAATTACAATAAAAGTATGAGGATTCAAGAATCCTTTAGCAAAAGAAAAGAAAACTACTTACCAAACATGATTAAAATGAAAGAAAAATAAATTAAAGAGATACAATACTTATGAAGCTTTAAACTTGTTTTTGATGACTTATCCGCACACTAGTAGAAAGCTTGAGTCTTTACAAGGATTGCAAACTAAGAAAAATAGAAAAACTAAGCTAAACTACTATACAAAATTAACTAAAGAAAACTAGGTTAAAAACTAAGTAAAATTTGTAATTCTCTTCGTAGTCTAGGTCTCTCTAACTCTGATGTTTAGGTGTACTATTATAGCTTGCAAAGAGAGAGTTTTGGTGGCTTCAAACTTCCTATTTTAGTAAAGCAAAAGAATTTGATCGTAATTCCAATTCTCTAGCTAGGTAGAGTGAAAAACTCACTACACAAAGTGGCCTTTCCTACTCTGTAGAGTGAAAATCTCACTCCACTGAGTGGTTTTTTTCTCATTTTCCTCTTTAGGTGACTCAATAGAGTGAGTAATCCACTCTACTAAGATATTAGGCTCTAGACTAAACACGATGAAAGTTGGCTTCTTAAAATCCTTTAGGTGTTGGAATTATTCTTTTGCCGTTGTAATTTCTCTTTTTCTTCAATTACACACCTAAAAACACCAAATTAACCAATTAAGCTTATAAAATGCTACTTAAGAAATTGAACACTAAATTAACCAAATTACCCCTAAATTAACCTAATAAACACATTAAAAACACACTAATAATATAGTATAATTCATACTTATCAATTGCTACATCGGTCATCCCTGATTTGGAAGATGAATCTTTTGCTGATGAGATTTACAATCTTGAATTATTTTGTGATGATGTACCTTTTTCTGTTCAAGTTAATAAGATGAATAACTTTGCTTATTTGTTTGATGTGTCAACTGATAGTACTATGCATGATCATAATCATAACTCAATCATATTTGACCTTAACTTAACAAATACTACTCCATTTAATCTCAAAATCCAAGGCAACCCTAAGGAGATCTTGATTGTATCTGATATAACTCCTAAGGAAAGGACACAATTTGAGAGAATATTAAAAAAATATGAAAGGCTTTTGCTTGGACCTATAAAGATATGCCCAGGATTGATAGAGACATTATAGAGCATGCCATTCCAATATATCAAATAACAAGCCAATAAAATAGAAGCTTTAAAGGCTCAAGCTAGAATTGTCAGAAAAGGTGAAGGAAAAGGTAAAAAGGCAAATTGAGGCAAAGTTTTTAGTTGAGGTTCAGTATCCTACTTGGCTAGCCAATGTTGTGCCTGTTGCCAAGAAAGATAGGAAGGTATAGATGTGCATAGACTATCAAGATTTGAATAAAGCATGCCCAAAAGATGACTTTCCACTCCCCTATATAGATCTATTGGTCGATAATACAGCAAAGTGCATGCTGTATAGCTTTGTTGATAGGTATGCAAGGTACAATCAAATATTAAACAAGATAGTAGATCGAGTAAAGACTGCTTTCATTACTGAATGGGGAACTTATGCATACAAAGTGATGCCGTTCGAACTGAAGAATGCATGAGCTACATATCAGTAAATAGCTACTAAAATTTTTAGCAGCTTGATCCATATGGAAGTCTAAGTATATGTTGATGGCATGATGATCAAGTTAGTTATAGGGAAGGACATTTTGAGGCCATAGAAAATTTTTTTCAGTTGATCGATAAGTACAACCTAATTATTAATTTGAAAAAGTGTGTGTTTGAAGTGACGTCGGTAAACTATTGGGGCATGTCATCAGCCAAAAGGGGATAAAGGTGGATCTAGATAAGGTGAAGACCATTTGAAAGATGCCTATGCCAAAGAAGGAAAAAGAGATCAGAGGGTTTTTAGGATGGATTCAGTTCATCGCTAAGCTTACCTCTATATATGAGCAAATTCTTAAACTTTCGAGAAAAGATCAGCTTGTCAATTATAATGACAATTGTTAGAAGGCCTTCGACACCATCAAGGGATACTTGCTACATCCCTAGTTCTTCAGCTGCCCAAACCATTAAGGCCTTTAATTCTGTATGTAGCAGTGGAGCAGGGGTGTTAGTAGGAGCCATGTTGGCTCAAGAGGATGACATCAAAGCAGAGTTTGTTATGTACTACTTGAGCAAAACGTTCCTGCCATACAAGACCAAGTATGCGAATGTTGAAAATATTTACTTAACGGTGATATGGGCCTCAAAGAAGCTAAGGCACTATTACAAAAAGATTCAAGTAGTGGCTAAGCACAACCCACTCATATACCTTTAATCAGCCCCATCCCTACTGGTAAAAATGGGATGGTGGCTATTGCTCTTGCAAGGATTTAAAGTGGAGTATATACAGAAAGATGATTAAGGGAAGAGTATTTACAAAATTTTTTTGCTAATAACCCTTTGTAAGGGGATCAAGTTAAATACGAGTTCCCAGGTGAAAGCATCAATGCCATAACAATCCAGGGTTGGCATATGTATTTTGATGGGGCTACAAATAACAAAGGAGCTTAAGCAAAAGTCATCCTCATCATGCTCGATGGTGAAAACTCCCCTTGGCCAAGAAACTAGGGTTTAAAATGACCAAAAATAAAGCTGAGTACAAAGCTTGTATATATGGGGTGGAAACCTTGATAGCACTAGAAGCAAAGACTGTTGAGGTGTTCAAAAATTCATCTTTAGTGATTCACCAAGCAAAGGGAGAATGCTCCATTGGAGAGGAAAGGTTTGTGACTTATGTGGAATATCTAAGGAGCCTGAGTACTCAGTTTGAGGCATGTACCTTCAAGCATATACCATAGGATGAAAATTAGTTAGCAGACACTTTGGCAACATTAGTATCAATGTGGGACAACCCTAAGGGGATAGTTATGAGGCCAGTAATAAGCACAAGCTCTACCAAGCCATGCTTTGAGAATGAACAGCTCATGAGTTTAGATGGATCTAATGGTAAACCAAGTTATTATGATGTTTAGAATTACTTGGAGAATTCTGAGTTCCCCAAAGGAGCAATAGAGAAAGATTAAAAGATAATTCGTAAGTTGGCTTGTTATTTTTATCAGCATAAATGGGAACCTGTATAAGAGGCAAGTTGACAACATTCAGTTAAAGTGCCTGGATGAGAAAGAAGCAAAAAAAGTCATAGAAGAAACTCATGCAAGGGTATGTGGGGCCTATATAAATGGATTAATGTTGGCCAGAAAGATCATGCAGCAAGGATTCTTTTGGTTAACCATAGACACTGACTGCTCTCAGTATGCGAAGATGTGCCATCAGTGCCAGCAATATGCCAACTTGAGCCATCTGCTGGTTTTAGAGTTGTGTGACTTATCATTGCCCTAGCCTTTTTTAGCTTGGGGAATAGACATCTTTAAAGAGATTCATTCAACAACCTCCAATGGCTATAGGTACATCATGGTTGCCATCGAGTATTTCACAAAATAGGTGGGTCCTTCAAATGACTAGGGGTATAAGAGATGGCTCGATCATCGAGAGAAATTTTATCTATAGGTATCAGGTGCCTAACTATGTAGTATCAAACAATAGGGTTTAATTACAAGCAGAAACTAGACACGTACTTTAAAAGTATAGAATTTGACATCATAAGTTTTCTGTCTATCGTCTGTAACTAACTAGGGCTATCGAGGCCACTAATAAGAAATTGAAAAAGATCCTTTCCAAGACAATAAAAACGTATAAAGATAGGGCTAAAAAGTTACCATTTGCACTTTAGAGGTACATAACCATTGTCACATCTTCCACAAGAACCATTCTCTTTTCCTTTATGTATGGCTCAGAGGCAGTGCTACCAGTGGAGATTAAGCTACAGCCATTGAGGGTTGCCCTAGAAGCAAAGTTACCAGAGATAGAATGGGTGAAGCATAGGATGGCATAGTTGAACCTATTAGATGAAAGCTAGATGAGAGCTTATTACCACAATTAATTATATTAGAAAAGATTAGCTCGATCTTTTGGCAAGAAAGTCAAAGGTCATTATTTTAAGGAGGGGGACTTTGTATTCAAGCAAATGAGACCTGGCCTACCTGACTACAGAGGAAAGTTTAGACCAAATTAGGAAGGTCCCTTTATACTAAAGAAATTACTTTCCTAAAGAGCAGTTATTCTCACAGATAGCGATGGGAATGATTTCAAAGAATCGGTTAACATTGACAAGCTAAAGAGGTTCCATGACTAAAAAAATCATCAAATAAAAAAATAAGAATAATAGCTCGCGGGTCAAAAATCGAAAAAAGGTGGCCTTGCTAAAATTAGGCACCCTACTAAGGAAAAAAAATCGAAAAAGGCATCTTAGACAAAAATTAAGGGTTGAGAGAATATAACCAATCAAGAAAAATCCGCAAGGGTTGATTAATAACAAGAGTTAGATATGCCTAATATGTCACTATTAGAGATTAAATGAAAGTTATGCATGTATTAAATGTCATGTCATGGGTATCATTATTGCAAGCTTTAAACATGTGAGAATGCATAAATAATTTAAGTTAAACAGTTTGGTTAATGTTAAAGCAGGTGTATTATTCATTCATTAATAAGAGAAATAAGAACAATAATGGCACAAACACAACAACAAAACAAAGCAAGCAAATACCCAAACACACAAATAGGAAATAAAAGCATAATCCAACAGCCAGCATGGTAGTACACATATTACATTATTTATTAAAACAAACTTTTCCTCATAAAAAGATAGATCAATCTTCATCTCCTCCATTGTTGTCTCTTTTGCTCGGACATCTCAGTAAGAAGGTCCTTTTGTCAAGCACCTCCATAACCCATATGTAGTAGTCCACACTGGTCTCAAAATCATTAAAATTTACACTAGGGATGTTAGTGTTGATAGGTAGATCCCTTCAAATATAGTAATAACCTGTAACGAAAGTGTCAGTCAAGTAATCTCCTTCAAAGTTCAATTAGGTATGCACAATCTCTTATTTAACACTAAACTGTTGTGCACATCGCACAATAATGCAGAAGGTAGCTCTATGAAGGCTGCAAAGGGGAATAAAGCTAGAACCCCCATCATGGGTCACATACTTTTCCTAAATCTAGGGACACATGAAGCGTACTCTTTACTCTACCATGGAACTCAGCTATATAACTTCCTCTATAGAGCAAATCTAGTACTAATGCATGTGAGCACCAAAAAACCTCAAAAAGCATGCATCCATAAAGTGAAGAGGGCGCTCGACTAGCATCTTGAGTCTCTCCAGTAGCTAAATCTAATAAAAAGTAAATATAAAAGCTACTTGAATGGTTTGGGGTCCACTTTAGGTAAAAATTAAGCATAGGGTTATATAAAAATCTATAAAAAGACACATTTACTGCAAAGAAAAGATAGTGTGAAAATCCATAAAGGGTGCACTATCTTTAATAAATGACTACAAGTACCTTAAGCAGCAAGGGACTACAAGTGAATAAAGTGATGGGGTCAACATGCATTGTATCTAGTCTAAGCAAAGTCTCAGCCGGAATCAGGGAAAATGGGGTCATCCCTTCACGAATGCTATTAACAATGTCAAAAAGTTAATAGTCTCCCAAGATGCCAACCTCACTAGTAACATATTGATAGTGGCCTAGACACATTAAAAGGGTAGCACCAATCACATAAATCTCATTACCACTAAAGTAGTACAGGCTATCAAAGAGAAGATTAAGCACAATAGGTTTCGACTGCGCAACCAAAACTCTAACATCAGAAGGACGGATCCTCAAAGCAGATAACACCTATTGAGGGTAATTCGGGATGCAGTTTGGCACACATGGAAGGGTTGGGAAAAAGGGGACGCTAAGGATGGTTGTAAACTCCTCATGTAATGGGCATATTTTTATATTATCCCCATAATGAGTTGACACAACACGTAGGTCTTCATTAAGCTACACTATGCAAAAAAAAGCACAGATTGGAATAAGAAGATAAAATAAGATTGTCCCAGGTTGAGTAGTCGTGAAACATTAGGGTAAGCCTTTCTAAAGAGGGAGTCTTTGTAAACAAAAAGGAACAAAAGACAAGGAAATGTGAGGTAAAAGGGATAGGAAGTGAAAAAGATGAAGTGGATGTGAGTGAAGAGCAAAAAGCAACTGAAAATTCGAAAGACCTTTTATATGCCAGCTTGTATAGCTGTGTAAGTTGATCGCACACTTGTGTAAGAGCCCCAATTCCCACTTAGTAAAAATGAATAGTAAAAACATCTTTGTATGTCACCCACCTTATACTGCATCATTCCACCCTCACATGTATAGTTCCAGTACATTTCTTGTATAGCAAATTCATCTATTTTCAAGTTTCAAAGTTGGCTTGCCATTCAAAGTTATAATTGCCATTGGGAAAGCTGAATAATTTCAGTAATATATTTTGTACATGTACCTGGTTATGTGAGCACCAAAAATAAATAAAAATGAAAAAAATAAAATAATAATAGTAGCAAATTAAGTAAATAATGCTAGATAAAAGTAAGTATGAAGAAATTTTAAGCATAATATGTAAAGATGAGAACATAAAATAATTTTTTTAATAGTATACTTGTGTAAAAATGAGTTATTGTAAATAATTTCTAAATAAAAATAATTTTCTAGCTAGATAAATTGTAAAAATTATATTTTTTAGAAGCATTTTGAAAAAAATTGGAGTTCTTTTGCAAGAGTTTGGGTCAAAACCCATGCAAAAATACTATTCCCATAGGTTTTTGCATGCATGGGAAGGGTTTACATTCAAAACTTTTCAAATTCCTAATTTTGAACCTTACATGCCTTGCATGACTTTTGCACACCCTTATAAAGGTTGCATGGCTCTACAAAGCTAATGTGCGCCCGTGTAAAGGCTCGGGATATAAATAGCCAATGGTTTCTTCATTTTCTTCTCTTTCTTTCTTTCTTTCTTTCTTTCTTTCTTTCTTTCTTTCTTCTTCTTCTTCTTCTTCTTCTTCTTCTTCTTTTTCGATTTCAAAGTTGCACAATTCGATTTTTTACACTTTTCTCAACCATTTTAACGTTGTTTGTGATCTTGATTTGGTGGATTGCTGGTTTTCATGCTATATATGTTTTGATATATTATTTGCACATTTTCATTGAGTTCTGTCCTCTAACCAAGAAAGGTATATTTAATATTTTCTGCCTCTTTTTATAATTCAAATCGGACTAAAATGACATGAAAATGATAGTAGGAGTTGCTGTGAATGTGTGTGTTGTAATGTTGGTGATAGATTTTTTTTGTCTTGGCTTTAAAGATAATTTAAATGAATATGCTAATATATTGTGAGATAGTAAGTTATTGCACTCTCAGTTTTTTTAGTTTTGTTTGTTTTATTATTTTGCATAATATTATTTTTAATTGTTTGCTTACTTTGTGTAATGAAAATGTGCATATGGGCAGTATATCCCCCTTAGATAGAATTAAAAGTTGGCTAAAAAAAACATATATACGAATTAAATTATTAGCTTTGTATATAAAATCATATTATAAAATATATGAAAAAATAGTAAGAAATATGTGTAAAAGAAATGAGAAGAAAGAAACTTTATTTGTTTATTTATGAAATCTTATTTGTTTATTTATTTTATTAATTTATTTGTTTGTTTATTGGTTTATTTATTATTATTATTTATTATTATTATTATTATTATTATTATTATTATTATTATTTATGCGATAACGTGTAAATAGATAAAAATATAAATAGTAATAAGAAAAAAGAAAAATATACAGTGACGTGTAATAAGATAATAATAGGGAACAAGGGTAAATTAGATTTAGGTTAAATTAGCTTTTATTTTTGAAAAGAATGTGTAATATACCTATGCATGTGATGTAATTTTACATAAATAATGTTGTCATGCCAATGGTGGAATTATATAAGTGTGTGCATGTAATTGAATCTACATGTGCATGTTCACATGTAAATAAAAATAATGGCAATAAAAATAATGATGATGGTATGCGTGGTTGTAATAACATGACGATTCCTAGTATCATGATGTGGTATTTATGTGCATTATTTTCTTTGCAAGCCTTGGCATGATTGCTAGACACCTGGTGGCAGGTTAGGATGAACCATATGTCAATTAGTTGTTATAGCTTCTTGCGAGTAAATTTTCTGTAGGTTTGGGCTTTGCTTTTTAAGTCGAAGTGCTGCCGAAATTTATGTACAAAAAGTGCCAACATCTAAAAAACATTATTATGCAATCATTATGATTAATTGCACAAGTTTGTCTTTTACATGATATGGATCCCTACTTCCCTATATGAATGACACATGAGTAGGTGACTCGATATTTGACCATGGCAGGAGTCAGCATGCTACCTAACCGATTTATATCTAGGGGGCTCCTAAGCCAGTTAGGTTTACTTGAAGAGGCTGATATGCCCCTAGCTCAGGTAGGATGGACAACATTCTATGTGAGGGCATATAAGATCTAACCCGAGATTATGAGGCAATTTTTGGCTACCTTTTGCTACCTAAAACAATAGTTTCTAGACATCGAGGAGGGTGTCATCACTTATAACATTAAGGGCCACCTGATGTCTAATAACTCTGAATTAGTGTTTATTTTTGGTATATTTTTGTCTTTGTTTACATCTCATTTTACGTGTTTTTCCTATTTTAAGTATTAAATTTCTCTTTTATGCCAAATAGGATTTCAGTTGAGAACATTTTGTCTAAGCCATTTACTGAGCTACAGTATCTTTTCACTGATTGGACTCGACTTAGACCATTTTGTCTCAGCAGAGTGCTGTCTTGGACCACTATAAAAACTGCTTCCTTTTTGGTTTTAAAAGAGAGATTTTTAGGTTTTTATGTTCTAGGAGTTTTCTATGTAGTTTAGCTCATAGGTTCTTCATACATTAGGGTTTTTATACTTAGTTCTATAGATTTACTTGTAAAAAATTACTCTTTCATTATAGTTTTACATCAAAAATACAAAAATACACAATTGTAGTTAGTTGTAATTTAAAAGTTCCAGTTTTTAAATCAAGATAAAGTTTGGAAAAGAAGAGAAGGGGTTATTGCAATTCAATTCTACAATTCCAAATGGATTTTATGATTTCTTTTCCTCTTTTCTTTGTTGTTTACATTATGATTAGTGAGTAGTTGTTTTGTTGTTTGGGGATCTATGAATCCCCTAAACCATGTAAGGAATATGAACTTATGTTCTTAATATATATTTCAGATGTTTCTTTTCCTTTGAACCTATCTTTATCTGTATGTTTTATAAGATTTTATTTTATCTATCTTATTCAAGTTGATGGATGAATGCTTGTTTAGTGTTTATATCATGCATGCTCTATTTTACTTCATATTTTCTGTAGTTTTAACGGCGTTTCCATAATAGGAGCTATTAGATTTAGGGTTTATGTGTTGTAACTTTAGAAAAAGAGAGGAAAATAAATAGGTTTTGAACTAGTAGGATCCAAAATGGGATATTAGTCATGCCTAGGTCTTGGGACCTGTGCTTATGCTGGCTATCGAGTAGGCTCTGGAATAGGATACTTAGTAGTTAGAGTAGTAGGCTCTGAAATGGGATACTATGGGTTTATATAGGTTGTCCACATCTGAAATGTATGAACTTTATGTTAAAATGGACCTTGCATGGGAATGGGGAGGATTAGATTCCTGAACAATGTTTTTTGTAATTATTAATCCACACATCTTATATTTTATGCTTTTAAGTTCTTTGTTAATTCACACTTTGCAATTTATTCAACTTTTATGTTAATTGTTTTTATACCAATTACACACAACCAACAATTGGGAAATTAGTTAAACACATTCTACCAATCAATCAAAATTTGTTGCACCAATTCTTTTCCCTTGGGTTCGATGCATGTGGTCTTAAAAATATCCCACTTTATTACTAATCGATTCGATACATTTGCCACTTTTCGACCAAGTTTTTGGCACCATTGTCAGAGAACATTGGTGTATTACAAGTTGCTTGATTATTTTTATGTGTTTTTCCTCTACTTATTTTTCTTTGTTTATTATTTTCATGTGAAATAGGTGTATGAAAAAACTTTGTCCATATCATCTAGCACCATTTGATCCTGAAATTGAGAGGACCTTGCACTGAAGAAGAAGATAAGTTCAAAATGAAGAAATAAATGAACAATCGAATCCAGCTTCTTCCAAGTGGATTAATATTGGAATTAAATAATTGTTATTATGTTCCATCTTTATCCAAAAGTATTGTTTCTTTCAGTTATTTATTGAACGATTATGACATTTCTTTAAAAGACAAATGTTGTTACATTTTTTAAGAACAATATGTTTTATGCTAAAGCTATCATTGAAAATTGTATATTTGTTCTTGATTTAATTAAATAAGTGCATAATATGGATACCAAGAGAATGGCACAAGATAATCTAAATACCTCATATTTATAGCATTGTTGTTTAGGCCATATAAATAAGAAACGTATGACCAAATTACACAAGTCAAGTGATTTAAGATCATTTAATTATGAATCATTTGATACATGTGAGTCTTGTTTATTGGGAAAAATGACAAAAACTCCCTTTATTGGTAAAGGAGAATGAGTTAAAATGGTTTTGGACTTAATACATTTAGATGTATATGGTCCAATGACTACACATGCCATAGGAGGTTATTCCTACTTCATTACTTTCATAGATGATTATTCCAGGTTTGGATATATCTATCTGATGAAATATAAATCAGAAGCATTTGAAAAGTTCAAAGAATTCAGAAATGAAGTAGAGAAGCAACTTGGCAAGAGTATTAAGATACTTAGATCAGATAAAGGTGGAGAGTACTTAAGTCAAGAATTTCAAGATTATCTTAGAGATAATGGGATTTTATCTCAATGGACTCCACCATAAAAACCACAATATAATAGTGTATCTGAAAGGAGAAATCGAACACTATTACATATGGTTATATCCATGATGAGCCGAGTAGACTTGCCTAAGTCCTTTTGGGGATATACACTAGAAACTACTATTTATGTGTTAAACAAAGTTCCTAATAAATTTGTTGATGTTACTCTATATGTGATATGGAATAACAAGAAACCCACACTTTCTTATATGAAAGTATGGGGTTGTCCTGCTCATGTGAAGAGGATAATGTCAGACAAACTAGATGTTAAGTCTAACAAATGATTATTTGTGTGATATCCAAAAGACACATTTGGATATTATTTCTATCATCCCTTAGAACAAAAGGTGTTTGTTTCAAGGCATGTTGTCTTCTTCGAAAGAGAATTTCTCCTACGAGAGGACAGTGGGAGTAAAATTGAACTTGGTAAAGTTCAAGACCCACAAATAGAAGTAGATCAACCGATTGAACCCGAGACTGAATTTCATAATGATGAGATTATAGTTGAACCTAATTATACACAAAATCCTAGAAGATATACTAGGATGCATTCTATCCCTGTGAGATATGGATTTCACATTGATTCAATAGAAGCGTAACTGTAGTAGAGGACAATGAGCCTACAAGCTATCGAGAAGTTTTAAACAGTTCAGAACATGATTTATGGCTTAAGGCTATGCAATATGAAATGGACTCCATGTATGAGAACAAAGTATGGACTTTGAATCAATCACTTGAAGGGATAAAACCCATAGGGTGCAAATGGATCTTCAAAAAGAAGATCGACATCGAAGGTAATATAGTTACCTATAAACCTCGCTTAGTAGCAAAAGGCTATAGTTAAAAAGGAGGTATTGGTTATGATGAAACCTTTTCTCCTGTAGCGATGCTTAAGTCTATAAGAATACTTTTAGCCATTGCAGCTCATTATGATTATGAGATTTGGCAAATAGATGTAAAGACAACTTTCCTAAATGGAAATCTGACTGAGGATGTGTATATGACACAACCAGAAAGGTTCACATCAAAAGATGGAAAAAAGGTATGCAAGCTTTATAGATCCATTTATGGATTGAAGCAAGCCTCTAGGAGTTGGAACATATGATTCAATGAGACAATCAAAGAGTATGGTTTCTCACAGAATGAAGATGAACCTTATGTGTATAAAAGGGTCAGTGGGAGTGCAATTGTCTTCCTAGTATTATATGTGGATGACATATTAATCATGGGAAACAACATTTCTCTTCTCCAATCTATTAAAATATGGTTATCCAAGCAATTCTCCATGAAAGACCTTGGAGAAGCATCCTATATTTTAGGAATAAGGATTTATAGAGATAGATCCAATAGGTTGCTAGGTCTTTCTCAAAGTACATATATAGATAAAGTATTGAAGAGGTTTAATATGGATCTCTCTAAGAAAGGGTTTATACCCATGGTGCATGGAAAATACCTTTCTAAGTCTATATGTCTGCAAACACTAGAGGATAAAGAGAGCATAGATTAAATACCATATGCATCTGCAATCGGTTCTATCATGTATGCTATGTTATATACACGTCCAGATGTAGCATTTGCTTTGAATGTCACAAGCAGATTCCAATCCAATTTTAGAGAGGAACACTGGGCATCTATCAAGAATATCCTTAAGTACTTGAGAAGGACTAAGGATATATTCTTGGTATATAGAGAGGGTAGTTTGGAAGTAAATGGGTATACGTATGCTAGTTTCCAATCTGACAAAGATGATCGTAAATCATAGTTTGGTTTTGTGTTTATAATGGGATAAGGGGCAGTTAGTTGGAAGAGTTCCAAATAAGAAACAACTGCTGATTCCATGATAAAAGCTGAGCACATTGCTGCTTCGAGAGCAGCCAAAGAAGCAGTTTGGATCAAAAAGTTCATATCTGAAATAGGAGTGGTGCCTAGCATTATTGATCTGATTCCTTTATATTGTGACAACAATTGAGCCATTGTGCAAGCAAAGGAACCACGATCTCATCAGTGATCAAGCATGTTCTCAGATGCTACCATCTCATAAAAGAAATAGTAGCTAGAAATGATGTAAAAATAGAAAGGGTCCCCATAGATGATAATGTGTTGGTTCCCCTCACTAAAGCACTTTTCCAGATAAAGCATGATAACCATATAAATAACATGGGTTTAAGACATATGAGTGATTGGCTCTAGTGCAAGTGGGAGATTGTTAGAGAGTATACCCTAGAGCCTATATAATAGGGATGTATTTCATATGTATGAACTTATATTCTTAATAAAAGGCATCATTCATTTATTAATGCTATGTTTAAATACATGAGTTTGTAAATCTTAAATTAATAAATGAAGTCCTAGATATTATAAACATAGTGCAAAGGCAATCATGAAAGTGTTTGCGATGTTAGATGTCTATTGCATGCAAATGTGATAATATCTAAATATCCCTAGTCATAAAATTAACAAGATAGGCCATTGTTAATTCGGACATACTAACACATGTTATGCTTCTTGAATAGTTCAAGCAGTGGTTTTCATAACTGTGATTATGAAAGATGATCAAAGCTAACATGTGGATGCTTGTTAGAAGAACAAGTTCATTGGAGACCTACAAAGGGAATCCTCATATGGATATTAAATCTATGTCAGTAAGGAATCTCTTCATAGCGATTGTGCAAGTATTGTTAGACTTGAGATCACTAAGGTTTTCTTAAGTAGCAAGTGATATACTTTGACTCCATAACTAATTACTTCCAACTGGGGGTGAACATAGTTAGGAGGTTGGGTATATCATGACCTATTTGAAGATAGTTGAGTGATTGACAAATGATTCACCATCCCATATAGAAGGCTTTAAAGGCCTAATTCTTGGACCAAAGCAAATTAAATATATTTCATAAGTGTTATTGAGCCTACATATTTAATTTTGATGGATTTGGAATTAATTTGGGTGATTAAATCCAAGTGTATGCGCAAAAGGCCTAGTTTGTGGGTTTTGTGCATACTCTTTTGTGAAAGGATTTAAATTGAATTTAGTTAAGCCCAAATGAATTATTAATAATTTTAGAAGCGTATTTAATATTTCTCCAGCAATTTTAAAGAGCCCAATCCCATTATGAAGTTGGATTTTTAACCTAACTATAAAAATCCAAGTGATGGGAATTTTAGGGTTAAGTGAACATTAAGAGAAAAGAAATTCTCTCTCTTTGAAAAACCCTAGCCACCACTCCCTTGCTAGCATCAAGGGGAATTCGGCCAACCCTTATGTTCCATTATTCTTGGTTTATTCAATCCTTCTCTAGTGTGGATTATTAATTGGAGGTGTTAAATTTTGGACATTGTGGTTTGCAACAACCAAGATGTCTCAAAGTTGGCCAAATTGCAAATTCTGTTTCAACAAGGCAACCGAGTGCATTACCATCAAATGTTGATTGAAATCTAAAGGAGGAAGTGAAGGCCATCTCATTGAGAAGCGGTAAAGAATTGTAAGTTGAGGAGAAAGGTAATCGAGCTACTTCGATTTTGGTGGAATTTACAACACAGGTAAGTGCATCTAAACCCAATAACTTTACTAAAGTATGAAAACCTATAAGATAAGGTAAGAAATTTTCATTTGTAAAGGAACCAGAGGTTGAATATTCTTTAATACCTTTCCTTATTATTGATACCAAAGACCAAAACAAAGATTAATTAGCTAAATTTTTGGATATGTTGAAAAAGTTGCACATTAACTTGCCTTTTATCGATGTTTTGCTTCATATACTAAATTATGCTAAGTTCTTAAAGGAAATTTGTTCTAGTATGAAAAAATTAAAAGGTATAGAAACAATCCACCAGTCTAAAAATTACAGTGCCATTTTGACAAACAAAACACCCAAAAAATTAGAGGACCCTAGAAGCTTCACATTACCATGTGCATTAGGAGGAAACTTTATGAGGCATGCTTTGTGTGACTTAGGTGTAAGTATTAATCTCATACCTTATTTGCTTTGTAGGAAGCTCAATTTGGGGCATCTTAAGGATATAATATGTTACTATAACTAGTGGACAAATCCCTCAAACGACCTAAGAAATCATAGATGATTTAATGGTGAGGATCAGGAAGTTTATATTTCTAGTGGACTTCGTAATGCTGGAAATGGATGAAGACCAGACCATCCCTCTAATAGTTGGATGACCTTTTCTCAACATAGCAAGAGCATTAATAGACATGCATGGAAAAATGGTCACATTACATTTTAACAACAAAAAGATGGATTTTGAGGTGACCAAGTTGATGGAAGATCCATCATGTGAATTTATAGAGTCTGTTGGTTGGATTCAAGATTGCTATGGAGAGACAAAGATAAAGGTTGAAAAAGTGCTGATGAATGACACCAATAGGAAATGGTTGATGGACCTAAAGGAAGAGAAAGATGTATCTATAAAGAGCAAAAGCCCAATGAATAAGTGGTATAAAGGGAATTTGCCACAAAAATGTAAATTTAGAGTTGAGGGAGATCGTGATCCTTTAACACCATACTTGAGCTTGAAAAACAATTTAAAGTTTGGTATCGAGGCGGAGAAATTTGACCTAAAAGATGTTCCATGAGAGCATCAAAAGTCGACCTGGTGACTTGTTAAACCCAGAACTCAATCTCTTACCTTTTAAACCTAATAATCATGTCTTTTAATTGTTGCTTTTAAATTTTTGTTTAACTATTTGTTTTTATGTCTTTGCTTTTAGTAATAAGTGGTGTTGAATGTTGTTCATATGTTGCCAATATTGTCTTGACATTATGCATGTATGAGAGTAGGAAGATTTTCAAAAATAGCACAAAATTTTGTTTGATTTGGCCGAGACCAAATGGTCTTAGCCTTGCGCAGTAAAGAGTGAAATGTGCATTTTGATAGGTGTGAATTATGCTATGTTTTTAGTATATTTTTAGGTATCTAATTGAGTCAATTTAGTATTAATTAGTTGGTTTATTATTTAGTTTATGTGTTTTTAGGACTAATTATTAATTTTGATATTTTTCAGGGCCAAATTAAAGAAAAGAAGGGCCTAAAGTGCAAAAGGGGAAGTTAGGGGCATAATTGGAATAAAGGAGAGTAATGGCTTTCACTCATGGGAGGCATTAATGAATCACTCGGCTGAGTGATTCCCTCACTTGGCTGAGTGATATGGCACTCTCCAGAGTGAAATTTTCACTCACCTAAGCAAAGATTACATGAAATGCAGTAGATAGTCACTCTCTCGACCACAAAGTCCACTCTCTCAAGCATTAAAGTCACTCTCCTGAGTACAAGACTCACTCTCTCGAGTACATCTTCTATTTAGGCAATTAAAGTCTTCCTATTTCAATTAAACATGAATTCTTTCAAGATAGAAAGTCATAGGAGGCGTATACTCTTATTTGGGAGGCTATAAAAAGAGCTGAAGACATCAAGATTAGGAGAGACCGTTTTACTTTATGAATTTTCCTTTCATCAATATACATTAGCTTAGGTTTAATTTTGTGTAAACTATTTTTTTAACCTGTTTGGCTTTTAATATGAAGTGCAAGTAGTTCTCTTTAACTTTTGCTAAAGGATACTTGAATCCTTAATCTTGTGTTGTAATGACCTAATCTATGCTTAATGTGATACAAGTTGATTATTTCTTGGTTTTGTGCAAATTATTGCCTTTGATTATATATAATTTGATTGTTAATTTATTTGAATTAATTGTTGACAATTGATTTATGCATGATTATTAGTTTGCATGTTCTTAGGTTAATTTATTGGTCTTAATGCATGATTATGTCTTGAGTTAAGGTATAATGGTGTATTGATTATAATAGATTAAGATTAAGAAAAGTTAAAATCAAGAATAGGTGAAAGTTAAGTTTACTTGCAATAGAATTTAATAGACTTTTAGGAGGTAAAAATCAGATCTTTATGCTAAGTATTAAATAATTCCGAAAAGGAAAGTTTAATACTTAAGAATGATAATCTTGATGTGAGTTATCTTGCCTTATTCATCTGATTTCTTCATAATCATTTGTGTTCCCTTTTTGTTGAGTCATTGCAATATAAGGTTAATATGGATAGTCTTTTAGCAGAAGTTGCCTTTTGTATTGAATTTTATCGACTTTAATTGATTGCTTTTTTTAGATTTAATTTTAATTGCTTAAGTTTTATGTATCTCTCATCACCATTATAAACTTGGGATTTTTTTTTATTCTTTGCACACATTATTCACCTTATAATATGAAACAAGTTGCATTATCACAGTTTCCCTTTGGTACGATATTTGGGGTCTTAATTTATATTACTAGCTGATCTAGTACACTTACTAGACACCGATCAAGTTTATTGCACTGTTGACAGGGAAACATTAGCGTTTTTTTTTAGATTTGAAAGTGAATTTTGTGTGTCTTTCTTCTTCTTTCTTCTTCTTCATTCTTTATTAATTTTATTCTTTTATTCTTTGTAGGTGTCAATAGTTTATGATAAGAGGTGAGACAATTTTGCATATTGACCTTGAAATTGAGAGGACATTCTATAGGATTAGGAGGTTAAGGCTAAGAGAGATGAATTTAGAGGAGTAAGAATAGAATAACCTTAACAACTTTAATAACCATCCACTCCATAACCCACCAATGGATGATCGACACCCTAGGATAGAAGGGTAGGTTAACCAACCTTAAAGGGATAGGTTTCGACCAAGAACCATTAGAGATTATGCCATACCTAGGTGGAATGAGGATCATAGAACTATCAGTATACCTCACAACCAACATTTTGAGATAAAACTAGCCACCATAACCATGGTCCAAAAGAATCAGTTCTCTGGATTAGAAATAAAAGACCCAGCTCAACACTTAGACATCTTTTTAGAAATTAGTGGTACAATTCAAATACCCATATGTCTATGGATGCCATTAGGCTTAAGCTATTCCCATTTACTCTCATTGGTAAGGTAAGGGACTGGTTGTAAATGCTACCAAACCAATCAATTCAGTCATGGCAACAAATGCAGGAAAAATTCTTATGCCATTTCTTCTCACCTACCAAAACTGCTAGTATTAGGAATAACATCCATAATTTTTCGAAATTGTATGAGGAACCATTTCATGAAGCTTGGGAAAGATTTAGGAGACTCTTAAAAAGTTGTCCACACCATGAAATTGTTGTTCATCAACTAATGTCTATTTTCTATACAGGTGTGAATCAGTCTACAAGATCTCTCCTAGATGCAACATCAAATGGAAGTTTTATGAACAAGATCCTTGAAGAAGCTTTCCTACTTTTGGATGAGATGGCTAACAATGATGCTCAATGAGTAAGTGTAAGGACCACACAGAAAAAGCAACATGTACTTAGTGTGGATGAGTTAGCCATGCTAAGAGCACAAGTAGATGTATTAACAAAACAAGTAAGTGGTTTACAAGTTAAAAATGTGTCATCTTTATCTTATGCTAAATCATTGAGATTAAGAATGACGAGAATATAGGAACATTAGTAGAGGAAGTAAATGCATTAAATCCTTATAGAAATACTTATAATCCTAGGTGGAGAAATCACCCTAATTTTTTATAGAGAGAAAGAAATAATGCATCTTCATCTAGTAATCAGCCTAGGGCTCCATTCAATCATAATATAATCTCTTATAGCAATAGTCAGCCATCTAACCAAGCATTTACATATCAACCCCTAGGTTTTCAAGCTAAACCTCAACCCACACAGGATAAAAAGCCCAATTTAGAAGAAATGTTTGTCAATTTTATAAATGTTCAAACTAATTTCATGGCTAATCAGGATGCTAAATGGAAATCACAAGAAATTTGGATGAGAAATTAAGATACTTCTATTAGAAATATAGAAAATCAAGTAGGGCAACTTGCTAACTCTGTCTTAAATACGACACATGGCACTTTTCCATCTAACATGGGCAGGAATCCAAAGGAGGAAGCTAAGGCAATCACCTTAAGAAGTGGAAAAGAGGTGAAGGAGGCTGAAAATGGTAAGCAATGTTTGGCTTTGATGGAATCGACACCAAAGGTAAGTATTTCTGAACCAAATAATGAAAAATCACCTGTTGTTGAAAAACGCAAAGGTAAGGGGAAACTATTTTCTACTGTACTTGATGAGTCTAAGTTACCTTACCCATCACTAGCTAGGAAGGAAAAGTATAATGAGCTATTAACTAGATTTTTAGACATGTTTAAAAAGTTGTATGTAATTTTACCATTTACTGAAGCTTTGTTACACATGCCTAAATATGCTAAGTTTATGAAAGAGTTATATTCTAATAAGAAAAAGTTGGAAGGTATAGGAACAATTCAATTATTAGAAAATTATGGTGCAATCTTAATGAACAAAATCCTTGAAAAGCTAAAAGATCCTGGTAGTCTCACATTACCATGCAAATTAGGAGGGAATTTTGTTAGACATGCATTATGTGATTTACGTGCTAGTATTAATTTAATGCCCTATTCAATTTGCAGGAAATTAAAATTAGGTGACATTAAGAAAATCCAAATGACACTACAATTGGCAGATAGATTGATAAAGAGATCGAAGGTTATTATTGAGGACTTATTGGTAAAAGTGGGAAACTTTATATTTCCAATTGATTTTGTAGTCATGGATACAGAGGAGGATCAGAAGGTACCTTTGATAGTAGGAAGGCTATTCTTAAATACTACAAAGGCTTTAATAGATGTAAATGGACAGACAATTACCTTAAGATTCAATGAGGAGGAAATAGTTTTCAATGTGAATAAAGTAATTAAGCATACTTCTTATGATTTTTAAGGCTATTCTTATTGCCCCAGAAGGCCAAGAAAAGACCACATTCACATGTCCTTATGGTATATTTGTATATAGGAGAATGTCATTTGGTCTTTGTAATGCTCATGCTATATTTCAAAGATGCATGATGGCTATTTTTCATGATTTTATTGAAAAATTCATGGAGGTCTTTTTATGAATGATTTTACATTATATTGGCGTGATTTTGAGTCATGTTTATCTAATCTTGTGTTAGTCTAAGAAAGGTGTCAAGAAACCAATCTTGCGCTTAATTGGGAAAAATATCACTTTATGGTAAGAGAAGGGATAGTGTTAGGCCATAAGATCTCTGACAAAGGGATTGAGGTGGATAAAGCTAAAATTGACGTTATTGATAAATTACCTCCCCCGACTAATGTTAAAGATTTTGAAGTTTTCTCGGTCATGCTGGGTTTTATCGTTGATTCATTAAAGACTTTTCTAAAATTGCTAAACCACTTTTTAATTTGTTGATAAATAATGCTACATTTAACTTTGATGATAACTGTTTGCAGGCATTTAACATGTTAAAGCAAAGGTTAATCACAGCACCAATCATAGCATCACCCGATTGGAGCTTACCATTTCAGAACATGTGTGATGTTGTGACTATGCAGTGGGAGCGATTTTAGGCCAGCAAAGGGAGAAAGTCTTTTATACTATCTATTATGCAAGTCACAATCTCACGGGGGCTCAAATTAATTATACAACTATGGAGAAGGAATTTTTAGCAATTGTGTTTTCTTTTGAAAAATTCAGACCCTATCTCCTTAGATCTAAGGTCACTGTGTGGTCAGATCATGTGACATTGAGGCACCTTTTCGCATGGAAGGATTCCAAAAAAAAAACTCATTAGATGGGTTCTGCTTTTACAATAATTTGATGTGGAAATTAAAGATAAAAAATAAGCTAAAAATTTTATGGCAGACCATTTATTGAGATTGGATCACAATAATATTGGAAAGGGCAAAATTATTTACTTATTTCTTAATGAATGTATTTATGCTTGTGAAAATTTGGTTCCTTGGTATGCTAATATAGCTAATTTTCTTACAAAAGGATACCTTCCAAAAGACTTTACTTGGCAACAAAAGAAACAGCTTCAAGCAAATGCAAGACATTATCTTTAGGATGATCCGTATTTAATCAAAATTTGCCCGGATCAAGTGCTTCGAAGATGTGTTCTAAAAGAAGAACAAAAAGATATAATAAAGTACTGTCATGGAGGAGAAGTGGGAGGTCACCATGGAGCAAACCATATGGTACAAAAAAAATTTCAGTCAGGTTTCTTTTGGCCTTATCCTTTCTCTGATGTTAAGTCTTTCATAGAAGTTTGTGATAGGTGTCAATGTGTAGGGAATATATCTGAGAGGGATGAGACGCCTATGAATAATGTTTTAGAAGTAGAGATTTTTGATATGTGGGGAATTGATTTCGTAGGGCCATTTCCAAACTCTTTTGGATTTGAATATATTTTAGTAGCTGCAGATTATGTTAGTAAATGGGTAGAAACAATAGCTTCTTGAACATGTGATGCCAAAGTGGTGCTTGAATTCCTTAGGAGGAATATTTTCACTAGGTTTGGAACACCAGGGCCATTATAAGTGATAAGGGTAAACATTTTGTCAACTATCAATTCAAAGCATTGCTTAAACAATTTGGTGTAAAACATATGATAACTACCCCATATCATCCTAAAGCAAATTGGCAAGTTACAGTGTCTAATAGGGAGTTGAAATCAATTTTGGAGAAAATGGTGAATAATTTCATAAAAGATTGGTCTCAAAAATTAGATGAGGCTTTTTGGGCTATAGAACTGCATTTAAAACCCCTATAGACATATCTCCATATAGATTAGTTTTTGGGAAAACATGTCATTTGCAGGTCGAATTAGAACATAAAGCTTATTGGGTTATAAAATTGCTAAATTTTGATTTGAGGTGTGCAGGAGATAACAAAAAGTTACAACTCAATGAATTGGATGAATTTCAACAGTGGTCTTATAGCAATGCTGCTTTATACAAGGAAAAAACAAAGTAGTGGAATGACAAGAAACTTAATCACAAGGAATTTGCTCCCAACATGATGGTTTCGGTTTATAACAGTTGATTAAGGTTATTCCCGAGAAAACTAAAATCCTAATGGCTTAGACCATATCAAGTGTTGTCAAGCAATGACTTTAGAATGGTGACTATCAAGAGTTCGAAAGATGGGCGTGAATACAAAGTCAATGGTCACAAGTTATAATTGTATTGAGTTGGGAAAATGGAGGTTGCTAAGGCAACCATGGTATTCTAAGACTGATTTAAGCGATATAAGTCCAGTTGAGGACTTTCTAAACTCAGAACTACGCCCTTTCTCTTCCTTGGTTTTCATTATTTTCATTTTATGTTTCCTTTGTTATTTTATTTTGTTTTTGTATTTGAAGTGTTTTTATTACATGGTTATTGAATTGTTTTACTTTAGTTTACATTAGTTGTTATTTTATGACTAAAAGGGAATTTTGTCTATTGAGAGCATTCTTTGTGATCTTGTTGTGATTGAGGGCTTGAATGAGGTTTTGGCATGAATATTTAGCAAGGACAACTTTAAGGTAAAAAATTGAAAGTGAGTAAGTGTTAGTACATGGTGGAAGAATAAAGTGTTGTGATTTGAGTTTGAGCATAAATTGGTTTTAATTAAGAGAATACAAAAACATGGGTTAATGTTGTTTAAAAGATGGTAATTTAGTGATTCAAGGGCTAATTTAAGAAGGGAGTGAGGCAATTAGTCAATCATTTATTCAATGAAGGCATGGAGGTTGAAAATGAAGAAGAAAATTTTTTATAGAGAGAGGACAGCTGGTCGAGTGACCATCTCACTCTCCTGAGTACCTAAATGCTCCCTTGAATGAAAATACACTCTCCTAAGTGTTTTATGCTTTTTCTTAGCCTTTAAATGCAAACCTTACACTCTGCCAAGTGGTGTTTGCCACTCTCCCAAGTGAGGTTTTTTTATGGAATAACGTAAAAAATTTTCAAGCTCCACTTATGTCCCTTTGGAAACCGAGACGACCTACTCGGCCGAGTGAAAATACACTCACCTAAGTGGCCCTTCTTTATAAACCCAGTCCCCCACTTTTTATCCTCACTCTTGCACAAACCATTTCACTTATTCTCTCACTCACCCATTGAGCAATTTTCACTCGCCAGAGTATTTTTATTTCAAGTCAACATTTTGCATCTCTGTTGATCCCATCTGCCTAAGTAAGTGATCTTTGACTTTCAAGTTTTGTTTTTCAATTATAAAATTTATTAATTTTGCTTGAAATTGATGTAACTCGGGGTTGCTTCCACTTAGAATTTAAGCTCGAAATTGTATTACTATTCCATTACTTTTCATATGAGCTTATAAAGAGCACACTAGTAATGCATATATTCATTTATGGTATTACTTGGATTTCAATTTGATCTTGATTTAGCTTAAGCAATATGTGCACACAAGGTGTTTGTTGAAATGCTTCAAAGAATGCAATTTCATTTTTAGCTTCATTTTGTTTAGTAATTGCCATATTCATTTGAATCCATCTTTGACTATATCATTTTCTTTGCATCTTTGTTCATTTATCTTAACATTTCACATGCTTTAGTGGTTGATTTTAATCACAATTCTCTTCATGCTCCCATGTGCTACATTTTGCTTTTTCTTGCTATAATTAAGCTGAGATTTTTGCTTATTCGAGTTCTTTCTTATGTAGTGGTTCCTAAGAAAGCTCGGCATACTAAAGCTTCCAGCTCTTCTGGGTCACACATCCCTACATATGTAGATAAAAGGAAACACTCACTGTATGAACACTTTAGTGCATGTACCTATGTGAAACCTGCCCATTTAAGTGATCTCTTCATAGATATAGCTGATGGCAACCTGTGGAATGAGAATTCACCATTAATTAACAATATAGGGTGGATGGAATTTATGGAGAAGAAACCATAGGTGTATCCCTCTGTTGCACGAGATTTTCTCAATTAATTTAAGTGTTATTTCAAAGGAGAAGGAGATCTTGGAACAGTAAACTTAAAATTAGGAAGGAAGGGTTATACCATGAATTTTCCACAATTTATAGTGTGTCAAGGTTTTCCACCAAATGTTATTGGTGAATTACCTAATGCTACCTCACAAGAAAACTAGGAAATTGTGAGAGATCCAGTTGACCCAGTGCCATGGAGAGGCTTCCAAATTAAATGTCACTCTTTGCGGAGTCATGCCTTATATATCCTTTATAGGTATTTATCTATTAATATTTTCAATTGTCTTAGTGGTCTTAGTACAGTGAATTCCAAGGAGGTTATGCTGCTATGATGCATGGTCGAAGGCATTCCCATTAATGGTGCATTGGTTATTGCACAAACGATCAAGGACCTGCAGAAGAAACTGCCCACTATTAAGGATATCTCCATTGGTTGGATAGCCACCATTATAGCGAATGCAGTCCACGATTTAGGCCATCCACTTGTAGGAGAGCTCGAGTACATTGATTATTCTATGTTGAAGTGCATGAAGATTCTATCTCTTACACCTCGATGACACTGAACTACTAGAGAAGAATACTTGAATGAAAATGGGATTCAAGTTCATAAACCCCAAGTGGAAGAAGTTGAGGTAGAGGAGGAGCACCAGGTGGCACCACAAGCTGAAGCTGCTGCTACCCCTCAGGTGATTGATCTTTTAAACCAGATTAATATTCATTTAGATAACTTGTAAGGTAGAATGGGTACAATGTAGGAAAGCATCGATGAACAAAGACAGAATTTTGAGCGCTTTCTTGATAGCTTTTAGCGAAGATTTCCACTACCTCCTCTACCACCGGAGTAATTTGCTAAGGACAATAAGATTTTGAAAAGGGGTGTGGAGCTCACTCAAGCTTAATTTTGTCCTGGAAGGAGAAAATTTTCACTCTTCTTTTATGCATGAAATTTCTTTTGCGTTTTTGTAATTTTTATTTTTGTTTTTAGCTTTGTTCTTATGTTTTAAGTTTCTTTTTAAAGTAGTTTATGTAAAGACCTTATTACTTAATTTCTAGTTGTTAGTTGTCTGGTTGAACTAAGAATGTAGTCAGTTTTAATTTGTCATTTAGCTTACATTAAACTTAGTTTGCCCAGTTTATCCTTAAAAAATTGAACTTAAGCTTAGAATGTGTATTGTTCAAAATTTTGGTTTAGCACTAAGGCAAGCATGTTGTTTAATGGAATTTTAGCTAGTTTAGCATTCAACTTGACTTATATTTGTTAGTTTCCACTTTTTGAGCATAGAAGACTAGTTTTTGAACCTAAAGAAAAATAATGCATTGAAATAGTTGAGTTAGGAATTTTAGAATACTAGAACCTTCCTCATCACCCTTTGAAGCATAAAAGCAACTTAGAAAGTGATCTAGGAACAATTATTTTTGTTAAGCTATAAAAATATTGTTTACCTACATTTTTTATATAATTGATCCTTTTAAGCCATTTTGAGCCTGATAAGGCATGCTTAATGTGTGCTACTTTAGTTTTTATTGTTACACTCAATTATTAACCATATAACCTAAAGAGCCTTTATCTTTCCCTTCTAGAATTGACAACTCTAGGATACGATGGATTAATTTTTTTGGGTATTTAAAAGGGTGTAGTAAGTCATTTTTGGTAATATTGTCAAGGGCTATTGATGAAATCAAGGACATATTAAGAATTTACCTTGTAACTTACCTATTTCTAAAAAAAAGAAAAAGCAATAAAGGTGGCATATGGCAAAATCTTAAGTGTGGGGTATTTACAAGGGAAAGCAATGGGGTAAATTGTAAAGAAAGATTTCATTGATATTTTTTCTCAAAGTACTTAAGTTGTGAATGGGTTTGAACGAACAAGTATGGAAGAAGAGGTCTGTGCTTAGAAATTTAAAATTCTGAATCTTAGTTTATCTTATCATAGAGTGGCTATTTTTTTATCATTTTTCATCCATTCTTTGATAACCAATACCTTAACCCCATTACAACCCAATTAAGAACTAAGTGATTTTAAGTCTACTATTGAGTTATTTAGCGGAAATGACCTTTAGCTTCCGGTGTTAAAGGGGAGGCTTATGGTGTTTTAAAGTTTCAAGTGCGAAACCATTTGTACACTTAGGTGTACATACATTCTCAAGCTTAGCTATGAATTTACATTGGTGTATTGATTTTAACGATGCTTAAAATGTTTTGTTCTTGCACACACATATAAGAAAACTAGCTCATATTATCTTGTTTGAATTTATTACTAGTTAAAATTTGGTTGAGTACTCTTGGTAATTGTTAAGCTTATTTTTAAACTGCATAATTCTTTGTTGAAGTTTGATAATTTTGAGGAGTTGGTTTGTTCAAGTTTTCTCGGGGCTGAGCAAAGTCTAAGTGTGGGTATTTGATAAGTGTGAATTATGCTATGTTTTTAGCATATTTTTAGGTGTCTAATTAAGTCAATTGAGTCTTAATTAGTTGATTTTTGGTTTAATTATTTAGTTTATGTGTTTTTAGGACTAATTATTAATTTTGATGTTTTTCAGGGCCAAATTGAAGAAAAAAAGGCCTAAAGTGCAAAAAGGGGAAAGTTAGGGGCAGAGTTAGAATAAAGGAGAGTTATGGCTTTCACTCATGGGAGGTAGCCATGAATCACTTGGCTGGTTAATTCCCTCACTCGGCTGAGTGATATAGCACTCTCTAGAGAGAAATTTTCACTCACCCAAGCAAAGACTACGTGAAATGCAATAAAAAGTCACTCTTTCGAACACAAAGTGTACTCTCCCAAGCATCAAAGTCACTCTCCCGAGTACAAGACTCACACTCCCGAGTACATCTCCTATTTAGGCGATTGAAGTCTTCCTATTTCAATTAAACATGAATTCTTCCAAGATAGGAAGTCACAAGAGGCGTAACTCTTCTCTAGGAGGATATAAAAAGAGCTGAAGACATCAAGATTAGGAGAGACCATTTTAGCTTACGAATTTTCCTTTCATCAATATAAATTAGCTTAGGCTTAATTTTGTATCAACTTTATTTTACTTTGTTTGGATTTTAATATGAAGTGCGTGTAGTTTTCTTTAACTTTTGCTAAAGGATACTTGAATATTCATCAATCTATGCTTAATGTGATACAAGTTCATTATTTCTTGGTTTTGTGCAAATTCTTACCTTTGATTATCTATAATTTGATTGTTAACTTATTTGAATTAATAGTTGACAATTGGTTTATGCATGATTATTTGTTTGCATGTTCTTAAGTTAATTTATTGGTCTTAATGCATGATTATGTCCTGAGTTAATGTATAGTGGTGTATTGGTTAGAATATGTTAAGATTAAGAAAAGTTAAAATCAATAATAGATGAAAGTTAAATTTACTTGAAAAAGAATTTAATAGACATTTAGGAGGTAAAAATCAGATCTTTATGCTAAGTATTGAATAATTTTGAAAAGGAAAGTTTAATACTTAAGAATGATAATCTTGATGTAAGTTATCTTGCCTTATTCATCTGATATCTTCATAATCACTTGTGTTCCCTTTTTGCTAAGTCATTATAATATAAGGTTAAGGTCGATAGTCCTTTAGCAGAAGTTGCCTTTAATATTGAATTTTATCAACTTTAATTGATTACTTTGTTTAGATTTAATTTTAATTTCTTAAGTTTTATCTATCTTTCATCACCATCATAAACTTGGGATTTCTTTTATTCTTTGCATATGTTATTCACCTTAAAATATGAAATAAGTTGCATTATCATAGTTTCCTTTGGGTACGATATTTGGGGTCTTAATTTATATTTTCCTATATTACTAGCTGATCTAGTACACTTGCTAGACACTGGTCATATTTCATACCACTCGGTCAAGACCATTGATCTTGACCGTGTGCTTTAAAAATTATTTTAGGCAGAAGGGGTCACTCGGCTGAGATGAATTGGTCTCAACCAAGTGCTATCGAGGTTTTCAAAAATTGCGTGATGGACTCGAACGAGACCAATTTGTCTCGACTGTGTCCAGTCATTTTTCAAAACTGTGTGTTTTATGTGTTGTGTCTAACTTAGCTGAGACAAATTGGTCTCAGCCGTGTGTTTCGGGCACTCTATCACGTCCTCTTATAAATAGACCTAAAAGACATGACTCTTCACTTTCTATTTCATTTATCCTTCAAATTTCTACTGTAATTCGGCATTCTCTCTAATTTTCTACTCTTTGTGTGCACTTTTCTCTTTGTTCAAGCAACAACCAAGTAAGTATCTAATGTCTTTGCTTTTACATTTCATCTCTAATGAACTTTGTTGTTTTTATTGAATATGTGTGACTTAAAAATCCTTCTTTTGATGAGTATTTTGAGTTTCTTTATGCATGCTATGTCTTTTTAGTGTTTAAATGTCTAATACATGTGTAAAGTTAGGTTTAAATTCAAATTTGTCCCAATCTACTTCTTTTTCTTAGAGGCATGTTTTATACCTTGTCCTTTTGATGAATTTTTATGACCAAATGGGTTATACTTCATGTCAATTCATGCATTGTGGTATAAATCTTATTTATGCATGCCATGTGTTTGTTAAATTGCCTAAAAGAAGTAGAAATGATAATATGCCTAACTTTCTCTCTTTAAAATGCATAATCTCTCTTTAGAACAAGTGGGTATGCTGAGTGTAATATGATAATTTATGTGCAATGCTATCACATATGGGTTTAAACTTGATGCCTTTGATGTTGTAGTGCTAGATTAGAGTTTGAATGCTAGGTACTTTTCTCTTGTTTTAGTACCATATTTGCATTTAGATTAGTGCTTATTGTTGTTTTTTCTTAGATTTTTACGTTCTTTGTATTGTTGCTTGTTAGTTCTTTTGTTAGCATGTCTTACTTGTGAGTTTTATTGATTAGTTAGAATTTTCGTTGTTTATTGCTGTAGGAGGCATACAATTTCTTCTTTATGTTAAGCATTGTCATCCTTATAGTTAAATTATACTTACATGCTCATTCCTTATTACTCGAAGTACACTTGATTGTTTACGGTGCAATTCTCAATTCTTTTTTTTTACTGCATGTTTGTGCTTTATTGGTTCAATTCTATCATTTGCATTATAAGTCTAAGCTTTGTGTGTTAGTTTTAATGAGAAATGGTTTCCTTTTTGTAGTAAAACCTAAGCGAACTAGAATCATTGTTGGTTCATCATCATTCGCTCCACAAGAGCCTCCAAAACCAAAGACTCCAGCATGGGTTCCTTATGAGTTCAAGGAAGAATGGCTGTTGTTCAATTGCCAAGACTACCTAGCTTCTTTTTTTTATTGATATGGACTTGATGCAGGATCTAAGGATGAAGGATAAAATCGACCGCCTAATTGATGGTGTGGGTTAGAGAGCTTTTATAGAATGAAAACAATGGGTTTATCCTCATTTGGTGAGGGATTTCCTAGCTACTATCAAAATTTGGATAAGGAAGGATCACTTTACTAATAAGGACAATGTAAGCTTTTGGCTCAATGGCTCCTCCCATCAAATGAGCTTCAATGACTTTTGTACAGTGTTGGGGTTCGATCCATATGTTGCAAGGGAAATTGAGAATTTAAACAAGCAGGAAATCTAGAATGGCATCTATGATGAGGAATAGCCCACCATCTTTGATTCTAGCAACACCAAGGCACATCATATGAAGAACCATCCCTTGAGAATCATGCACAGGTTCTTGGCCTTGGCATTTTTTAGTCACCATGGAGGGTTGGGCAATGTCAATGCAAATGAAGCTACCGTCCTTTACACAATGGAGCATAGGATTTGCCTAAATGGAGCCTTCTTTATTTCAGCAAAAATTGATGACTTGCATAATTACAAAAAGAAGGATTCAAAACTGGCTTTTGGAGGTTTTATGACCACTTTGACCCGGTTTATCAATTATGCCAACCTTGGGAAATCTATTGGCAATCCTATCATCATCGATAGGAAAATGTTGAAGAATATGTTGATCCTGATAGAAGATCTATTTTTTTGAGAAAAAGATATACCGTGGTTTCCACCAGGCTGCAGTATAGAGAAGTTGTAAGGAAGGGAGCTACTAAGCTTGAGATAGTGGAGTTAGAGACTATCACCTTATCAAATGAACAGTACACTACGATCACATCTTGCCTCGACACCATGATAGCTAGGATGGACAACATCATCACAACCTTGGGAACTTTGCAATCATGTTTTGATGCCCAGTTTCCTCCTCCTCCACCACCACCACCTGCTCAAGAATGAGTGATTTTTAAAGGATTTTCCTCAACCCCATTATTTTGTGATTGCTTTGTATGTATTTTGTTGAGGGTAGTAAAACTTTTAATTGTGGGGTAAGGGTATCATTTTGAGATGTTTTTGGAACTCCTTTTATTTTAGAATGTTGGATACTTGGATTTTTAATTTTGGCATCATAATAGTTTTATTTTTTTTAGTTGTTAATTTAGTTTGTTTGAATTTCTTGGTAGTAGTTGGTTAACTTAGTTGTTTTATTTTTTTATGTTTTAAGTTTGTGTTTATTTATGTTTTATAGCTTTTTAGTTCTATTTAAGTTTTATTTTTGCTTTTGTCTAGTGTGTTTATATCTAGTTTTTAGTTGACCTTTAATTTTCAAGCTTTTGGTTGTCTTTCGTTATTTTGGTATCTATTACTTGTACTTTAGTTTTAATTTTTAGCTTAGTTATTTGTTTTGATTTTTGCCTTAGTGATTATTTTGTTTCTTTTAGGTTGTTAACTTCAATTGTGACTAAATACTAGTACATGCTGCTTAGTTTGCCCTTAGTTATTCCCATTGTGGACACTCTGAACTTAGCTTGAGAAAATCATGTTTAGGGTAGTTGTATGATCGGAGAGTAGTTAGTTGTTGATTGTTTACCTTTTTTGATTAGGTTTAATTAGATTAATACTAATAGGTCTCCTAAAATAAGGTGCATTTTAGGCCTATGTTTTTAGAAAAATAAAACCAGTGCATGAAGGTGATCGAATAGGAATTCTAGAGCACTAAAACCTTCCTCATTACCCGTCAAAGCATTCATAGCAATTCAAATATAGAACTTGAAATGACTTAGGCAAGGTTCATTGTAAGCCTTTAAAAAGACGTTAAACCTACCTAGTATTAAATTATTTCCCTTGTATAACCCTTTTGAGCTTATAAAGGTATGCTAAGTGCGTATCAATTTTTTTAAAATTTTTGGCACACTTATGTAATTGTCCTAGTCTCAACGCCTTTTTCTTTCACATTTTAAACTGGCCATTTGATAACTTCAATTCAGCGTCTCATTTTTATTTATTTTAATTTAGTTTTAAGTGTCTTTTGCTTAGTTTTGCTTTAATTCAATAATTTTTGTCCAAATTTAGTAATTCTTTTCTTTTATGTGTTTTGGAGGACATCTGATGGGTTTATATGCTTAATTGTAGATTTTACAGGTACCTATGGTCGGTAGGTTTCAGTACTGACCATTACCTAGTGCTTCATGTCAAAATACACCGTTTCAAATGTGTCACAATCAATAGATTTTAGGTGCTTACCGTGACTTACCCAATTTTTAGTTTAGAACCAAGAAAAGAAGACCTCATGATCAGCAGGGCAAACCTACTAACCCTGAGGTATGCAGACTTCAATCCAGAATGCAGAGGGATAATATGTTAGGTCAGTAGATTTTTGGTACTAACCGTGAGTTATGCAATTTTCAGTCCATAAGCAAAACAAAGAGTATGTCACAATTAGTAGAAATTACCTACTAATTATGTCCCATCTCAGTCTAGAGATAGTACTTCAAACGGCATAGATCTTTAATTTTTTTCTTAGATCTAGGGTTTCTTATTTCTTTGTTCTTTTATTTCTTCATCTCTTTTACTTAGTACATAGTTTTTACTTGCAAATAGGTTAGAATTACATAAATTAAATACAAAAATATAGATTAGACACTTAGTTTTTTCCATTTGAAGCTCACTTTAATTAAAGATCTAGAGAAGAAGGTTGAAGAAGCTTGGGTTCCAGCTAAGAGTTCTTCTTAACATGAATTTATGGTTTTTTTATCCTTTTCTTCTCTTATTTTACAATAGGTAATGAGTAGTTCATTAGTTGTTTGGGATATCTTTGAATCCCCTATCCTCTATGTGAATACTGATATTTCTTAGTTTTTTTATATGGATGAAAGGTTCATTTAAAGTTTTTGGGTTTTCGTTATTTAGAGTAAATTTCCAGATTTGGATGGTTGAGTTTATCATTTTATCTTGTTGGATGTTTTACTTAAATGCTTAAATGCCATAGATGTTCTACCTCTTATTCTTTAACATAGATGCTATGGTTTTGAGATTGCTCCGAAATGGGACTTGATAAGTTGCGAATTTGGTGATTTTAGGGTTAGAGTTCGGAGTAAAATGAATTGATTTTAGGTTGTTAGGGTCTAGAATAGGAATGCAAACCAAACCTAGAATGTTAGACCCATGCTTAGGCTGATTATAAGACTTGCTCCAAAATGGGACATTTTGTAATTATAATAGCTTACTTTGGAAAAGGGATGCTTGGGTAGAGAGGATTATCCCAATTTCATCTATATAATTTATTTGATTAATTACATTTACATTTAGGCATGGGGAGGATGAGTGAACCTGAATAACACATTTTTGATATATAAATTTTCCAACTAATTAATATTTTGATTACTTAAATTCTAGCAAATTCCTGTAATTTTGCCATTATTGTATATTTCATTTTACTGCATTTTAATTAGTGACAACATAAAATAGAACAAAAATTTGGGAATTCTTTAGTATACACTTGATTGTCATAACTTACACCTACAATCCCTTGGGTACAATATTCGTGGGTCTTAAACTGAGCACCTTATATTACTGCCGATTTAGTACACTTGCTGAGGTCGCATCAAGTTTTTGATGCCGTTGCCAGGGATTGCCTTGTTTGTGAGTTTTGATTGTTAATTTGTATGTGTTTTCTTTTTCTTATTTTAATTTTTGGATTCTTTTTAGGTGTTTCATAGTGTATGCACAGACCAAGGTAAGAACAACTTGTACCATATGACCCTAAAATCGAGAGGACTTTGCATCAAAAAAGGAGATCTAATAAAGAAAACAACATGAATCTAGATCCTCCTATTTGTGATATTCCTCTTAAGGATGAAGAACTACCAAGGGCATAAGATGCAATTCTTCATAGAAAAAGAGAGGAGATGCCTAAGTAGAGGACTATTAGAGACTATGCTATACCAAGATGGAATGAAGACCATAGGACAATTGTATTACCTAAAGGTGTGCAATTTAAGCTTAAACCATCAACCATTACCATGGTGCAAAGAAATAAGTTATCTGGGTTAGAATTAGAAGATCCTTCTCAGCATCTTGACATATTTCTTTAAGTCAGTGACACTGTTTAGATTTCGAGCATTACAATGAATGTTATTCGGTTGAAATTATTTCCTTTCACATTGATTGAAAAAGCTAGGGATTAGCTTTCAATGTTACCAAGTCAGTCAATTTGGACATGGGAATAGTTACAAGATAAATTTTTGATGAGATTCTTTCCTCCTACTAAGACGATAAGTATTCACAACAATATTATAAGTTTTCACCAAATGAATAAAAAGCCCTTCCATAAGGCTTAGGAGAGGTTCATGAGGCTATTAAGGAGTTGTCTACATCATAAAGTAGCAGTTTATCAGTTGATGACTATTTTTTATATAGGGATGGATCCACCTACAAGGTCACTCCTAGATGCGACATCTGGTGGTTCATTCATGAACAAGTTGCTGGAAGAAGCCTTTTAATTACTAGATGAGATGGTAGTGAATGATTCACAATGGGTAACCCTAAGACCAATTCCAAAAAGGCTGGGTGTACACAATATTGATGAAGTTGCAATGTTAAAGGCACAATTAGAGCTGATGAGGAAGGAATTGAGTGGATTAAAAGTACAAAATGTGGCTGTTGTTTCTCAAGAATGTGTAGCTTATGAGAATGATCTATATGGGCAAGATAGTGGAGTTGTAGGAGATGTTAATGCAGTGGGAGATTATAGAAGAAATGACCCCTACAGTAATACTTACAATCTGGGTTAGAGAAACTACCCGAATTTTTCTTGGAAAGAGGGACATCAAAATGCTTCAACATCTCAACCTCAAGCAAGTGCTCCTTTTAACCAAAATGTTAATCATAACCACAACTAGTCTTATCAACCACAAGTGACCACCCATTACAAAACACCATATCCATCACACCACCATTAAAACCCAGGTTCAAATTAAGGCCAACACTTTGTTGGATTTTAACAGTTACATGCATCACATACATGAGCGGAATATTAAAATTTTTTAACCATTAGATCTGATCTTGCCATGAATACACAATATAACTATATGAGAATAAGAAAAAATCACCTTTGATTTTTGTCGAACTGTTGATTTTACTTCGCACCGGGTTGTCGCAAACCACAGTGTCCAAAATCGAACACCTCCAATGAGTAATCCACACTAGAGAGGGGTAAATTGAACCAAAAAAATTGGTGCTTAGCTAGGGCTGGCCGAAATTCCCAAGAGCTAGCTTAGGAGTTGGCGCAAAAGGGAGAGAGAGATTAAGAGAAAAGACTTTCTTTTTGTTTTAATCACTTAACCCTAATTCTCATTAGTTGGCCTTTTATAGTCAGGTTAAAATTCAACTCCTTAATGAGATTAGACTCTTTAAAATTGCTGGAGAATTATTAATTGGGCTTAATTAAATCCAATTTAAACCTTTTCATAAAAGTCTATGCACAAAACCCACAAACTAGGCCTTTTTGTGCAACTAATTGGATTTAAATACCCAAATGGATTCCAAATCCAACCAAATTAAATATTTGGGTTCCATAACACTTATGCAACATATATAAATTAATTTGGTCCATTAAATAGGCCATTAAGTCCTTCTGTTCTGAGGTAGGCATGTGGCCCTTACAGAAGGGCTTTCGCAAACTGCTTCATTCCTCTAGCCCTTAATAATTGCTCCAATGGACTTATTAATTATTATACCAGCCCTATAACACTTATAGTAGTCCTACAACACTTATAAGACAATAATAATTAATCATGAAATACATTATTTCAATTAGGTCCAATTTTGCATAACATTTCTCAAAAGTTCCGCGGACAATTTTATTTGATCATAATTAATTAAACTCTTTAATTAATTATTATCATATTATATTCTCTAACTTTATAATAATATCAAACATTATTATCCTTGTCATTTTAACATTTTTCCTTTTTCTCTATATGTGTGTGACCTATTGGGTTCCTGTCCATGTTGGCAGTATAATAAGTAATTGTGAGTTCTATTCAAACTCACATGATTTAAACTCCTTTAAATCATCTTATCAATCCCTATGATACTTTTGATACATCATTATACAAGTCATGATTGGCCTCTAGCTAGGCATCATGACTACCCAAATGTCAGGAAAGTCATGTGGTTTGACTATACCCTTCCATAGAAACAGTTACCATTCAATTACTCCTTTCACCACTCTTATCTCAATTAGATTCTGAGTATGGATTTCTATCAACTCATATAAATCTAATTATGTATGTTCTATTAATTTAAGCATTGTTCCTAAAATGCCCCTTCATGCATCTCCATCTATCTCGGCATATTACTCTAGCCAGAGAGTCTCTAAACAAGGCAATTATAGAATCATGTGAGATAACTTCCCTTGTTAAATCTGGAATGGTGAATCCTTTGTCAATCACTCAACTATCTTCAAGTAGGTCATGATATACCCAATCTCTTAACTATGTTCACTCCCAGTTGGAAGTAATCAGTTATGGAGTCAAAGTATACCACTTGCTACTTAAGATAACTTTGGTGATCTCAAGTCTAAGGATACTTGCACAACTGCTATGAAGAGATTCCTCAATGACATAGATTTAATATCCATGTGAGGATTCTCTTTATAGGTCTCCATGAACTTGTCTTCTAACAAGAATCCACATGTTAGCTTTGATTATCATCCATAATCACAGTTATGAGAACCACTGCTTGAACCATTCAAGAAGCATAACATGTGCTAGTCTGTCCGAATTAACAATGTCCTATCTTGTTAATTCTATGACTAGGAATACTTAGATATTAACACATTTGCATGCAATAGACGTCTCACATCATGAACACCTTCATGATTGCCTTTGCACTGTGTTTATAATATCTAGGACTTCATTTATTAATTTAAGATTTACAAACTCGTGTATTCAAACATAGCAATAATAAATGAATGATGCCTTTTATTAAGAATATAAATTTTCATACATATGAAAAATATCCCTATTACATGGGCTCTAGGGTATACTCTCTAACAATCTCCCACTTGCACTAGAGTCAATCACTCATATGTCTCAGACCCATGCTATTTATATGGTGATCATGCTTAATATGGGAAAGTGCTTTAGTGAGGGGATCTGCCACATTGTCATCTGTGGGAACCCTTTCTATTTTCACATCATTTCTAGCTACTATTTCCCTTATGAGATGGTAGCGTCTGAGAACATGCTTGGATCGCTGATGAGACCATGGTTCCTTTGCTTGCGTAATGGCTCCATTGTAGTCACAATATAAAGGAATCGGATCAACAATGCTAGGCACCACTCCTAGTTCGGTTATGAACTTTTTGATCCAGACTGCTTCTTTGGTTGCTTCTGAAGCAGCAATGTACTCAGCTTCCGTCATGGAATCAGCAGTTGTTTCTTGGTTGGAACTTTTCCAACTAACTGCATCTCCTCCCATTATGAACACATAACCAGATTGTGATTTACAATCATCTTTGTCAGATTGGAAGCTGGCATCTGTATACCCATTTACTTCCAAACAGCCCTCTCCATATACCAAGAATATATCCTTAGTCCTTCTTAAGTACTTAAGAATATTCTTGACAGCTGTCCAGTGTTCCTCTCCAAAATTTGATTGGAATCTGCTTATGACACTCAAAGCAAATGCTACATCTGGACGTGTACATAACATAGCATACATGATAGAACAAATTGCAGATGCATATGGTATTCTATTCATGCTCTCTCTATCCTCTAGTGTCTGTGGACACATAGACTTAGAAAGGTATTTCTCATGCACCATGGGTATAAACCCTTTCTTAGAGAGATCCATATTGAACCTCTTCAATACTTTATCTATATATGTGCTCTGAGAAAGACCTAGCAACCTATTGGATTTATCTCTATAGATCCTTATTCCCAGAATATAGGATGCTTCTCCAAGGTCTTTCATGGAGAATTTCTTGGATAAATATATTTTAACAGATTGGAGAAGAGAAATGTCATTTCCCATGATCAATATGTCATCTACATATAGAACTAGGAAGACAATTGCACTCCCACTAACCCTTTTATACACACAAGGTTCATCTTCATTCTGTGAGAAACCAAACTCTTTGATTGTCTCATTGAATCATATGTTCCAGCTCCTAGAGGCTTGCTTCAATCCATAAATGGATCTTTGAAGCTTGCATACCTTTTTGCCATTTCCTGATGTGAATCCTTCTGGTTGTGTCATATACACATCCTCGGTTAGATTTCCATTAAGAAAAGCTGTCTTCGTATCCATTTTCCAAATCTCATAATCATAATGACCTACAATGGCTAAAAGTATTCTTATAGACTTTAGCATCGCCACAGGAGAAAAAGTTTCATCATAGTCAATCCCTTCTTTTTGACGATAACCTTTTGCTACTAAGTGAGCTTTATAGGTAACTATATTACCTTCCATGTCAGTCTTCTTTTTGAAGACCCATTTGCACCCTACGGGTTTTATCCCTTCAGGTGGTTGAGTTAAAGTCCATACTTTGTTCTCATACATGGAGTCCATTTCAGACTGCATAGCCTTAAGCCATAAATCACGTTCTGAATTGTTCAAAACTTCTTGATAGCTTGTAGGCTCATTTTCCTCTACTACAGTTATGCCTCTATCCGAATCAATATGAAATCCATATCTCACAGGGATAGAACGCATCCTAGTAGATCTTCTAGGATTTTGTGTATAATCTAGTTCAACTGTAATCTCATCATTATGAAATTCAGTTTCGGATTCAATCGATTGATCATCTTCTATTTGTGGGTCTTGAACTTCACCAAGTTCAATTTTACTCCCACTGTCCTTTCGTAGGAGAAATTCTCTTTCCAAGAAGATAGCATGCCTTGAAACAAATACCTTTTGTTCTAAGGGATGATAGAAATAATATCCAAACATTTCTTTTGGATATCCCACAAATAAACATTTGTTAGACTTAACATCCAGTTTGTCTAACATTGTCCTCTTCACATAAGTAGGACAACCCCATACTTTCATATGAGAAAGTGTGGGTTTCTTGTTATTCCACATCTCATATGGAGTAACATCAACCGATTTACTAGGAACTCTGTTTAACACATAAACAGCAGTTTCTAGTGCATATCCCCAAAAGGACTTAGGCAAGTCCGCTCGGCTCATCATTGACCGAACCATATCTAATAGTGTTCGATTTCTCCTTTCAAATACACCATTGTGTTGTGGTGTATATGGAGGAGTCCATTGAGATAAAATCCCATTATCTCTAAGATAATCCTGAAACTCTTGACTTAAGTATTCTCCACCTCGATCTGATCTAAGTGTTTTAATACTTTTGCCAAGTTGTTTCTCAACTTCATTTCTGTACTCTTTGAACTTTTCAAATGCTTCAGACTTATATTTTATTAGATAGATGTATCCAAACCTGGAATAATCATCAATGAAAGTAATGAAGTAGGAGTAACCTCCCCTGGCATTTGTAGTCATTGGACCACATACATCTGAATGTATTAAGTCCAAAACCATTTTAGCTCGTTCTCCTTTACCAATAAAGGGAGCTTTTTGTCATTTTTCCCAATAAACAAGATTCACATGTATCAAATGATTCATAATCAAATGATCCCAAATCACCTGACTTGTGTAATTTGGTCATGCATTTTTCATTTATATGGCCTAAACGGCAATGCCATAAGTATAAGGTATTTAGATTATCATGTTTCCAGTGGAGTGATAGAGGACTTGTTAGTGAAGGTGGGGAAATTTATTTTTCCAGTGGATTTCATTGTGATGGAGATGGAAAAGGACATAAGAGTGCCTATAATTATAGGGAGACTGTTTTTGAACACAACAAAAGCCTTGATCAATATGCATGGTCAAAAGTTCACTATTAGGTTTAACAATGAAGAATTGGTAATGGATATAAACAAGGCTCAAAAATATCTATGCAGTAGCCTATAAGAGTTTGTTTACTTTGTAGACAAGGTGCAAGAATGTGTTGAACAAACTCAGGAGAAGGTATTGATAGATGACCCATTGAAGTTGATTTTAATACATTCCTTGGAGAGTGAAAAGTTAGATGAGGTAGACAAAGAGATGGTAGCTATAGTCGGAAATGAGAGTGGAAAAGTTGTGCAAAATCTTGAGCAAGAATGTGAAGAAGATTGAAGTGAGGAAGAGTTTGCATCACGAAAGGGAGATTAAAAAACTGAACTTAAGCCTCTTCTCCCTCACTTGAAATATTTGTTTTTAGAAAATGAAACAAAACCAGTTATTATCTCTTCTATGTTGATAGGTTTTGAAGAGGAGATGTTGATCAAAGTGTTGAAAAGGAATAAAAAAAAGCAATTAGATAAGAAACATTAGACTTGAAGGGGATCAATCCGAGCTACTGCACTCATTGCATTCCTACGTAGGAAGAATGCAAACCAGGGGCTCAACCCCAAAGACAACTCAATCGAGTGATGCAGGAGGTAGTAAAGAAAGAGGTACTCAAGCTCCTCAATTCAGGTATCGTCTATCCCATCTCAGATAGTAGGTAGGTCAATCTTGTGCAATGCATCCCAAAGAAAGGGGGAATGACAATGGTTAAGAATGAGCTTGATGAACTCATTCCAACTTATACAACTATAGCTTGGAGAGTCTATATTAATTATAGGAGGCTTAATAGCGCCACTAGGAAATATCACTTCCCATTGCCATTTATTGATCATATGTTAGAGAGGCCAGTAGGGAATATGTTTTGTTGTTTTTTAGATAGGTATTTGGGATATTTACAAATTCCCATATCACTCGAAGACCAAGAGAAAAGCACATTCACCTATCCCTATGGTACTTTTTTCCTATAGGAGAATACCCTTTGGGTTATGCAATGTACCAGCTACATTTCAATTGTGTATGATGGCAATTTTCCATGATTTCATAGAAAAATTTATAAAAGTGTTCATGGATGACTTCACCAAATATGGGAAGGATTTTGAGACCTATTTAAATCATCTCAATTTAGTGCTAAAGAGGTGTGAGAAAACTAATCTAATGTTTAATTAGGAGAAATACCACTTTATGGTAAGGTAAGGAATTGTACTGGGACACAAAATTTCAAATAAAGGAATAAAGGTTGATAGGGCCAAGGTAAAAGTGATAGAGAAACTCCCACCTCAAACCAATGTCAAAGGAGTTAGGAGCTTTATAGGGCATATGGGTTTTTACCGTAGATTTATCAAAGATTTTTCAAAAATTGCTAAACCTTAATCAAATTTACTGATGAAAGATTCTCCTTTTGATTTCATTAATGAGTATTTGCAGGCATTTGAGACATTGAAATGGAAGGTTATTTTAGCTCCGGTGATTATCTCTCTGGATTGGGATTTGCCATTTGAGCTAATGTACGATGCAAGTGATTTCACAGTAGGAGCAGTGATGGGACAAAGAAAAGAGAAGGTGTTTTGTGCAATTTACTATGCTAGCCATACCTTGATTGGAGCTTAGGTTAATTATATAATAATATAGAAGGAGCTACTGGCAATAGTCTTTGAATTTAAGAAGTTCAGGCCATATTTCTTGGGTGTAAAAATTACGATATGGTCTGATCATGCAACATTGAGGCATCTTTGCTAAAAGGAGTTAAAATCGAGGTTGATCATATGGGTACTCATTGTGTAAGAGTTTGACTTGGAAATCAAAGATAAGAAAGGGGCAAAAAATTTTATGGCGGACCGCTTATCTCGACTTGAGCACGATCACATTAAAAAGGGGGAGATTTTAGATTTGTTTCTTGATGAACGTATATGTGCTTTATTTATGTGTGAAATTGTTATTTCTTGTTTTGCTAATTTGGCTAATTTTCTTACAGGAGGATACATGCCAAGAGATTACACATGGCAACAATAAAAGAAATTGAAAGCTAATGCAAAATACTATATTTGGGATGACCCCTATCTATTTAGTTGTGTGCTCATCAGGTGTTAAAGAGGTGTATTCCCCAAGAGGAGCAATGATAGATCATTAAAGCATATCATAGAGGCGAGGCCGATGGACATCACGGACCAAACAGAACGGTATCAAAAATTCTATCTTCTGGTTTTTATTAGCCTACCTTATTTAATTATGTGAAAATGAATATTCAATCTTGTAATCATTGTGAAAGGGTAGGAAATATATCTAGAAGAGATGAGATGCCATTGACCAATATACTTGAAGTAGAGATATTTGATTTGTAGGGTATAGATTTCATGGGACCTTTGCCAGTGTCCTGCGGGTCTGAATACATCTTAATGGCGGTAAACTATGTGAGCAAATAGGTAGAAGTTGTAGCCACTAGGAATTGTGATGCTAAAGTTCTGCTAGAATTCTTAAGAAAGAATATATTCAGCTATTATAAAGCTCATAGAGCAATCATCAGTGATGGTGGTAAACATTTTGTAAATCACCAATTTAAGGCTTTGCTAAAAAAGTTTAGAGTCAGGCATAAGGTCAACACCCCATATCATGCCCAAGCTAATGGTCAAGTGGAGGTGTTATATTGGGAACTTATGGCTATTCTAGAAAAAATAGTCAATGCCTCTAGAAAAGATTGGTATCTTAAGCTAGATGAACCATTGTGGGCATACATGATAGTGTTTAAGACTTCTATAGGAATGTCACTCTTTAGGTTAGTCTTTGGAAAATCATGTCAACTCTCAGTAGAATTGGAATACAAAGATTATTAGGCCACTAAATTCATTAACTTTGATCTTGTAAGTGCAGGGAAATGTAGGACATTATAGCTAAATAAGTTGGAGGAACTCAGATTTTGGGCTTATAACCATGTAGCCAAATATAAAGAGAACACCAAGAAATGGCATGATAGAAAGCTGATGAAAAAATATTTTGTACCAGGTATGAATGTGCTCTTATATTATAATAGGTTGAGTTTGTTTCCAGGAAAGTTGAAATCAAGGTAGAAAGGGCCTTGTAAAGTCATAGGAGAAGACAAATTTGGAGTGGTAACTCTGAAGCACCCAAGAGACGAAAGGGAGTTCATAGTAAATGGTCATCATGTGAAGCACTATTTTGAATCGACATTCGATGGTACTTTAATAATTGTCACCCTCACAGATCCTTGACGGTGCTTGAAAGTCCAACTACGGATATGATAAATGCAGAACTGCTACTTAACCTTTCTTTTTATTAGCTTTTCTGTTGTTTATGCAAGTTAATTAGGTTTGTTTGTGGTTCAAAGAATTTATATTTAAAGGTCTTCAATTGTATGTTGTTACCTATTGAAATAATGTTGAAGGTGCTTTATGTTGACCTCAATAATTCAAAAGATGGAACAGTTTTGGTGATTTTCAGGGATCATGATTAGTAGGTTTACCCAGCTGATCGTGACATAGAGGTATTTTCACTTTTGGATCTGAGAGAACTCATAGGTCACGGTGAGTATGTTTTACATGTTGGTCGTGACATAAATTGCATTTTTGCTTCTATAGTTTTATAGGTCATGGTCAATAGGTTTCTACTACTGACCATGACATAGGATCCTTTTAGCTTTTGGAACTCAAAGAGCCATAGGTCACGATAAGCATAATTGTACTACTAACCATTACAAACATGTGCATTCACTTTTGTATTGAATTTTTATTATGTCACGATGAGTGGGTTTTTCCTGTTGATCATAACTCTGTTTATTTTTAGTCTAGTAGCCAAATTAAAACTACCTCATAGTCAATAGGTTTGTATTGTTGACTGCGACCCCCCAAAAACCCTACTTTAAAAATCTTTACTTTAAAATTGCCAACCATTGTTTTCTCTCTCTTCCATTTTCTTTCTCCTTTCTTTCTCCTTTCTCTCTCATTTCCTCACATTTCTCTATTGATTCTTCATCAAAATTTCTTCTTCTTTTTGTGTTTAGGTCATATTTCTTCTGCAAACTTCAGCTCATAAGTATTTTGTTTATTTTATTTAATTTTTATTCATCTTTTTCATGGTTTCGAATCAAATTTTTTATTTGTGTTTATGTTCTTCTTTTGCTTTTCATTTTTCTCTTTTAAATTCTACTTTAGTTAATTTTTGTTTTTGGCTCTTATGTTTTGTTTTCCTTTAGTTATTTTTCTCTATCTAGATCTACAGTATTTTCCTTCTCTACCAAGTGAGTTTTCTCTCTCTTATTGTTTTTTTCTTTAATTTTTATTTTTTTTCATTTTGTTCTTCTTTTTCTTACGATTTTTGCGCTACTGTTTGTTTTATTTTTCTGTGTTTGTTTGTTCCTTTTATTTTTAGCCCCACCTTCCTTCTTTTTTGATCCCTTTAATGCTTTTGGTTGTTTTTCATTTTGTGAATTTTTCTTTTTCTTTTTCTTTTTCTTTGTCTTCTTCATTTCTATCTTCTCTTCATTTTGCAATTTATGTGTGGATTTTCTTTATTGTTGTTCATTTTAGTTGTTTATCTTGCTTCTATAATCTTGTTACTAGTTTTCTTTTTCTTTAATTTTACGATTTCAGTTTTTCATTCTTCCTCTTTATTTCTTTTTCTTCGAAAAATTTTCTTTTCTTTTATTTTATTTGCACACTTTTCACACTTTTGCCCAAAATTTTGAAACCCTAGTGTTTAAATTCATTTATTTTCTTTATGGGTTTTTGATTTTCCTCTCAAATACCTATTGTTCATGTATATATTATGCAAATTATCATTGGGATGTGTGATTCTAGGTATGTTTCCTATATTCTACATCTTTAATTTACAAATTCTTATGGCTAAAATTTGTTAACATAATTGTGATGAGTTGATGAAGTGATTTCTCCATTGGCCTCATAATTTTGCTGTTGGATTGGTCCTTATGTGTGATCACCTCTAGTTTGGCCATTTTAAACTTTTGCCTGCCACCTATTTGTTTGATTGCTTGAGTGAGTGTTTCTCTAATTTTGGTTGTTTTTTGGAACCTGATAACTACTCTTTGCCCCTCTTGTTCATTTTTTTAAAGTCCCATAATGACTTTCCATTTTGTTGCTATTGATCATTAGCTCCAACCTGTTGACTATGGTATCTTGCCTTAGTACTTCCATTGATTTACAAATTTGAGCAAACATGGACACATGGTTATTATTTTTAAGGCATCTGGTTGTATAAATTTTTTGCCACCCTTGACTTTTATTGGATGTTTAGTGCTTAATAGGTCTTTATCGCAATTGATGCTTGTATATTACACATTGCTACTTTAAGCATCTTCTTGTGTATGTTAATTTAGCAGCAAATTTTGATAACATTGATTACTGAGTTTCTTGCCATTATAATATTGAATGCAATCATGTTCAAGGTTAACAAAACTTTTTTGAAATTGTTTTTTTTTTCTCTCTTGGCCTTGGGTGACCTCTAGGTGTGAACTTTACAGTTTGTCATAAGGCAATTTTATTGTATATGCATGATGTTTATGAGTAAAAGTTGCTTGCAATAGCTTGTGTGCTATTTTGGCTATAGTTTGTACCTCTCCTGGTTTTTTTACATGGTTTGACATGTGTCGATCTCATCCTACTTGCCAACTGGAACCTTTTATCTCCTGAGCCATAAATATTCCAAAGTTATTTGCTAGTTGTTTTCAGTTTACTTTCAAACACAACACTTTACCCACACTTCACAGTTATCTATGTCTTGCTTCTTATGAGACATTTTATTTGGAAAGATCTCTATTGAAAATTATGCTTTAGGTTACTATACCCTTTACTGGAATCTACGAGTTTTAAACATTTTCCATGCTCTCATATATTTAGCAATTTCATGTAACTTGTTGCTTTTTGAATCTCATGTCATTCCATTATACTCTTTAAGTGTTTCAATGTGGCCAATGCATATTTCTAGTTATGTTTGTGTTAGACAGTATGCCCTAGAGCCCATGTAATAGGGATGTTTTTCATATGTATAAAAATTATATTCTTAATAAAAGGCATCATTCATTTATTAATGCTATGTTTAAATACATGAGTTTGTAAATCTTAAATTAATAAATGAAGTCCTAGATATTATAAAAACAGTGCAAAGGCAATCATGAAGGTGTTCATGATGTGAGATGTCTATTGCATGCAAATGTGTTAATATCTAAATATCCCTAGTCATAGAATTAACAAGATAGGACATTGTTAATTCGGACAGACTAGCACATGTTATGCTTCTTAAATAGTTCATGCAGTGCTTCTCATAACTGTGATTATGGAAGATAATCAAAGCTAACATGTGGATGCTTGTTAGAAGAACAAGTTCATTGGAGACCTGCAAAGAGAATCCTCACATGGATATTAAATCTATGTCAGTGAGGAATCTCCTCATAGCGGTTGTGCAAGTATCCTTAGACTTGAGATCACCAAAGTTATCTTAAGTAGCAAGTGGTATACTTTGACTCCATAACTAATTACTTCCAACTGGGAGTGAACATAGTTAGGAGATTGGGTATATCATGACCTACTTGAAGATAGTTGAGTGATTGAAAAAGGATTCACCATCCCAGATTTAATAAGGGAAGTTATCTCGCATGATTCTATAATTACCTTGTTCAGTGAATCTCTGGCTAGAGTAAAATGCCAAGATGGATAGAGATCCATAAAGGGCATTTTGGGAATAATGGTTAAATTAATAGAACATACATAATTAGATTTATATTAGTTGACAGAAATCCATACTTAGAATTTAATTGAGATAAGAGTGGTGAAAGGAGTAATTGCACGATAACTGTTTCTATGGAAGGGTATAGTCAAACCACATGACTTTCCTGACATTTGGGTAGTCATGATGCCTAGCTAGAGGCCAATCATGACTTGTATAATGATGTATCAAAAATATCAATGGGGATTGATAAAATGATTTGAAAGAGTTTAAATCATGTGAGTTTTGGATAGAACTCACAATTACATATTATACTGCCAACATTGACAGGAACCAAATAGGTCACACACATATAGAGAAAATGATAAAATGGTAAAATGACAAGGATAATAATATTTGATATTATTATAAGGGTAGAAAAGTGAATAAGATAATAATTAATTATTAAGAGTTTAATTAATTATGATCAAGTAAAATTGTCCGTAGAACTTTTTAGAAATATTCTGTAAATTGGACCTAATTGAAATAATGTATTTCATGATTAATTATTATTGTCTTATAAGTGTTATAGGACTACTATAAGTGTTATTGGACTGATATAATAATTAATAAGTCCATTGGATGAGTTATAAAGGGGCTAGAGGAATGGAGCTGGTGTGGAAGCCCTTCTATAGAGGGCCACACGTCAACTCCATATAGAAGGACTTAATGGCCTATTTCTTGGACCAAATTAATTTATATATGTTACATAAGTGTTATGGAACCTACATATTTAATTTGGTTGGATTTGGAATCCATTTGGGTATTTAAATCCAAGTAGTTGCACAAAGGGCCTAGTTTGTGGGTTTTGTGCATAGTCTTTTATGAAAAGGTTTAATTTGGATTTAATTAAGCCCAAATGATTATAATTAATTCCAGAGGCCCAATTAATAATTCTCCATCAATTTTAAAGAGCCCAATCTCATTAAGGAGTTGGAATTTTAACCTAACTATAAAGGGCCAACTAATGAGGAATTAGGGTTAATTGATTAAACACATAAGAAAGTCTTATTCTTCTATTCTCTCTCTCCCTTTTGCACCACTCCCTTGCTAGCTCTAGGTTTCTTCGGCCACTCCTAGTTACACACCAATTTTTGGTTCAATTTATCCTTCTCTAGTGTGGATTACTCATTGGAGGTGTTCGATTTTGGACACTGTGATTTGCGACAACCCGGTGCGAAGTAAAATCAACTGTTCAACAAAGATCAAAGGTGATTTTTTCTTATTCTCATATAGTTATATTGTATATTCATGGCAAGATCAGTAATATTGGTTAAAAATTTTAAAATTCCGCTCATGTATGCGATGCATGTAACCGATAAATTCCAACATGGTATCAGAGCTTGGTTTTGCCATGGATATACAATTCTATATTTTTCTGCAGAATAAGTTTTATTTTATTTTGAGTTATTTATTTCATGAGTTTTAAAATATCATATTTAATTATTCATGAATAAGAAATATTGATTTCTGGTTGTATGTGTGATCAAATAAATTTGACGGAAACAAAAACGGAACTTTTGAAGAAAAGTAACTAGGGTTTTGCGTGAAACCTATTAGGGTTTTGCATGAAACCCATGTAATTTTAAGGGGCTGTTCTAATTTAATTTCTTATGAATCCATTAAAACTTCATTTAGATTATATTATATGTGTTTAATATGTGATATTAAGCCGTAGGATCGAACGAAATTAAAATCGAACAAGTTTTGCATGAAAACTAGTTTAGTCGAAAAGTTCAATATATTGGTGTTATTCGTGTGTTCTTGATGTGTTCTTGTTTAGAACGACTTTAAATCTTCTAAATCTGATATATATGATATATTAAAGTGTTTTTAATTAATTGGATTAATTAAAACGGACCTTAAATTAATTTGATTAATTTTAATTCATTAAAATCACTTAATGGGCTTAATTATGTTTACGGACTTGGTTTAAATTAGTAAATGACTTGGTGGGCCCAATGAGCTGATTTAAATTAAATATTATAAACATTAATTAAGTTTATTAACGGGTTTTAATGGGTGGAGTGGGCTTGGCTCATTCCAAAAGACCCAAATGGTCCAAAAGAAACAAAACTAGTTTGTGTGTGAACACATTTAGGATTTTCTTTTGTGGGTTTCGGCCTACACTTGATTATAAGCCCAAAATTGATTCTTTTAATTATTTAATATGATTAATTAATTAAATAATCAATTTATAATTAATTAATAATCAATTTGATTGATTATTAAGGCAAAAACACATGCATGCAAAAAGGTTTCCTAAAATGAAAGTTTTCAAAATGGAAAAAGTTTCCTAATTTGATCACATCATTAAAATAACTCAAAATATTATTTCAAAGGTTGAAACAAAGTTAGTAATCCATTTCTTTATGCATTAGAAAGGCATATAAGGGTGTATGATTGGCATGATGGATAGTTATGGACAAAGCCCAATGTGAATGAGCATTATGCATGTTTTGGCCCAATTAGGACTTTCATGTCCCAGCCACTTGTTTTTAGTTTGTATTTCATTTCAAATTGTGATATGTAATTAGATTACTTAGATTAGAATTAGAAATAGAGATGGAGACCATTTTCAAGGAGCAAGATGGGCCAAATAGAGATCCAACAAGCTTGGAGGTAATGTAATTATTTTTCTTGTTTGAATCATGCATACTACCTAGGTGTGACCTTTTGATTTCTCTCTTGGCTCGGGGAAATAAATGTAGTAAAGTCCATAACTATACCATATTTGTATACTTATATTTATGTGATAGATATAGGATGCATACCAATGTATGCCAACCATGTATGATGAGACTTAATTAACTAAAACCCTCAAAACAAATACTAAGGTATATAAGCCTTCCATTAATTTGAGGAGAACCAAAGTTCTTTATAGTGTGGGTTATTGACCACAGTCAAGCTCACATTATATCGAATATGTTCAAATCTAATTAAATGGGTCATCTTAGCTAGCCCATTAGCTTGTTAACCACAGTTAAGGCTAATGGTTCTAGAAACAAGATTAGGGAATGCATATATGATATGCATGCATCAAGAGTTGATAACCTAATAATCTAATAGTTGTGTAGAGACACAATTGGTATAGAGATACCTACCTTTCAAGGGTATGGAGTTTGGCTTGTTAACCACAGTCAAGGTCAAATTACATATCAAGGATTGGATATTGGCCCACTAAGAAAACCATCAGTTTTTCTCGGATTATATAGTGAGGGCTATTAATTCGCAATAAAATAGTGAGAGTAAAATGGATTAATTAAAGACCTTATTAATGCATACATATATATATGAACATACTCTCATATCTTTTCTTTTTCACATCTAGGTCATCATCATAAGCACATCAAACATTAATATACGATCAATCTTGGATAACAAGCTGATTGGCAGCAACTATTCTGACTGGATCAGGCAAGTGAGAATTGTTCTCAGAGCTGAAAAGATCCACTATGTCTTGTATAAAGATCCACCACCACTTTCATCAGATGATGCCGTTGATGAGATTAAAGGCAATTATCTAAAATGCATGGAGGATAGTGAAGCAGCAGCATGTTTGATGCTGGGTACTATATCCTTGGAGCTTCAGAAGCAACATGAGATGATGGATGCTATGTCCACGAAGCTTCAGAAGAAACATGAGATGATGGATGCTAGAACCATCGTTTTGCATCTAGAGGAGCTATATTCTTCTCAGGCTAGAACTGAGCAATATGAGATTGTTCGAGCTCTATTTAGCTGCAAAATGGTGGAAGGCACTTCAGCTGCTACTAATGCATTGAAGATGTATGGGTATATTGAGCATTTGAGTAGACTTGGCTATGTTATGGATAATGATCTATACATAGATTTAATCTTGTACTCGTTGGCTCCAAGTTATGCACCTTTCATGCTTAACTTCAACATGAACAAGATCCAAGTATCCATTCTTGAGTTAATCAATATGCTTAAGACAGCTGATGGATCATTTAAGAAGGATCCAAAAAGTGTCATGGTTGTCACTTCTGTTAAAGACAAGAAGCTAAAGAAGAAGAAGAAGATAACCAAGGTATATCCAAATAATGGTGGGATATCCAAGAAGAAGGTTGCCGAGAAAGAGAATCCCAAAGGAACTTGCTTCCATTGTGGAAAGGATGGTCATTAGAAGTGTAATTGCAAGGTATATCTAAATTCTCTCAAGGAGAAGAAGTAAGATGATGCTTCTACTTCAGGTATTCATATGATTGAAATTAATACTTATTCTATTGCTTCAAAACAATCTTGGATATTAGATACTGAATGTGGATCTCACTTATGTAATGATCTACAGGGGCTTAGAAGCTTTGGAAGAGTTGGAAAGGTAGAGATATGTTTGCAGTCAGCTACTAGGACAGAACATCTCTACAACAGTTGTGGAGACTTACTATTTGCCTCTTCCTAGTGGATTAGTACTGGAATTAAATAATTGTTATTATGTTCCAGCTTTGTCCAAAAGTATTATTTCTTTTAGTTGTTTGATGAACGATTATGATATTTCTTTAAAGGACAAATGTTGTTGCATTTTTAAGAACAATATGTTTTATGCAAAAGCTATCATTGAGAATGGTATATTTGTTCTTGATTTAATTAAAGAAGTACATAATGTGGATACCAAGAGAATGAAACATGATAATCTAAATACCTCATACTTATGGCATTGTCGTTTAGTCCATATAAATGAAAAATGCATGACCAAATTGCACAAGTCAGGTGATTTGGGATCATTTGATTATGAATCATTTGATACATGCGAATCTTGTTTATTGGAAAAAATGACAAAGGCTCCCTTTATTGGTAAAGGAGAACAAGCTAAAATGGTTTTAGACTTAATACATTCAGATGTATGTGGTCCAATGACTACACATTCCAGAGGAGGTTACTCCTACTTCATTACTTTCATAGATGATTATTCCAGGTTTGGATATATCTATCTAATGAAATATAAATCAGAAGCATTTGAAAAGTTCAAAGAATTCAGAAATGAAGTAGAAAAACAACTTGGCAAAAGTATTAAAACACTTAGATCAGATCGAGGTGGATAATACTTAAGCCAAGAGTTTTAGGATTATCTTAGAGATAATGGGATTTTATCTCAATGGACTCCACCATATACCCCACAACACAATGGTGTATCTGAAAGGAGAAATCGAACACTATTAGATATGGTTCGATCAATGATGAGTCGAGCGGACTTGCCTAAGTCCTTTTGGGGATATGCACTAAAAACTGCTATTTATGTGTTAAACAGAGTTCCTAGTAAATCGGTTGATGTTACTCCATATGAGATGTGGAATAACAAGAAACCCACGCTTTCTCATATTTTAAGTATGGGGTTGTCTTGCTTATGTGAAGAGGACAATGTCAGACAAACTGGATGTTAAGTCTAACAAATGTTTATTTGTGGGATATCCAAAAGAAACATTTGGATATTATTTCTATCATCACTTAAAACAAAAGGTGTTTGTTTCAAGGCATTTTATCTTCTTGGAAAGAGAATTTCTCCTACGAGAGGACAGTGAGAGTAAAATTGAACTTGGTGAAGTTCAAAACCCATAAATAGAAGATGATCAACCGGTTGAACCCAAAAATGAATTTCATAATGATGAGATTGCAGTTGAACCTGATTATACACAAAATCCTAGAAGATCTACTAGGATGCATTCTATCCCTGTGAGATATGGATTTCACATTGATTCGGATAGAGGCATAACTGTAGTAGAGGACAATGAGCCTACAAGCTATCAAAAAGTTTTGAACAATTCAGAACGTGATTTATGGCTTAAGGCTATGCATTCTGAAATGGACTCCATGTATGAGAATAAAGTATGGACTTTAACTCAACCACCTGAAGGGATAAAACCCATACGGTGCAAATAGGTCTTCAAAAAGAAGACCGACATGGAAGGTAATATAGTTACCTATAAAGCTCGCTTAGTAGCCAAAGGTTATCGTAAAAAAGAAGGTATTGACTATGACAAAACTTTTTCTCCTATAGCAATGCTTAAGTCTATAAGAATACTTTTAGCCATTGCAGCTCATTTTGATTATGAGATTTGGCAAATGGATATGAAGACAGCTTTCCTTAATGGAAATCTTACTGAGGATGTGTATATGACACAACCAGAAGGTTTCACATTAGAAAATGGCAAAAAGTTATGTAAGCTTCAAAGATCCATTTATGGATTGAAGCAAGCCTCTAGGACCTGGAACATACGATTCAATGAGACAATCAAAGAGTTTGGTTTCTCACAGAATGAAGATGAACCTTGTGTGTATAAAAGGGTCAGTGGGAGTGCAATTGTCTTCCTAGTTCTATATGTGGATGACATATTGATCATGGGAAATGACATTTCTCTTCTCAATATGTTAAAATATGGTTATCCAAGCAATTCTCCATGAAAGACCTTGGAGAAGCATCCTATATTCTGGGAATAAGGATCTATAGAGATAGATCTAATAGGTTGCTACGTCTTTCTCAAAGTACATATATAGATAAATTATTGAAGAGGTTCAATATGGATCTCTCTAAGAAAGGGTTTCTACCTATGTTGCATGGGAAACACCTTTCTAATTCTATGTGTCCGCAAACACTAGAGGATAGAGAGAGCAAGAATAGAATACCATATGAATCTGCAATTGGTTCTATCATGTATGCTATGTTATGTACACGTCCAGATGTAGCATTTGCTTTGAGTGTCACAAGCAGATTCCAATCCAATTTTGGAGAGGAACATTGGGCAGCTGTCAAGAATATGCTTAAGTACTTGAGAAGGACTAAAGATATATTCCTGGTATATGGAGAGGGCATTTTGAAAGTAAATAGGTATACAGATGCCAGCTTCCAATCTGACAAAGATGATTGTAAATCACAGTCTGGTTATGTGTTCATAATGGGAGGAGGAGCAGTTAGTTGGAAAAGTTCCAAACAATAAACAACTGCTGATTCCACGATGGAAGCTGAGTACATTGCTGCTTCAGAAGCAGCCAAAGAAGCAGTCTGGATCAAAAAGTTCATAACTGAACTAGGAGTGGTGCCTACCATTGTTGATTCGATTCCTTTATATTGTGACAACAATGGAGCCATTGCGCAAGCAAAGGAACCATGATCTCATCAGTGATCCAAGCATGTTCTCAGACACTACCATCTCATAAGGGAAATAGTATCTAGAAATGATGTGAAAATAGAAAGGGTTCCAATAAATGATAATGTGATGGATCCCCTCACTAAAGCACTTTCCCATATTAAGCATGATCACCATATAAATAGCATGGGTCTGAGACATATGAGTGATTGGCTCTAGTGCAAGTGGGAGATTGTTAAAGAGTATGCCCTAGAGCCCATGTAATAGGGATGTTTTTCATATGTATAAAATTTATATTCTTAATAAAAGGCATCATTCATTTATTAATGCTATGCTTAAATAAATGAGTTTGTAAATCTTAAATTAATAAATGAAGTCCTAGATATTATAAACACAATGCAAAGGCAATCATGAAGGTGTTCATGATATGAGATGTCTATTGTATGCAAATGTGTTAATATCTAAATATCCCTAGTCATAGAATTAACAAGATAGGACATTTTTCATTCGGACATACTAGCACATGTTATGCTTCTTGAATAGTTCAAGCAGTGGTTCTCATAACTGTGATTATGGAAGATAATCAAAGCTAACATATGGATGCTTGTTAGAAGAACAAGTTCATTGGAGACCTACAAAGAGAATCCTCATATGGATATTAAATCTATGTCAGTGAGGAATCTCCTCATAGCGGTTGTGCAAGTATCCTTAGACTTGAGATCACCAAAGTTATCTTAAGTAGCAAGTGGTATACTTTGACTCCATAACTGATTACTTCCAACTGGGAGTGAACATAGTTAGGAGATTGGGTATATCATGACCTACTTGAAGATAGTTGAGTGATTGACAAAGGATTCACCATCCCAGATTTAATAAGGGAATTTATCTCGCATGATTCTATAATTACCTTGTTCACAGAATCTCTAGCCATAGTAAAATGCCAAGATGGATAGAGATCTATGGAGGGCATTTTGGGAACAATGGTTAAATTAATAGAACATACATAATTATATTTATATGAGTTGACAGAAATCCATACTCAGAATCTAATTGAGATAAGAGTGGTGAAAGGAGTAATTGCACGGTAACTGTTTCTATGGAAGGGTATAGTCAAACCACATGACTTTCCTAACATTTGGGTGGTATGATGCCTAGAGAGAGGCCAATCATGACTTGTATAGTGATGTATCAAAAATATCAATGGGGATTGATAAAATGATTTGAAGGAGTTTAAATCATGTGAGTTTTGGATAGAACTCACAAATACATATTATACTGCCAACATGGATAGGAACCTAATAGATCACACGCATATAGAGAAAAGGAGAAAATTGTAAAATGATAAGCATAATAATATTTGATATTATTATGAGGGTAGAGAAAAGAATAAGATAATAATTAATTAAAGAGTTTAATTAATTATGATCAAGTAAAATTATCCGCAGAACTTTTAAGAAATGTTCTGTACATTAGACCTAATTGAAATAATGTATTTCATGATTAATTATTATTGTCTTATAAGTATTATAGGACTACTATAAGTGTTATTGGACTGATATAATAATAAATAAGTCCATTGGAGGAGTTATAAAGGGGCCAGAGGAATGGAGCTGGTGTGAAAGCCCTTCTATAGAGGGCCACATGCCAACTCCATACAGAAGGCCTTTATGGCCTATTTCTTGGACCAAATTAATTTATATATGTTACATAAGTGTTATGGAACCTACATATTTAATTTGGTTGGATTTGGAATCGATTTGGGTATTTAAATCCAATTAGTTGTACAAAGGGCCTAGTTTGTGGGTTTTGTGCATAGTCTTTTATGAAAAGGTTTAATTTGGATTTAATTAAGCCCAAATGATTATAATTAATTTCAGAGGCCCAATTAATAATTCTCCAGCAATTTTAAAGAGCCCAATCTCATTAAAGAGTTGGAATTTTAACCTAACTATAAAAGGCCAACTAATGAGGAATTAGGGTTAAGTGATTAAACACATAAGAAAGTCTTATTCTTCTATTCTATCTCTCCCTTTTGTGCCACTCCCTTGCTAGCTCTAGGTTTTTTCGGCCACTCCTAGTTACACACCAATTGTTGGTTCAATTTATCCTTCTCTAGTGTGGATTACTCATTGGAGGTGTTCGATTTTGGACACTGTGGTTTGCGACATCCCAGTGCGAAGTAAAATCAACTATTCAACAAAAATCAAAGGTGATTTTTTCTTATTCTCATATAGTTATATTGTATATTCATGGCAAGATTAGTAATATTGGTTAAAAATTTTAAAATATCGCTCATGTATGCGATGCATATAACCGATAAATTCCAACAGTTTGAAACTAATGTTGCTAGGCTAGTTGTTAATTTGTGCATTCATATGCTAACTACATTTTGCTTGTGTTGATTAAAGGTATATAGGCTTAAATGATTCAACTTGCGGGCTACTAGTTTCCAAAGGATAACTCGGTTAGCATAATTGAGTGCCATGTACCTTGAATCTTAATTTGTGTTGTTCATTCACATTGATACCATAGTCTTTTCATTAATAGGAGATGTCTTTGTTTGTGAGTTTATTTCCTTGTGCACCCTATGCTTAAACCTGTTCACTTTTTCTTATTGAAGGCACATGTCCTTTTAGGATGTGATGTTGGCATAGGATGACTGATTTGTGCTTCTTTTGTTGCTATGGTCACCCTGTCAACAGAGTGATTACCTACTGCATAGGTAGAATCCAACCTAGTGAGCCATTCATTTTGCATTTTCTCACTTGAGTCTTCACCCATAAAATTTCTTGCAAACATTTGACACTAAAGAAGCCTGGGATTTTTACAATTGTAGTGTATGCATTGATTCCTTTCTTTGTGCTTTAGGATTATTGAAATTCGCACACCTTAGCTGTGTATGCCACTCTTTCATCCATACTAATGCTTAAACTTTTTGTTGGATGAACCAATTTTGCTGAACTTTGATTGCAACTATTTTGTTTTAACATTTTGTGTTACCATATTGTGCTTCATCCTTATGTCTCTAAGGTTATTGCAATTGTTCAGATTTTGTTGATAATATTGACATTTTGAGAACTTATTTGTGATTTGTTTCATTGACTACAGTGGCACCTAAAAGATCTCAAGCTCAATTAGTTTAACCTCTTTCCAGCCAACCTTTGTCTAGTTAGCCTTTGACCACTAGTCTACCTCCTAAGGCAAGTCAACCTCCTGCCCCAAGGAAGTAGAATAAGAAATCAAAGGGTCCTAAGGTGCCTAGCTGGATACTGAAAGATCTCAAAACAAATTTTGTTATTCTATCCAACTGTGAATGCCTTGCCTCTGCCTACTTGGATATGTCTTTGCTAGAGAAATTAGGAATTAAATAGGATGTGGAGAGACTAATTGCTGCTATTGGCTAGGAGAGATTCTTTGCTTGCAATGAGCTAGTATACCCTAACTTCCCTAGAGACTTTGTCATCACTGTGAAGTGTACTTTTAGAGAAGATATAGAGGAAGAACCTAACCAGGTCAAGTTTATGTTGGAAGGCACTCCCTGCACCATGACTTTTATGGATTTCTCTTATGCTTTAGGATTTCCAGCTTTTGCTCTAGATGCTTTCCCTGACAACAACAAGAATAAAGTTTGGGTAGAGATAAAGGACCCCTTTCAGATGTAAGATACTAGTCAGAAACCATAAAATCTCACCATCTCAAGGATTATACCTTCAGAATTCTTCACAGATTCTTTTCTCTTTCTCCTATAAGCCATGTGAAATCTATAGGCTAGGTCAACTTCCTAGAGGCTCTATTCCTGGCTGCCATACTTAAAGGGTTTAGAATTAATGGTACCTATCACTGGTGGCACAAACTAGAAGAAATTCAACAACAGCCTACTAAGATGAAAAGGATCTCTTTAGGGGGATGGGTAACTATGCTAGCTAGGGTATGGGCCATCCTCTAAATAAAGACAAAGCCCTCCCTGGCATAGCCTATTGGACCAAAAGCTGCTGAAAAACCTAAAGGTGCTAGTGGAGGATACCACAACAGAGTATGAAATCGGGCTGACTGACAGGGAGGAGTTCATTGACAAAATGACTAGAAGCCTAAGCAACCCCCTTCGTGCTACAGATCAGGAAGTAGTTACACTAACTTTTGTGCAGTATGCTGAATTGATCTCCAAGATGGATACTTTAGTTGCTAAGCAAGATGAGCTCAAGTAAGAGTAGTACCAAATCATGGTTGCTTTAGGCACACTGATCACAAGGATCGATGTTCATTTTCCAGAACCTCCAATTCCCTAGATCTCCTCCACCATCTCCTTTTTAAGATTGCTTGCAGCGAGTCCTCTGTACCATTCTCATTGTTATGTTCCTCTTTTAATTTTGCTGAGGCCAGTAAATTTCTAAAGTGTGGGGTAGGGGAGTATATTTTTTTGGAGTATAGAGTACAGAATATTATTTTTTTGTGAATGTTGAAAATAGAACAAGTTGATACTAACTGGTGAAAATTGTGCAGAAATTTCTTGTGTAGATTTTTAATGAAGTTGAAGGTTAGGTATAGTGTTTAGTTCTTCTTGGGAAGTCTTTGAACAACAACTTTTTTATTTTGTTTTAGTTTTAAAGTTGTTTAGTTTACAATTTAAGTAATTTGATATTTTGTTCTGGATTATTTCAGTGGATTGTTTTAGTTTGAATTTAAATTTCAGTTGCTTTATTTAGCTTTTGGTATTTTAATCTTTTTACTGCTTTATTTCTTTACTTTTATTATCAATCTTTAGTAGTTTTGTCTTTAGTTTTTAAGTTAAATAATTTGTAACACCTCACAATCAACAAGTTTTCATACTGACCGTGACCTATCTACTAAGTTGGTTTTGTCAATTTCAATTTAGTCTAAGTTTTCCCCATTTGTGCTTGATTGAATCAATTTGAACCTAGATTGAGAATTGCTTGTTTAGAGAGTTAAGCTAGGAAAAGAGTAGTTGTATGCCTTAGTGGGTAATTTTTTGTCGATTAGTCTCAATTAATCATATATCGCTCAATTTCTATATCCATATGGATGTTAGGCCATTTGTGTTAACATTGTTGAAAAACTAGTGAGTGAGAGCAATGAGGTAAAGAAAGTTAGAATAGTTAGAACCTTCCTCATCACCATTCGAAACAAATATTCAACTCAGGTAGGAATTAAGAAATGACCTAGGCAGCCTTTCTTTGGCAATCACAATTGTGAATGACTTTTATCCTACACTATAATAGCCTATTTGAGCCTCATTGGTATGCTAAAGGCGTAATACTTAATTTATTCTTGATTACACTATTAATTAACCATATACCTTAAATGCCTTTTATCTTCTTGAATTTAGAATTGGCCATTCTAGGTAGGGTAATAAAAGAAAAATTGCATGTTAAGTTTAGATTTGAGCTTTGTTTGATAGTTAAGAAAATTGAGAAGTTTAGAATTCTTGGGATGTGTGAGCTAAATTTTGAAAAATCTTAAGACAGAGATAATTATGATGATCAAGAATGTTGGTTTCCTATTTAGTTCATTTAAAAAAGTAAAATAAAAGTTATGCTACAAAAATTTTATTCCAGTATTGTAGAAAATAAGTATGGGGTACCTAGCATTTATGAGGGGGTGTTAATTGTGAGTTAGTTCAAGAGACAATAATCTTATCTCTTACTTCCTCTACATTTGTGAGTTAGACAATGTCCCTTGAGTTTCATCCTTCAGTTTTGATAGCAAGGGCAGCAAAGTGGAAAGAGTTTTCAATTTTTAGAAAGTTAGGTGGTATTGTTTGTAGTGTGGTTGATTATGTTTGTTAAACTGTATCTCTTCTTTGGAGCCAATACCCCAACCCTACATTACAATCTTAATGTAAGTCTTAGTGATCCTAATTTTGCTCTAAGTTGTTTAGTGGAGATAACCCTTATGGTTTAGGTGCTAACGGAGAGGCTTATGGCTATTCTGAGTTTCAGGAGCGAAACTGTTTTGCATAATTTTTGCATGCTTATCTTTTTGCTCAATTGTTGGAATTCACTAGTTGTTTTGGTTTTGAAAAATGATGAACTTGTTTTGGCCTACTACACACACAAAATAAATTTTTAGTATAGATTAGTCTAAGTCTCTTTGTTTGAATTTTTCATTTGAGTGTCTTCTACTAAGTGTTACTCTAACTCATGAATTTTCTTGTTCTGAATCAAAGTTTGAATTTTTAAGTTTGTGGATGATTTGTTTGCTTGAGGGCAAGCAAAGTCTAAGTGTGGGATAGTTGATAACTTCAATTCAATGTCTAGTTTTTAGTTAATTTAAGTTTGGTTTTAAGTGTCTTTTTAGTGTCTTTTGCTTTGTTTTGCTTTAATTTTATAATTTATGTCCAAATTCAGTCATTCTTATCTTTTATGTGTTTTGGAGGACTTTTGATGGGTTTCTATGCTTAATTGCAGATTTTATAGGTACCTCACGGGTAGTAGGTTTTAGTGTTGACTATGACCTAGTGCTTCATGTCAAAATGTATTGTTTTAAATATGTCACGATCAGCGGGTTTTAGGTGCTTATCATGAGTTAGCTAATTCTTAGTCTAGAACCAAGAAGAGAAGACCTTATGATCAACAGGGAAAACCTACTAACCATGAGGTACATAAACTTCAGTCCAGAATGCATAGGGACAATGTGTCACAGTCAGCAAATTTTTGGTACTGACTGTGAGCTATGCTTTTTTCAATCCAAAAGAAAAATAAAGAGTATGTCACGGTCAACAGAAATTACCTACTGACCGTAACCCATCTTAGTTCAAAGATAGTACTTTAGTATGTCATGGTCAGCAGAAATTACCTACTAACCGTGACCTATGTCAGGCCTATATGTACCAAAATTTTTTATTTGGCATAGATGTTGGATTTTTTTCCTAGATTTAGGGTTTCTTATTTCTTTGTTCTTTCATTTCTTCATCTGTTTTGAAGGTATATAGTTTTTTACTTGCAAATAGGTAAGATTTACATAGATTAAACACAAAAATATAGATTAGACACTTAGTTTTTTCCATTTGAAGCTCACTTTCATTGAAGATCTAGAGAAGAAGGTTGAAGAAGCTTGGGTTCCAGCTGAGAGTTCTTCCTCACATGAATTTATGGGTTTTTTTCTATCCTTTTCTTCTCTTATTTTATAATGGGTAGTGAGTAGTTCATTAGTTGTTTGGAGGATCTTTGAATCCCCTATCCTCTATATGAATACTGATATTTCTTAGTGTTTTTATATGGATGAAAGGTTCATTTTACTATTGCTTTATTTAATGTTTATGGGTTCTTATTATTTTGAGTAAATTTCTAGATTTGGATGGATGAGTTTATCATTTTATCTTATTGGATGTTTTACTTAAATGCTTGAATTCCATAGATGTTCTACCTCTTATTCTTTATCATGGATGTTGTGATTTTGAGATTGCTCCAGTATAAAACCTGATAAGTTACAGATTTTGTGATCTTAAAGTTAGAGAGTTAGAGGTTGGAGTAAAATGAATGGGTTTTAGGTTGTTAGGCTTTGGAATGGGAATGCAAACCAAACCTAGGATGTTAAACCCGTGCTTATGTTGATTATAAGACTTGCTTCGAAATAGGACATTTTGTTATTAGAATAGCTTACTCCAGAATGGGATGCTTGGGTAAAAGTGTTATCCTGATTTCATCTATATAACTTATTTGATTAATTAAATTCACATTTAGGCATGAGGAGGATGAGTCAACCTGAATAACACATTTTTGATATATAAATTTTCCAACTAGTTAATATTTTGATTACTTATATTCTAGCAAATTCCTGCAATTTTACTGCATTTTAATTAGTGACAACATGAAACATAACAAAAATTTAGGAATTCTTTAGCATACACTTAATTCTCATAGCTTGCACCTATAATCCTTTGGGTACGATATTTGTATGTCTTAAACTAAGCACCCTATATTACTTGCTAAGGTCATGTCGCCATTTTTAGAGTGAGTAAGAGAAACTTTGTGGGACTAAAAGAGAGTTGAGCTAAATAAGGGTGGAATATCAAGGAAAATTTTAAATGGTATTAATTTTTGAATGTAAGTATTATTTCTGGAGTGTAATTATGTGTTATGGCTTTGTTAGCAAGCCCCTTTTCTTTGAAAAAAAAATCTAGAAAGAATATAAGAAAAAGATGAGTAGAATGAAATAAAGTTTAGAATATAACTTGTAATAAGTGTGGGGTAGCTTGATAAAATGAGAGTAAGGACTTTAGAGCTTATAAGTTGATCAAGCATTGACACTGTTAATCGAACATTTTTATGTACTCCTTCTTTTAGGAATCTAAATTTTGAGAAATCACTATGCATTCTAGATAGTCTTTCATTTAAAATATTTTGTGAATCAAGAAAAAGGGTAGAATGTGAGTTGAAAATTTTGGAGCACTATTAGGTTGAATGGTTGTTCTATTTTGAATATCCTACACACTCTTTGTTAGCCATACCCCTATTAATTTTGCAACCTAGTAAGACCTAATGATCTTGTTTTGTTTAAAATTATTTGTGGAGATGACCTTCGGGTTTCGGTGCTAAAGAAAAGGCTTATGGCATCTCTTAAGTTTCAAAGCGAAACCGCTTGTGCAAAAGTTGTTATATGAATTCTTTTCTCGGTTGTCAGATTGCATAGGAATTTTATATTTAGAGGTTATCATTAGGTCTAGTACACACACACAAGGAGAATAGCTAGTATGAATTAAGTTGAATTATTTTCAATTTAGGGAAACAGTTAGTGACTTCTACTGGAGTGTTATTTAGCTTCCCTTAAACATGTAATTTCTTTTTCTAAGTTTGGGTTTATGAAATTTTGGTTGTCCAATAGCTCGCAGGCAAGCAAAAGCTAAGTGTGGGGTAGTTGATAACTCCGAATCAATATTTATTTTTAGTATATTTTTGTTTGTGTTTACGTGTCATTTTGCATATTTTTCCTATTTTAAGTATTAAATTTCTCTTTTATGCCAAATAGAATTATTTAGATGTTTCTAAATTTTTTGAGTGTTTACCGGTGTATTTTTTAATTTTCTACAGAATCAAGGGCTAGCACTCGGTTGGGACCATTTGTCTCAATCGTGTGCTCTGCAAATCAACAAAATGCACTGTTTCATTAAGGGACTTAGTTAAGACCATTTGTCTCCATCGTATCCAATGTAGATTTTAAGGATGATCCTGTCTAGAAGGGTGTACTCGGCTGAGTCCATTTTATCTTAGCCATATACTGAGCTACAATACTCTTTTAATCGATTGGACTTGGCGAGACATTTTGTCTCGGCCAAGTGTTATCTTAGACCATTATAAAAGCTGCTTCGTGTCTGGTTTTAAAAGAGTGATTTTTAGGTTTTTATGTTCTAAGAGTTTTCTCTGTAGTTTAGCTCGTAGTTTCTTCATACATTAGGGTTTTTATACTTTGTTCTAAAGATTTACTTGTAAAAATTACTCTTTCATTATAGTTTTACATCAAAAATACAAAAATACATAGTTGTATTTAGTTATAGTTTAAAAGTTACATATTTTAAATCAAGATAAAGCTTGGAGAAGAAGAGAAGGAGTTGTTATTTACATTATAAATAGTGAGTAGTTGTTTTGTTGTTTGGGGATCTTTGAATCCCCTAAACCACGTAAGGAATATGAACTTATTTTCTCAATATATATTTCAGATGTTTCTTTTTCTCTTGAACCTATCTTGATATGTATGTTTTACAAGTGTTTATTTTATCAACCTTATTCAAGTTGATGGATGAATGCTTGTTTAGTGTTTATATCATGCATGCTTTGTTTTATTCATATTTGCTATAGTTTTAATGGCTTTTCCAGAATGAGATATGTTAGATCTAGTGTTTATGTGTTTTAACTTCAGAAAAAGAGGAAAATGAATAGGTTTTGAACTAGTAAGCTCTGAAAGGGGATGTTAGGTCATGTTTAGGTCTTAGGACCCATGCTTATGCTGGCTATTAGGTAGGCTCCAAAATGGGATACCAAGTAGTTAGAGTAATAGGCTCCAAAATGGAAAACTAGGGGTTTAGATGGGTTGTCCACATCTGAAATGTATAAATTTTATGTTAAAATGAACCTTGCATGGGAATGGGGAGGATTAGATTCCTTAACAACGTCTTTAGTAATTGTTAATCCACACATCTTATATTTTTTTCTTTTAAGTTCTTTGTTAATTCACACTTTGCAATGTATTCATCTTTTATGTTAATTGTTCTTATACTAATTACACATAACCAACAATTGAGAAATTCTTTAAACACATTATACCAATCAATCAAAATTTGTTGCACCATTTCATTTCCCTAACATTTGATACTTGTGGTTTAAAAATATCCCACTTTATTACTTTTTAATTTGATACATTTGCTGCTTTTTGACCAGTGTCTATGACTCATAGGTATTTTTCTAAGATTTTAGGATTCTCTATAAAGGAGGATACAGTCAGGCTAGATAAGACTGCTCAGCCTTATATGTGGGAGGTCATTACATGACTGGGTATTCCATATGTCCAGAGAACTATGAAGTTAACCATGTTGAGGTCACACTACTTCGGTACCTACAACGGATCCTTACTTGCTCATATTTAGGGAGGATAGGTAGTCCTAGTGTTGCCACTGCAACAGAGATTTTTAGCCTCTGAGGCATGATAACTAGGAGGCAAGTAGACTTAAGCCACACCATCCTGGAGCACTTGAAGAGGACACAACATAAGCCAGGTGAGGTGATGATTATAGGTGGGTTGGTTACCAAGTTACTTTTAGTAGATGGGATGCCAAAGGCTTTGATGGGCCTATTAGCATGAAAGGGTATCTACATGGAGAGAGAGAGGTAGCTTTTGATATGTGTATGGCTAGGGAGGATGTTGCTACACCCTATAAGATCAGTTGATAACCTTGGAAGAGATGGATAGATCCCTACATCCAGACCGAGGGCAAAAGTATCAGCCACAGCCACTAGAGCCTAAATAGGAGCCAGATGTTGACCAGTAGATGGAGGACACCCTAGGACCAGAGGAAGGAGTCCTTTTTGTTAACTATTTTATAGGTAAGGCTCGCTAAAAGCCAGCCAAGGCATAGACGACACATGCTTTTCCCACCTTTCAGCATGAGCTAACACCTAGAGACTATGGTCACCATGGTGCAATGTCGTCTTCAGCACCTCTTCCACCATAGCCAGATGCACATGCCATTCTATGGGATGCCATATTTTAGGATCTTTAGAATATTATAGTATCTCATATCGCTATGGCCATAAATATACGGGTAATTCACTAGGAGCAACTTAGTCATCATGAGGTGTATTTGAAGAGATTCGATGACATTGATACCTGCTAACCCTAGTTGATAATCGACATGGCTAAGGTAGAGAAGGGGATTCAGCAGGCTGATACGAGTGTACAGAAGAAGGCTACGAGAGGATTCAGGCACTGGAGACTATGTTCCTTATAGCTAGGGAGACAATCAAGGGGGCTAGAGATGAGATCGATAATAGGATCAAGAAGCTCGATATTGATTTAAGAGGATGTGTTACAGGTATATATGGGATGGTCGCAGGCCGCTTCACAATACAGGCTGCTGATGTGACTAAGATCCAAAAAGAGATAAGGCACCTTATAGGCTACCTTAATGAGTTCTTCTACCCTATTGTTGTTCATCTTACGGGACCCACACAGCCAGGTCCATTTGCTCCTCTTCCACCCCATGTATAGGCACTAAGTCCACCATTTTATAGGCACCGATCCTATTTTTGAGCAGAAGGCCCAACTAATTATAGCCTACATTGAGGCTATATGACTTTAGGAAGATGATATCATTTACATTTGCCTGTATCTTACATACATTGTATATTAGTATACTTGGATGTTTACTTTGGGCCGACGTTTATTCCTTTGCTTCAAACTTACTTTGGACTTATTATTGATTTGTTCTAAATTTGCATTTGGATTACTTTGAATTACTTTTCCTATTTGATACAATTTACTTGCTTATTTAATGAATCATGTTATATAGTAACATCGCTTATCCCTAATGAAGTAATAGCAATTTTGAAATGTTTTGATCAATAAAACAAAAGTAATTAAATCATAATGACCAATATGTACACACATTATGACAACAAACAGTAATAAACTTAATGAATTCATACACCATATTAAAAAAAATAAATTACAACTAATTATCTTATCAAGCTACACGGGAGGCAACAAAATCCCTACCTAACCTTTCAACAGTACAAATGCAAGATAGACAGGATGTGACCAACCATATGGCATCAACCAATGCAACCTCATAATCGCCGCCTATGATGGCACTTTTTTCATTGTAGGGGGCAAGTGGTCATGTGATCGACTCAAGATCCAAGCAACCCTAACACATACAAATTTTTTGCAAATAAAACCAATAAAGGTATAGCCACAAAGGCGGAATCACCTTTAATTTAAGGTGTAGCCGTAGAAAGGGGATCACCTTCAAATCAAGGTATAACCATAGAGTGGGATCACCTTTAAATCAAGGTATAGTTGCAGAAGCATAATCACCTTCAATTTAAGGTATAGCCATAGAGTGGGATCACCTTCAAATCAAGGTATAGCCACAGAGTGGGATCACCTTCAAATCAAGGTATAGCCATAAAAGTGGGATTGCCTTCAAATCAAGGTATAGCCATAAAAGTAGGATTGCCTTGAAATTAAGGTATAGCCACATAAGCGAGATCGCCTTTAAATCAAGATATAGCCATATAAGTGGAATCACCTTCAAATCAAGGTATATCCATAGAGTGGTATCACCTTCAAATTAAGGTATAGCCATAGTGTGACGCATGCCGGAGCCATCTCTCATTTTTGTGTTCGCTCTTGGAGGCCTGCTTTTAGAGTTCGAGATCGGAGGAGGCTCACTTTAACTTATAAATTGGCTACTATATAATAAAAAGGGATCAAGTCCAAATTATTTTTGGTGGTGAACCCATGAAGGCATCTACTAATGGGCTCAAAAGAGGTAGGTGTCATGGAGTCACCACCCAACATAACGTTGGGAAATGATTATTAACTTTTTAATGCCCATACAGAGATTGGTGTTCGAAACATCACTTTTATTAGGCATCTTAGTTATGTGTTGTTTGATAATTGAATTTTGAGCGTTAATCCCCTCTCCTCTTTCACAGCATGAAAAGTAATAAAATTAAATAAACATCCCAATCAATTAATAAAAGTGATAAATAAATAAAATAAATTAAATCAACTACTTAAGCTATTACAAAAGCAAATCATCCAAAGAAAAAAGCAAAGTAAGTATCATACATAAATCAAGACATTTATTAAAGTTAGGAATATTGGTTCCCTTATGCGCATTTACAAAAAAAAACTTTTATCATATTGTGTGAATTTGGGATAAAAACTGGGCATTGGTCCACACTTATTAAATAAAACCCAATTAATTAGTAAAAATGAATTAACTAAAATTTTATCATTTAACGTGTAAAAATCATTTATTGCTACCTATTACATTCTCAAAAATAAATACATCCAAAACAAATAATAAAATACAAACAAATAAACAAAGTATAAATGAATAAAGCAAAAATAAACTAAAAAGCTGAAAGGATAGAAAAAAGAACCATCTAGGATGATTTTCTAAGGCACTCCAAGCTTAAACTCCCAAATGATCCACATAAAATAAATAAATTACTCAAATAAAAATGAAAGAGATAAAAAGTTAGAAATGAAATATAATAAAATAAATATTTAAATACATAAATATACATATTAAAAATGACAACAATAATGAAGCATATAGTGTAGACAAAATTAGTAATAAATTAAAATAAAATTCATAATAAATGAAAACAACATGAAGAAAGAAAATTCATAAAATATATAAAAGAATAAAATTGAGTAAAATACATTAATGATCAAAAAATGGGATTATATGTGAAAGTAGACCATACAAATAAGACAAAAATGAAAGTATGCAATAAAGTAAAAAGAAATGGCCATGCATGCAATGGACACGTGAGAATGAAGTGGATGGCATACAAAAGGTGGGAAACCATGCAATAATGGAAATAAACATGCTAAAAATAAATAAAATAATACTAAAAACAATTATTGCATAAAGCCTGTCATGCTAAATAAATATTTACACAAATGGATAAATATTTACAATACTAATAATGTGTTATAAAAACTATTCAATATATCACATAAATATAAAAGAAAATAAATTAATGTAAAATATTGAAATATATGCTAAATAAAAAAAATAAGTGAATGAAATAAAATTAAAATACAAAATGTATGAAATGAAATTAATGAAATGTGAGGAAAACCAAAGGCATGAAACATGCACTTGTCAGTATTTATGTGTGAATAGTAGGAACAAAGACTAGAATAAGAAATAAAACCACATGCAAATAAGAAAAAAACTATTAAGTATAGAACAAAATAATTAATAAAATATTTACAAAAAAGATAATAATTATAAAAATAATAATAATAATAGTAATAAAATTTAATATAAAGACTAAATATATAATAAATATAATAACAACAAAATTAAAATTAAGCCTAAAAACATCAAATTATTGTAATTGAATTAGTAAAATGAATTAAATACCAAAGTGACCCGAAAGCTACAGTGCCATGTAAAAGAAAAGAAAAAAAAATGCATGCAAAGGGTAACACGTGGGGAAAAAAATCAAGGAAACAAGGGCAACAGTGGAGTGAAAGGATTGATGGACAGTCACAGCAGGGTAGCCGTAGGTCACCGGAGAGACGGGCATCGTCGGTGGTCTTCCCATCAGTAACGGCGGGATACAGATGTGCAGCAAAAATGAAAGAAATTGGATTTTAAGCCATAAATCATAAGGAAAAAGATGTTTCATGCACAAAAAATATTTAAAACTCATCAACCAATAAGAGAAACATGGTTTAAAATATAAAATCTAAAAATAAAAACAAAAAAACTCAAAACTTGAAAATGGGAGAAAAAAGAAACCAAGGTTAAAGAAGAACAGTTTTTTTCATTTATATTTAGAATTCTTTTCTTCACTTGATTTCAAGGGATTTTCTCATATTAATGATCAAAATCAACACCAAGATGCAAAATAATAGATTTAAAGATTTAAAATCATGAAATCACATAAGCAAAACACCAAACAAATAAAAAAAACTATTGCAACCTATTGTAAATAAAAAGAATTAATATCAATTTAAATGGAGGCTTGAAGGACTTGTGAATACTATCTTTGCATTTATGATGTCCCAAAATCAAGAGAATCGGATCTAGAGTTTGCTCTCTTCCTCCTTGTTCTCTCGATTTTTGTTAGAAAAAGGTTGTTTTTTTCTTTTTGTTATGTGTGATTTGCTATGTATGTGTTTTTTGGTGCTTTCTTTCACCTCTCTTGGCCTTGAGTGTAGGTTTTCTTGGTTGTTTCCTCTAACTTTTTGGATCTCAGGTGCAGCCCCTATCAGTTTTCTTTTTCTTTTTCTTTTATGTCAACAGGCTGCTCTCCCCTCCAATTCTAGGTTTCTTTTATTCTTTATACAGTGTGGCTTGCGTGCCCTACTCCTTCACTTTGGTCTCTTCACATTTTCTCTTTTTTTATTTTTTTCTTTTTTTTAATTCTAATGCCATTTTTTATTTTTCAATTCCTTTTTTTTCATTTCTTTTTTCTTTTTTTTTCTTTTTATATTTTTATTTTTATTATTATTTTTTAATAATTGTAATTTAATTTAACTTAATTTTTTTTATTTTTTATTTTAGACCCTAGAAAAGACCTCTTTTAAAAGCACCAAAAATTTCATAGGAAAGCAAATAAAAAAATTATTTTTCTTTTTAAAATCAATATTTCTTTTGAAAACACAAAACTTAAAGAGAGAGTATCGTGATTTTATTCTCTGGCTATTTTAGAGCAACACAATCTTCATCGGGTAACCCTAATCAGAAGTCACTTTAGGACCTAGTGTCTACAGTTGCCCCTAAATTTTGGGAAGCTAGTGCACTAGTACCTAGGTTAGCTAAAGTTGAGAGTAAAGAGTTAGAGATGCGTACTTGAGGCGACTATGGGTCTCCTTATTGGTTGATCAAAGATGCACACCAGAGGCATCAAATCTCTTGATTTAATTAAAGACATGTTCCATTTGAGGCAATGAACCTCTTAAAGATGTATACGATGTAAAGCAACAAATTGCTAGTTGATTTAAAGATGTATACCATCTGAGACAGTGAATCTCTAGTTTATTTGAAGATGCATACCATCTAAGATAGTGAATCTCTAATTGATTTAAAGATGTGTACCATCTAAGGCAGTGAATCTCTAATTGATTTGAAGATGTATACCATCTAAAGCAGCAAATCTCTGATTTGATAAAAGACACATACCATTTGAGGCAGCGAATCTCTCTTTGGGTAGTTACCGTTAGCTTGTTGACATATTAACCCTTGGTTGACTATCTGATTAGCGCCTGAGGTATGCAAAATTGAGAAAAGTTGATTAAATCTAATTAGTGTCTGAGGCATGCCAAATTAGGTTGTTTGAGTGTGTTTGATTAGTGTTTGAGGCATGCAAATTGAGATGACTTGATTGGGTCCAATTACTATCTGAGGCATGTAAAATTAGGTTATTTGAGTGTGTTTTATTAGTGCCTGGGGCATACAAAATCGAGATGACTTGGTTTGATCTAATTAGTGCTAGCTTGTCGGTATGCAAAATCAAATGAGTTATCTTGATTAATTCCTTCTTATCAGCATGTCGAACCATTATAGATGGGTTAAATGCCTCTTAAAAGGACTTTGATACTTGTGAAAAAGACTTGATGTTAGTGAGCTCTTGCAATTCAAAGAAGATACTAAACTTGTAGAGATGTAGATTTGTCTTTGAGTAGGATGTCCATCCTCTAGTAATTGCCCCTAGCACAACACTTATAAAAAGGGTTTTGTCATATGTAGAAAGGGCTTTGTCACTTGTAGAAAAGACTTTCTCACTTGAAAGACTCAAAATGCCTTAATAAAGGACTTAATGCTTTAATGCTCACTAAAAGACTAGGAATACTTTAAAAAAATGACTTAATGCTTAATGTTTACTAAGAGATTCAAAATGCCTTGAAAAAGGACTTAAAGACTTAATGCTTACTAAAAGACTCAAAATTCCTTAAAAAAGGACTTAATGACTTGAATGCTCGTTAAGTGACTCAAAATGCCTTTGAAAAAGGACTTAAAGACTTAAATGCTCTTAAGAGACTTAGAATGCCTTGAAAAAGGACTTAATGACTCAATGCTCACTAAGAGACTCGAAATGCCTTAAAAAGGACTTAATGACATAAATGCTCGTTAAAACACTCAAAATGCCTTTGAAAAAGGACTTAAAGACTTAAATGCTCCTAAGAGACTAAGAATGCCTTAAAAAAGGACTTAATGACTTAATGCTCACTAAGAGACTCAAAATGCCTTAAAAAAAGGACTTAAAGTTTAATGCTCGCTAAGAAGAGTTGAAATGCCTTGAAAAGGACTTAATGCTTAATGCTCGCTAAGAGACTCAAAATTCTTTGAGAGAGGAATTAATATTTAATGCTCACTAAGAGACTCAAAATGCCTTGAAAAGGGACTTAATGCTCAATGCTCGCTAAGAGACTCGAAATGCCTTTAAAAAAACTTAATATTTTAATGCTCACTAAGAGACTCAAAATGCCATGAGAAAGGACTTAATGCTTGCTAAGAGACTTGAAATTCCTTAAAAAAGGAATTAAAGAATTGATGCTCACTAAAGGACTTAAAATGCCTTTAAAAAGGACTTAATGGTACGTGGTTGAGACCTGCAGGCCTACATAGAAAGCACTCAGTTAACATGCCATTTTATCATTCACAATAGGGAATATTACCTAGTTACTTTGAAAGTGAGCAGATAAAATATCGACTCGTACTTTGAGTTGAGTGAAAATTATCCTAGCTCTTATGAGCATTTAGTGAATGGAGGCCTATTAGCTTGCCTCCTATTATGGGGTGATGATTGAAGTGAATGCTTACAAAATTGATTGAAGAAGTTTGGTATGTCAATCTTCACTTGAGAAAACTATTTGTGCTTCTTCCTTTGTTTTGTTTTTGCAAAATTATGAGTGCAAGAGTGCACGCAAAGGATTATGGTGCATGAGATGTGTGCAAGGAATTATGCATGTGAAATGCATGAAAAAGAGCTATGTATAATAGAATGCATGGGCCATACAAACTTTAGGGAAATCTATTCATCCAAGTGAGTTAGGGGGAGTGACGATATGATCTTGTTGCATTTTTGTTTGATAACCCCTTATTGCTCCAGGTCATTATTTTGAAGGTAGTGCACCCCTTGTGGATTTTCACACTAGCTTTTTTTAGTGAGAAATGTGTCGCATTAAGGATTTTCACATAATCTTATGCCTAACTTTTGACTAGAATAGACTTAATCCATTCCAACAGCTTTTATTCTTTTTTTTTAGAATAGACTACACGTTTTCAAGTTTTCACCCTATCTTTTGGCCTAACTTTTGCTTAGAGAGTCAGTTACAATTTTCATCTTTAACGGCCTCTTTCTTCTTTTTGTTTTGTTTTTATTGTCTTTTATAGGATCTGCACTCCGAATTTACACTTTAGCACATGCTCTTATATGTGTCATAGGTCTCTCTCGACTGGTTAATCATACTTATGCTTAACTTATAAATGCATTCTCATTTATATGTATTGTATGCGATGACAGTAATCGTAACTAGACATGTAATGTAAAAACACTGATTCTATTTAATCTCAAGAAGTGACACTTTGTGCGAATCTGACTCCTGTTATCAATCGGCCCTTTCAGGTTTTCTTGATTGAACATTTTCTCTCAACCCTTAATTTTTTCCTAGGGTGCCTTTTTCAGTTTTCACCTTAGCAGGGTGCCCAATTTTAGCAAGGCTGCCTATTTTTTTAGTTTTTAACTTGTGGGGTCTTTTTTCCTTTCTCTTTTTTTTTTAAATGCACCAACTTTCGGTATGACTAAATGTCTATGTAGTTGATTCTCTTGATTAAAAGCTTTTAGGATAATAGCTTGGCACCATAAGGTATATTGGCCCTCACTATATCATCCATAAATTTACAATCAATACTCATGTTGAAATGTTCTCATCACAATAACTTGGTACCATAAGGTGTATTAACCTTCACTATGTCATCCACAACATAATTCTTTTGCTCATCACTAGAAGTTAAACAATCTTTTAGACTAAGCCTCTTGGTTGGATTCTGTACCCAAAGAAATAGGGATTGCTAAGCAAAATATCTCTAATTGAGCTCAATTAAATTGAGATTATTTCCCAAGTTTTTGAATTAAAATGAGTTTTAAGCTAAATTAACAATTAAACAAAGACTAGATTAACATAAATTAAATGCAAAGCGACACTTACATAATGAAGGACATCTATAAGTAAAACACTTTTGCTAAAGGACTATCCTCCTCTCCTTTTACTGATAATGACTTAAATCAAAAGTAAGACAAGTTGTTATGGAAAACCAATTAAATAAAAACAAATATCTTATTCAGAATATCATTCTAGAATATTAAATGTTGTGATTAAGAACAATTCAATACCTAGCATGCAAATCTGGTTTTTAACTCCTAAACCTTTATTGGACCCTCTTTCGAGAGATCTAACTCTAGCCCATTCTTAATTCAAATTCTTAAATTTAAATCAACTCATGAACAACAAATCACTACCTTAATTCTCAAAATACAGCAATACATCGACATAAGTGAAATAAGCTAAGAATATGCAAATCATTGATCAAAGATTCAATTAACCATTTATTCGATACGTCAAGCATCAATCCAACCATAACAAAAGATAAGATTCAGTCCAAAAATTAAGAATTAACAAACTTGCATAGAAATTAAGCTCATATCAAAGTCTTTACAATAAAAGTCTGAAGGTTTAAGCTTCCTTCCATAAAAGTAAAAAATTACTCACTGTTCATTATTAAAATGAAAGAAAAATCAAAATAAACAAACACTATACTCATGAGGCTTCATACTTGCTCTTAATGTCTTCTCAAAATAGTAGTAGAAAGCTTGAATCTTTTAGAGAATTGAAAACTAAGAAGAAAAGAAAACTAAACTAGGTTTAAAAACTACCGTACAATTCATCTAAACTAAACTAGGTCTAAGACTAAAGAAAATGTGTCTCCCCTTTTTTGGCATTAGCTTGCTTTTATACCCAATAGTGGAAGAAACTAGCTACCAATAAACTTCCTAAACCTATGAGAAATAGAGTTTCATCGTAATTAGAATAGCTCTCCTTAGTAGAGGGAAAAATCCCCTCTGCCGAGGAAGGCTTTTTTGTTGCTTTGCCTTTATGTCCTTCTCGATAGAGGTAGAATTCCCCTCCACCGAAGGACAAGCTGCTGGACTAAACGTGCATTCCTTCTTTAAAATTCCCAATTTGAGCTAATTTCCTTCTTTCTCCAAAGAACTTTCTTTTTTCTTCAATTAAGCACCTATAAAACACCAAATTGCAATTAAGTCACATAATGAGAGACTTATAAAATTAAACACACAAATAACTTAATTAACACTAAAACAATACCCTTAACACCTAAAAACACAATAATTAATATAGATAAAATTCACACCTATTAAATACCCCACACTTAGTCAAACTTTAACTAAGAATCATGCATTTCAAAACCATGCTTAACAATTAACAAGAGCACTTAACAAAATTACAACTAGATTAAGTTCATTCAAGAAAATATGAGCCAGTTTCCATACATGTGTGTGTGCAAAACCAAATCATTTTAAGACTTTTCAAAATCAAAACACCAATGCAAATTCATAGTCAAGCATAGAATTAATTTACACCTAATTGTACAAGTAGTTTCACTCTTTAAACTCTAGAAACACCATAACCCTTTCCTTTAGTACCAGAACTCCGAAGGTCATCTCTACTAAACAACTCAAAAGCAAACATGGAATAAGTTGCAATGTGGTTGAGGCAATGGTTAACAAAGAATGGACAAAGATAAACAAGAAGAATAGCCACTCTTTGATTGAATAGACCAACATTTTTAAACTTCTAATCCACTAAATCAAAACATACCACTTAACCATACTTGCTCACTTAACCCCTTATACACCAAGTACTTTTGAGAGAAAAAAATACTGAAACTCCTTTCAATTTCTCAATTCAACTAATTTATGAAGTCAAAATTCTTTCCCCTTACAAATACCCCACACTTAAAACCTTGCAATAGATTGCTTAGCTTTATTGCAAACTTTCTTTCTTTTCTTTTTCTTCTTCCTTTTTTTATGTACTTGCTAGCTTTATTATGGCAACCAATGATAACATAGGTATTTACAAGTTTAACTTTCACTACTTTCTTGACTTGAACAAGAACCATTAATAATAGTATCCCAAGAACCCTCCCTACTACACTCTTCAATTACCCAACAAAAATTAATCCATCCCAATCTTAGTGTGGCTAATTTTTAGAGGAGAAGATAAAGGCTTTTTAGGCTATATAGTAAATAGATTAGTGTAACAAGAAAATAAATATGGCATGCATTAAGCATGCCTCATTAGGCTCAATATGACTAATAAAGGAAAATATACACGTAGGGTAGGAAACAAACTAAGTTATGGCTAAAGAAGAAAATTATGCCTAGATTACTTTCTAAATTGTTTGAGTTGTTTCTATCCTTTAAAGGGTAATGAGGAAGGTTCTAGTGTCCTAAAATTCCTTGCTCAACTACTTTTATGTACTGGTTTTTTCTTCTTATTTCAAAATTGGTCTCAGTGCTCAAAATATGGAAACTAATAAATATAGTTCAAGTTGAACGCTAAACTAGATAAAATTCCATCAAGCAACATTCTTGTCTTAACGCTAAACAAAAATTTTGAACATTGCACATTCTAAATTAAAATTCAACAAGTTCAATTTCGAGAATAAACTAGGGCTAACTAAGCTAAATGTACAATATATAATATTTAAACTAAACCTACTCAATTAACATGTAAGTTACAAACCAAACTAAACAAACTAAAACAAAAACAAAACAACCAAAATGATTAATGAGCAAGAAGAAAGAACTTCCCTGAATTGATATTCAAAATCGAGTTTAGCTACGCTCTATTCCCCTCTTCAAAATCTTATTGTCCTTAGCAAAGTAGTAAAAGTACCAGATAATTAATGAGATAAAGATGATAAATGGTGAAAATATAATGCTAAACTTGAGTGCCTAGGTTGGGGAAGTGTTTATCTTGGGTGGTGTGGCTCGTGCCGGAGCCCACCATTCATTCCGATTAGATTCTCAGGAGCCCGAGACTAGAGGAGGCTCGCTTTTGATCATAAACTAGCCATATCATAATAAAAAGGATTAAGTCATAATTATTGTTGATGGTCAACCCATGAAGGCATCTACTAATGGGCTCAAAAAGGCAGGTATCATGAAGTTGCCACCCAACAAAACATTGGGAATAAAATCTCTACCTTATTTTGATGCCCAAATAGAGACTAGTGTTCGGGATATCCCTTTTATTAGGCATCTTAGTTAGGTGTTGTTTTATAATTGAGTTTTAGAATTAATTCCCTCACATAATGCAAGCAATAGAATTTATGTAAACATCCTAATCAAATAAAGAAAGTGGCAAATAAACAAAGTCCTACTTAAAGATTATTACATAAGCAAATCATCCCAAATAATATACAAAACAAAGATAGATAAATATCATACATAAAATGGGCCATTAATTAGTTTGGGAACATTGGTTCCCTCATGAGCATTTACAAAAAGGTTTTTATTGTATTGTGAATTTAGACTAAAAAACTGGACATTGGTCCATATTTATTAAAAGAAATCCAATTAATTATTGAAAATGATTTAAAGTGAAATTTTATCATTAAGCATGCAAAAATAATTTATTACTACCTATTACATCCTTAAAATAACACATATAAAATAATAATAAAAACACTAAGAGAATAAGACAACATAATAACCATAATAAATAAGAGAAAAATAATGAGGTAACCAAAATGAAGAGGTCAGCCAAGGTGGGAGCATGACTTCTCATGCAAACACTATGCATCTTTTATGACCATAAATATACCAATTACTTGAAAGAACAAACAAACAAATTAGTTAGCATTGATGATAAAATATCTACATAATTCACACCTACAAACAAGCTGATTCCAGGTACAACCATGCATATACAGTAACAAAACATGTCAAATGTTGCACAAATATTGTATAAAACAAGTATTAAAAATAAAAGGTATAAAAAAAACCTAATATACATACAAAAATCTTAAAAAATGCCCTAGGGGTGACCAAAAGTAAGTGAGCGATGACTAGGAAGGAGGCAAAAGCTCATCCCATCCTTTGGGTGAGGGACGGCCATCCCTCACTTCTTTTTCCCATCCTTCACTTACAGAACAAAGCAAAAATTACAGAACAGAAGGTAAAAATGCAGGAAATTATACAAATAAATATCTTAACCCTTGATATACAATAATTAATCATAAAATCATGCTAAAACATATCAAAACACTAAAACCTGCACCAAATTGAATTAAAATTAAAGAAATATATCACATTACATGTTAAAAGAGAAGAACTTCAAAACAACAAAAAATGGAGGAACTCTTTAATAGCCATGCCTCTAATATGTCACACAAATCAGAAATGAATTATGTTCCAATAAGGTACGTATGTTATTCAGTTTTCAACAGTTGAAATAAATCAATTTAACATCCAAATAATCATGCAATTGAGTGAATAAATGGTAGAGAGACAAAAAAGTAAATGAGCCTAGAATATTACCTTTAGGAAATATTCTGACTCTATAATCTTTGAAGTCTAGATCTCTACTCCAAATCATATTCCTTTATCCTTAAAGAAAATATAAAATCCATTTTTATTTATGTCAAAAGATGGCTAAGCATGAACCTCTAGAGAGAGAAAATAAATTAACTTTTTTCTTCTCTAATGGTTTTCTTCCTCAAAGAATGATGATTTCTCCTTTTTAGAACCCTAATTTTTGTGATTTTATACTTAAGAAAGAGTTTTAATTTGATTATGTCTCAAAAATTGCTAGATTAGGAGATAAAATCCCTAAAATCTAGACCTGAACCTTTTTCAAACTCCTTCCTCTTTTGAAATTCTAGGAAAATGTGGAAAAATCTAGGTTTGACCTAGGGATAGGTGTCTATGAGTGAGGGAAGGCCGTCCCTCATCACTAGACCCTAGATTTCCTAAAAATACCCCTATTTTACACTTTCCTAAAGATGAAGACCCATAGATGGCCGCCTCTCAGGTAACAAATGGTCATCTATCACCATTGACAATCCAAAATTAGGGGTTTTTTTTTGCCTATTTTGTTAAAACACTTGTAAAAGTTTTGAGACCTTTTAGAGAATTGTGAAAATCTTTAAAAGAAAGTGACAAATCCATGATCGAAGCTTTGAGATCTGAACCCATTGTCAGCAACACACTATTTCCTCATCATTGAGTAACCCTGATCTAGGCTACCCTAGGTCACGGTGTTTATAGTTGCCCCTAATTTTGAGGAGCTGGTGCACTAGTACCAAAGTGAGCTAAAATTTAGAGAGAAGGAAAAATCGTGTACCTGAGCAACGAATCTCTGATTGCAGCACATATCATATAGGCAGTGAGTCTCTTGATCGGGTAGTTATCATCCTTTTATCGATGCGTTAACCCTAGATTTGGTTATTTAACATCAGCTTGTCGATGTGTTAACCATTTGTTGGTTGTCCAATTAGCACTTGAGGTATACAGAATCGAGACAAATTAATTAACTCTGATTAGCGCATAGGGCATGCAGAATCAGGTTATTTTTGGATGCATCTTATTAGCACCTGAGGCATATAAAATCAAGATAGCTTAACACTAACTCCATTGAAGGTGTCGAGTCTTCACTTGTTTAATTAGCACCTGGGGTATGTAAAATCAAGTTGACTTGGTTTTATTTGATTAGCGTCTAGGGCATGTAAAATCAAATAATTGAAAACATATCATGACTAGCACTTAAGGCATGCATAGTCGGGACGATACATCCTACTTGAATGCTAGAGTTATCTTATTGGTTACGATACTTCATTGGGGATGTTTTTGGTATATATGCATTTGTCCAAATGGGAATCATCTGGAATGTTTAGAGTTAAATCCACCGAGGATGTTTTTGTGATATACCTTTAGGGTGGTGAAAACCCATTGTGGTTACCCTTTGCTCAGCAATTTCCATATTGAAGTTTCTCCCATTCTGGGAAATGATGATAATTGCTTTGGATTTCTTATTATTGATAAAGCCACCATTTGCCCCTTTAGTGGGGTTCTGGAGTACCTAATGTAAAAACACTAGATGTTAGTATATTGCTTATTAAATTTGACTCTTTTTATTGTCGTTGTTATTATCATTGTTGTTTTATTGTTACCATTATTGTTTGTTAACTTTATTTTATAATGATATAGTTATTATTAATTAAATGGCATTTACACTCATTCATCTTCTAAGAAAATGAAAGCATAAATAATACAAGACATATACATACAAAAACGAAATAAATTATATACAATCCTTTTTTATATACATCAAAAATTTTGATAGAGTATAACTCCCTAAATGCAAAAAATGATCAATCATTACGAGGGCTCTGGCCCTGATGTTTGGTGGTATACCAGTCTTGATGGCGGTCTAAATGCTGGTAGCCTGGGAGGTCAGGCTGGAGCCATAGCCTAAGGTGTTAAAGGTGGCTGCTCACCTACCTGCTCAAACACAAACATGAAACTTGGTAGTGCTGAAGTCAATGGCTGCAGTATCTATGATATCACCTCAGCTAGCCTCTCTTATCCCTACCCCACCTATAGGAATGCTTCAGAGTGACCCTCCAAATACCTCATTAAGTCCCCACTCAGGTACCCAATATACTTCTTAACTGCTCATTAGTCTTAGTCATTATTTGTTTGGCCATGGGAGCCTCTACCTCGATATGAGTGCCCTGATCCCTGAGCTGGGTAAGGGAGTTATCCACCACCTATAAGGACTCATCAAACCTATGCCCTACAACTTGCATATCTGCCCTGACACCTTTCACTTCTATTTGTAGCATCTATACAATTGCTTGTAATGCCTGTAAAGACTGTATTGCCATAAGCATAGTCTTTTCTATCTCCTCTATCACGACCATTCTCCTAGATATATCATCTAAAGCTCGAGGTGTTTGAGCAGAAGGTAACGGAGCCTGTGGCAAGGATGTCATCGATGTAGATGCCCCTGGGTATCCATAAGGCAAAAGAGTGGTAGAAGATAAAGCTCTAGGGCTCCTATAAGGAGAAAACCTCACGGCTAGGGATCTCTGAAGTCTGAGTGGAGATTTAGTGTGAGCTAGTGTTGGGGGTAAAATACCTAGGAGGTCATACAGGTCGATCTACATGTCAAAGGCATAGTCAAAGTCTGACTCTCCCCCTTAAGAACCCTCTGCCTTATGAGGCTCGTCTGCTCATGTACCCTATTGTGGTGGCTGATCATAGTGCTCCGCTGGGACCCCCTCAGCTACTTAACCCTAAACATCCTACCTTGCATTTTGATCAAGTATGATAGGGTTAAGTTTGCATCTATCTCGACTCTCAAGTGTCGTCAACAATCTATATTGGCCCTATATAGGCTTTACCATACTCATGGTAATGGCTGCCTATAGGTCGACGTACATGCTCTCCTGAATGTGATCCCCGAAGTGATCTTCCTTTAGTCTAAGTGATATAAGTAGCCTCATAATGACACTACCTACATGTACCCGTGTCCCTAGTATGGTGCTGACTTTGGTCAAAGTTGAGATGATCTCATGAGAGATATCTATACTATGTCTCTCTTACATCCCCCCAAAGGCTGGTAATGTTTACTGAGTTGACATTACCCAAACTCCCAATACGTCCAAGGTAAGAAGAAGAAAAAACCTTATATAGGTACCTATAAATCTGAAGAGCCAGCATCATACTCTTTGCCTTATCTGAATCATATACAGCTACAGGCAGTGTGATGGCCTTCCATCTATCTCTGCCTATCAACCTAGGAGGTGTGACCTTATTTGGTCTAGAAGGAAGCCCCATAGCCTCTACAAATTGACATCTGGTGATACTGAATAGTATCCCTAAGGCTCTAAATTGTACTGATCCTTCTCGTGTGTTAGACCACTGGTGTTGTCCATACCATAGGGTGGGTAGTACCTCCTGGGTCACACCAGATATGTCTTAAAGTCCAGAGCAAAGAAGTCAGTCCAACTGGTATTAGCTAATAGTCTGATGGCCTCTACTAATAAACCAAACTCCTCTATGAACTGTTTGGACATGTATCAGCTAACTCTGAATTGAATGTGTCTCAAAGATTTATATTTGGCTACCTACTCATCTATCATATAATCAAGCATTGATTGTGGATGTGTTGTCCTATGAGGCATCCTACAAAATATATTATGTTAGGTCGTGCTCAACTCACACCATAAACAAGATAAGATAGAGTTTTGGCACACATGCATGAAAAATAAAGCAAAATATATTAGTTGCATGCTTTTCTATAAATTTCGGTAGCATTTCAACTATGGATATGACTACCCCTTGTACAAAAATATACATTGAGAGCAATGCACAAGCCATTGTGGCTACAAACAACATATTTAGCATTATTCGAGAAATTTTGACAAAATTTTGGCAGCATTTTGGCTAGGAATATGACTGCACCCTACACAAAATATACGCCAGTGCAACACAAACCCCTAGGGCCACCAAACAATACAGATATTAACATTAATTTCTTATGTGTATCGAGAAATGATAAAAATTTGGCAGCATTCTGATTAAGAATGACACTACATCTCTGTACACATATCAATTCAATAGGCATACAACAAGTCAAAGACCAACAAGGTCGCCAATCAACACAAACTCTTGATATTAATGCTTGATGTAACAACAAAGATAAAAGGAATGTCTCTAAGAATCTAAAACTTATGTATATTATTGCCTACATTTTAGATTCCAAGTGCTCATACATAAGGTAGCATGTAAAAAGTCATATTATGTTACTTATGATGGAATATAACATGGCATATACATGATGATCACGCAGTCAAAAAATAATAAAATTGATCATACATACCACGCAATCCATAAAAAGAATAAAAAACATGCAATTTTAGGGTTTTAAAACATACAATCTTAGATGCACTTTAAATCTGAATTTTGATGATGACCAACAAATAGAATGAACTTATATGCTTCAAATCTTTATCACCAATGCCAAATAAATAGCCTTTATGCCACTCCTCTTTATGTTCACACACACAATTGCAAGGAAGGCTTAAAACTTAGAGTGCTAGCTCTAATCTTTGTGTATATGGCAATGGGTATTAAACTAAAGGCACAAGACTTGATCTTGTTCTTTCTAAGGTTTCTCAAATGCCGCCCAAAATCCAAGAGAAGAAGGAAGAGTCCTTTCCCCTTAAGAGTGGCGGCTAAGAGAGAGAAAAACTTAACTATGTCAAATATAATTAACTTATTTATATCACTAGATTAGGAAAGCTTTATGGTTACCAAAATCCCTTAGAATTAGGTCGTATATTTAGCCTCCATCACTTCCTAATCATTTGATTTAAATTAGTTCAAATTCTATTAAATTTTAAATTTAAATTAATTTAAAATGGCATAAGACATTTAATCAAAAAACTACCACTTAATTAGGATATACACATGTGCCAAAATTCACAATTATTTTATCTTTGAATTATATCCCTCTCCTATTTAAGTTTTTTTATTTTGATTTAAATGCTATTAGGCTTTAATACTCAATTAACTTAATTAATCCAAGATAATTAATTAATTGAAATTAATCCTTGTGGGCCGAATTTCTCTCTCTAATGGACCAAGGTCCAATTAGCAATTTTAATAGCCATTTCATACATTAATTTGACTTTAATTCAAAGGCCAAATTAATGCTCAATACTCTATTTAAATATTTTAAGCCCAATGCTTTGTGTGTGATGTTATAGGTCCATTTAATATTGGCAATGAATTAATAAATTAATTCAAAAGCTATATATATTCTCTAGCAAGATATTATAGCATTCCAAATTAAATGAAAATGCAAATGGCATCTAGTGACCTAATGCAATTTTGCATAGTCCCGTACCCTTAAATATCAAAATTAATTTAAGGCATGGAACTAGTCATCCTTATATATATATTAATTCCTTTCTTGATATTCCAGTAACACTAAACTCTTAGATAAATAATGATTACTCATTATTTCATCTTGGTATGGCCATACACATCTCAGTTCACTGATCAAGTGGCCGGTGATATTTTCTTTCTTATCGAGAGGAGTAATCCCTTCACTTCTCTCATGCTCTCTAACATGGATCAGTGCATACCCATACTTGTCACCCTGTTACGAGCACATTAGGTGTATGTCAAAGTACACAGTAATTCATTAAGAGTTTCATAGAGATTTTAGGTCTAAGAACTCCGATGCAAAACTTGTACATGAGAAACACTTATGACTTATACCATGTAGTGTTCTCATGAACGGATCGAATCCAGATACCATGTTCTAAACATGTATCTATGATCTTTGATTGACACTCTTGTCCTTATGATCTGTAAGACAGAACTGAACTTATCAAAGAGAGCATACTAGCCTTAATTCATTTATTATTCCCATAACAATGACTAACTAGGGATATTTAGAATGAAGTCTCTATTATTTCAAGGTTTCACAACCATGTGCCTCACACATGGTAACTTAAACTGAAATAACATTCTTAGATAGTTCTATCAATTGATATGCATTGGAATACAATGGATTCTATACTATTACATAAGAATCTTCGAGTTGGGCTTGTCCACTTCGGTGGGCTTTGTCTTGATTTACAAAGTCTTCAAATAAATTTTATACTAAGAAATAAATGAAACTTTTACAATAATACATAATGGAACGTAGGCCATATTTAATTACAAAAACCCAGAGCCCATGAATGCACCATGCATATCCATTCATCACACAAAACAAGCAAATAAATATACATAACATTCATGGATAAAACAAAGTCCAATTTTAATTAATTTAGCCAAGCCCATTAATGGAAATAGTGTACTTGAAATTTTAAGAGAAGACCCCATGATGGTCTTGGGCCGAATCCCATTAATGGCATATATCATACACGGTATTCATACTTAAACAAACAAACAATAATGAAACTAGTTGTTTAATGCTCATATAATGCCACAAAAATTCACAAACACTTAAAACGATTTTATGAGCCATTTAATAATTTAAATAAGGCCATAAAAATTAAGTTAAGGTTCTTTTAATAACTGATCTAAATGTGTTTTGCCATTTTAATCAAAACAAAACAAATAATGTTGATTAAATATGCAACAAACACAAACTAGTCATATTTTTAAGTGATTTTAAAATTAATCAATTAAATTGTCATGGACCAGAATTAAAAACAATTTAAAAATATGTCCAAACCTGTTATTAATCTTTAAAAATCACTTACAAACATGCCAAACATGTTTATACCTTTAATTTTGAAAACTAGTTGTTAAATAAACACATATCATGCAAACTAGCACCTAGTTTCAAGATTAACATGAACCATCAGGTATTTATAATCAAATCTGACCATGAACAGCTCTAAGAACATCTTAGGATCGTGTATTAACATGTCATAATAATTATAATACATATCTAATCATTTAAACTCGTTTTTACACCAAAACAATGCAAAAAACTCAAAACAGAAAATTTCAGCATTGCATGTTTTTAAACGAACGATTTTTGAATAAATATTTAATGCATCTAAAGCATTAAAATAAGCATGTTTAGACATTGATACCACTAATGGAATATAACATGGCATATACATGATGATCATGCAGCGGAAAAATAATAAAATTGATCATACATACCATGCAATCCATAACAAGAATCGAAAACATGCAATTTTAGGGTTTTGAAACTTACAATCTTAGATGCACTTTAAATCTTGATTTTGATGATGACCAGCAAATAGAATTAACTTATATGCTTTAGATCTTGATCACCAATGCCAAGTAAAAAGCCTTTTTGCCACTCATCTCTATGTTCACACACACAATTGCAAGGAATGCTTAAAACTTAAAGTGCTAGCTCTAATCTTTGTGTATATGGTAATGGGTATTAAACTAAAGACACAAGACCTGATCTTGTTCTTCCTAAGGTTTCTAAAATTCTGCCCAAAATCCAAGAGAAGAAGGAAGAGTCCTTTCCCCTTGAGAGTGGCAGCTAAGAGAGGGAAAAACTTAACTAGGTCAAAGAGAATTAACTTATTTATATCACTAGATTAGGAAAGCTTTATAGTTGCCAAAATCCCTTAGAATTAGGTCTTATATTCAGCCTCCATCACTTCCTAATCAATTGATTTAAATTAGTTCAAATTCTATTAAATTTTAAATTCAAATTAATTTAAAATGGCATAAGACATTTAATCAAAAAACTACCACTTAATTAGGATATACACATGTGCCGAAATTCACAATTATTTTATCTTTGAATTTTGGCCAATATCTCTCTCCTATTTAAGTGTTTTATTTTGATTTAAACACTATTAGGCTTTAATACTCAATTAACTTAATTAATCCAAGATAATTAATTAATTGAAATTAATACTTGTGGGCTGAATTTCTCTCTCTCATTGACCAAGGTCCAATTAGCAATTTTAATACCCATTTCATACATTAATTTGACTTTAATTAAAATCCCAAATTAATGCTCAATACTCTATTTAAATATTTTAAGTCCAATGCTTAGTGTGCGATCCTATAGGTCCATTTAATATTGGCAATGAATTAATAAATTAATTCAAAGGCTATATATATATTCTCTAGTAAGATATTATAGCATTTCAAATTAAATGAAAATACAAATGGCATCTAGTGACCTAATGCAATTTTGCATAGTCCCTTACCCTTAAATATCAGAATTAATATAAGGCATAGAACTAGTCATCCTTATATATATATTAATTTCTTTCTTGATATTCCAACCACACTAAACTCTCAGATAAATAATGATTGCTCATTATTTCATCTCGGTATGGCCATACACTTATCAGTTCACTAATCAAGTGGCCGGTGATATTTTTTCTCTTATCGAGAGGAGTAATCCCTTCACTTCTCTCATACTCTGTAACATGGATCAGTGCATATCCAAGCATACCCATACTTGTCACCCTTTTATGAGCACATTAGGTGTATGTCAAAGTACACAGTAATTCATAAAGAGTTTCATAGAGATTTTAGGTCTAAGAACTCCGATGCAAAACTTGCATATGAGAAACACTTATGACTTATACCATGTAGTGTTCTTATGAATGGATCAAATCCAGATACCATGTTCTAAATATGTATCTATGATTCTAATTGACACTTTTTTCCTTATGATCTGTAAGACAGAACTCAACTTATCAAAGAGAGCATACTAGCCTTAATTCATTTGTTATTCCCATAACAATGACTGACTAGGGATATTTAAAATGAAGTCTCTAATTTTTCAAGGTCTCACAACCATGTGCCTCACACATGATAACTTAAACTAAAACAATATTCTTGGATAATTTTATCAATTGATATGAACATGAATATAATAGATAAAACAAATGCCTCATTTATTAACTTAAATGCTTTATAACAATGTATTGGGGCTAGGGCTTACACTAACAACTTACACTACAAGAAATTATTTATTTCTAACTAAAAATCATGTATAATATCAAAAACATATTAAATACAAATACAACAGCTAGTGCTCGTGCCTATTACGCCTAGAACAAAAGTTTACTAGCCTAAGTTTTACTCTAACTTAAGAAAAATGTAAGAAAATATCAAATTCTTAAAATATATTACTTGAGAAGAGCAGAAATAAAAAATAGGAAGAGGTAGGAAATTTAGACTTCCTGAAGTGTGCCTCACTCCCATGAGTCTGTAGGTTGAAATAGATTACAAAACAGACATCGAACGAAGAATAAATGCTTGAAAAACCATTAAAAGGAAACATTTGCCAGAAAAAAATGGAGTTTTGAATGGAAAATGAAAGGAACATCCTTTTATATTGCTGGAATCAAGTGAGGGATTGGCTAGCTATCCCTTACCTGACCATAGATGGGATGTACAGGCTGTCCCATCCCTTAGGTCAAAAAGACCATTTTGCCCTCTATTTTTTTCTCATATTTTTCACATTTTAACTCTGCATTCTTCGATTTTTTAGCTATTTTTCTCATTTTTTGTTCTCTATCCATCTAAAATTAATTTACAATATTATTAACACTCTTTTTATAGGTTTTAATAATATTTTACAATATTTATTGATTTTAATTACATTTTATTATACATGGGTGTCCGAGGTTTAAAATACTCCCTGAAATTAGTTATTTCTCTATGGAATATTGATTTTTCTGCCCAGACACCATAAATCCTCAACATTTGGACATTCAGGTCATCATTTCTTTTATCTCACTTGTAAAATGCTAACAAAGATGAAATGCTCTAATATGTACGTGCAATGTATGAGACTTGCAAAAATGTGACTTTTGGCTGTCTAGTGGTAAGGGACGAGCTGGCCGTGGGTCACCCTTGGGTGAGGGATGGTTATGGCTCACCACTTTCTATAAATAGTTCCCCTTTTCTTGGATCTTATGCCATTGACTTTTCGACTTCTAGGAAGCTTCCATCAGGTAACTTTCTCTCTCTTCCTTTCTCTTTCTTTTCTTGTATTTCTTTGTCTTTTTCTTCATTTATTTATTTTTCCCATCATGTATGCATCTTTATATTACACAAAAATCTCTCAATCATGACTATTGGACTTATGAAATTATACCGATTACTGAATGACTCAAAAACTTAGAAAGACCCCTTGTTAGCCCCTTATTCAAGTTTGAGATTTCTGAGAAGAGTCTCTCTAGATAAGTACCTCTTATCTGTTACACTTTGATTCTAGGATCCCAGGTTTCATGTGTTTTAGTTCACTCACCAAGAGTTATGCCCTTTACCTAAAGAGTTTGTTGCCATCGTAGGTGTTAGGTTCGACCTTGATGTCCAACTATGTTTACCTTCTCCTGTGGTTACTTATCCTAGAGAGGTAGTCCATACCCCAGGTGTTCTTTCCTCCGAGGCTAGGGGTCTAGTGCCTCAAGGAGAGACTTTTCCAATGGAGTGGCTAATAGATGTGTTGTCTGACTTCGATGATGTTCCCACCTTTCATTCCGAGGATAGGGGTCTGGTGCCTCATTCCTGAGTCAGAGCTATATGGATTTATCCTATAAGGCTTGTCACATCTCGATAACTTCAACATGAGTTTCAATTGGTTCAAGATGCTATAGGCTGGCTTGGTCATTCCATATATGCAGATATCAAGTTTAGGTGTCTTTGGCTACCTATTGTTTCTGTGGTCATGAATGGTGAGTCAGGATGTGTACCTCTCTGTGGACTCTGTCGGGCTACCTTTATGTTTTTATTCCATGTGTTCATTGGTATAGAGGTGGATAGGACATTGTTAGGCGACCTTTGGGTTTTTGTTAAGGCATCCTTACTGCTTATTTTGTGACTAAATATTATAAAAGAATTTGGGCTCAGCTTCCAATAAAGACCACTGATAACTCTATTTTAGTGTCTATTTTTAGTTCCTTTTTAGTCTAGTTTCAATGTCTTTTTAGTGTATTTTACTGTGTTTATCTTTTGTTTTATAATTTTTGTCTAAATTTAATTAATCCTAGTTTTTATGAGTTTTGGAGAGCTTTTGATGGAATTTGGTTCTTAATAGTAATTTTTACAGGTACCTCATGGTCAACAGGTTTTACTTGTTCATTGTGACCTATGCTTTCTGTTAAAATGAACCTTTTCAAGGAGTGTCACGGTCAATAGTGCCATTTTTCTTAAAGGGGTGTTTATTATGACCTGGGAAGCCTCTCAGTACAGAACTAAGAAAAAAAGGATCTCATAGTTAACAAATTTTTGGTGTTGACCGTGAGGTAGTTAAGTTTCCAGTCCAGAATGCAAAGGAGAGTTATGTCACGATCAACAGATTTTTGGTGTTGACCGTGACCCCTGTCCAGAAGCCAGTTGAGGATTACCTCACGGTTAATAGATTTATGATGTTGAACATAACCTATAACAATTGTTCAAAAAGATTTTAATAGGTCACAATCAGCATAAATTTCCTATTAACCATGACTTTTTTAACCTATATATAATGGATTTTTCTACAAAATTGAGAGTTCTTCTTCCTTTTCAAATGTAGGTTTTTCTTTATTCGTTCTTTCATTCTTTACTTCATTTTACATAAATACATATATTATACTTAAAAATAGGTAGATTTATAATAAAATACTTAGATTTAAAAACTTGACCAGTGTCTAGCAAGTGTACTAGATCGGCTAGTAATATAGGGAAATATAAATTAAGACCCCAACATATCGTACCCAAGGAAATATGGATTGTTAAGGATAATATCTATGTATGAATTAAATCAACCTGAGATTTTTTCCCAATTTTTTTTGATTTAAAAGCAAAAATTAAAAAAAATAAACAATGAAACAAAACAAAAGCTAAAATTAAATTAACATGAATTAAAAAAAAACAATAACTAAAATTCTCTTGCTAAAGAAACTATCCACCTTAACTTTCATTGTAATGACTTAAATTCAATAGAAATACCAGTGATTATGGAAAACCTAGTAATAAAGCAAGATATCTTTATTCAAGTATATTATTCTTAGTATTAAACTCAAAGACAAATCTAATACTTAGCATCAAAATCCAGTTTAACTTCTTAAAAATTCATTGAACTCTTTTTCAAGTAATTCAATTTCAATTTATTCTTAGTTCCTCCTCTCTTAGTATTGATCAATAAAATCAACACATAATTATCTCATATTTCGGATAATAATCATGCATAAATATTAAATAACCAATCTAAGAACATGCAAATCAATAACTATGTCAAAATCAATTTTTAGTTATTAACTCAATAAACCAACAATCAATCTCAACACAATCAAAGATAAGAATATGCTTAAAACAAATAAATAATCAACTAATATTGAAATTAAGCTCAAAATAAAGTCATAACAATAAAAATATAAGTTTTCAAGAATCTATTAGCAAAAGAAGAAAAACTACTTCCTAAACATGGTTAAAAAACTAAAACAAAATTGAAAAAAAATAAAAATAATGTTGAAAAGAAAAATAAAAACAGAAAAACTACTTAAAAACCTAAAACTAATGAACTCTACTAGTTCTTGATGATTCTTCTAATTGATCCCCTTCTTTGGTGTTTGAGTCTTCTATTTATAGGCAAAAATATGTTGTATAAGCTTTCCAAACTTTCCAAATTGGAGTAGGAAGAGAATCCTTCTTGAATTGAAAAAATCACAAATCTTTGGCTTCATGGGAAACAAAACAAGTGGCCATGTGTTTTCCTTTGTTAAAAATCAAGTGGCCATGTGTTGTTCTTTGACATTTTTCACGTGACCATGTATTCTTTTCTTCTTTTCTTCATATGGCCATGCATTAGTTCCTTCTTTGAGACACACGACCATGCATAAGTATTCTGGACTTCACGATCATTCATTAACATTAATTTTCCAAATTCATAGTTTTAGCCCAAATCTTCTTGACTTTTTACAATTAAATCCTTTTTCTTGCAAAATAATCCTGAAAAACACCAAAATTTACAATAACTCCAAAAATATAAAATTAACCAATTAAACTCAAATTCAACCTAATTAACACAAAATTAACTCAATTAAACACCTAAAAACATATTAAAAATATCATATAATTCATCATTATCAAACACCATTCTTACATTAGATTTCCATTATTTCACATCTGGGAGGTCATTTACATTGAAGATTTAGAGAAAAAGGTTGAAGAATCTTGGGATACAGCTGGGTTTTCTTCCTCCATGAAATTTCTAGGTTTATTCTTTTCTTATTTTTTATTATTTTGTAATGGGTAGTGAGTAGTCTCTAGTTGTTTGGGGGATCTTTGAATCCCCTATATAAATGTGATTCTTAAACATATCTTGAATGTTTATATAGATGAATGGTTTATTTCACTATTGCTTCATTTGTTATTTCATTAGTTTGCATTATCTTAAATTAATTTCCAGCTTTTGATGGATAGGTTTGTCATTTATCATTGTTAAATGTTATGTCTGGATGGTTAAATGCTATGAATGTATATTTCAATCTCCTTTTATCATAAATGCCGTGAATTTTAGATTGCTCTGGAATGGGACTTTTAATATTCAGGATTTTGTGATTTCAAGATTAGAGTGTGCAGTGAAATAAATGAGTTTTGGGTTGTTTGGCTCCAGAATGGGAAAGCAAATCAAACTTAGGATTTTAGAACTGTGTTTAGGCTAATTATAGGGCCTGCTCCGGAATGGGACATTACAAAAAAACTGCAAATTATCGATGGAAAATTTCGTCGCTAATTACTTGTTTTCCGTCGCTAATGTAAATTAGCGACGCCGCGACAAACAGTCGCTAAAAGGCCAGTCGCTTATGTACTAGCGACGGAATTCAAAATCAGTCGCTAATTTTTTTTTCCGTCGCTAATTTATATTCCTAATTAGTCGCCAGTATTTTAATAATAATATTTGGCGACTACGATATCCGTCGCTAATAAAATTTAGCGACCAACATTATTCGCTAATACGGATTTCATCAAATTTTAATTTATTGCATATTAGCGACAATGTTTGTCGCGAAAAACGTTATTCGCTAATACGGATTTCGTCAAATTTTAATTTATTGCATATTAGCGACAATGTTTGTCGCGAATCTGTCACGAAATTATAACATAATTTAATTTTTTATTTTGTATTTTACCAATTTACTGCCCATATAATCAACAAATTAATTTATTGTATGCAAAATCATAATTTATATAATTTAATTTCTGTAAATAAAAATTCTCCAATACAATAATTTAAAAAATATAATATTACACATGTACATTAAATTGCATAATATTTAAAATATTAAACCTAACAAAAAACACAAAAAACTAAATAATGTACTATTGCACTTGCAATTACAGAAGATCCAATAAGTGTTTTCAAACAATTCTATGCTACACAATATTGATAGCTAAGGGCTTGCCTAATTATACATACAGGCTGTTTGCTCCGACTATCTTTCTTTTAATCCAATAGCTCTTTCTGACTTTATTATCTCTATCTATTCACTTTCTCGTCCAGTGATCTACCCATGCTTTCCTGTTTTTATAGATATATACAGTAAGAATATGCAAGCAACAAGGCACAACATATATAATTGGAGTATTTTTTACATTAATTTTGATTCAATCTTACTGGTTTAGGATTTAATATATGAGGAAGTGTTAATCAAGTTTTAATTAATAGTAGATGATTTTCATTTAATTAAGAAATCATGTTCATACCGTGAATATATATATATATATATATATATATATATATATTAGGAAGAGATGAGCCTTCAATAGGATATAGGTAACTTTTTCCCCTTTCAAGCTTGATAACTCTATTGGTCAAATGTTGAGATGGAAATAATGGCTGGCAAGTTGGGCCTGGATTCTTAAAAAAGACATCTTCAATATGCTCAATTATTGCCTCTGCTTCATTGCAGTCAACGTTACCTAAAATGGAATAATAACAAAACATTACTCAAAGCTCGATGTATGAATTGACATAGCGCTAATAGAGGTAGGTGAGACAAAAACAAAACCTGCTATATAACACTCTAAGAAGGCTCTCGGGAGCAGTAATGGAGCAAAGTTAGCAAGATTTTCAGCTTCAAGATGAGGAAGCACGGTAACATTATACTATATTTATATTTAAGATAATGATAAGAAGTGTTATATGCAAACCAAAACAGAGAACTAACAGAACATACTAAAACTAGAGAGTATAGAATAGGAAACACCAAAAAAAAAATTGCAACATGGTGAAAACAGACTCGAACAATCTAGATTAGTTTTGAAGCATCATGCTCTAGAATCGTAAACATCAAAAGGTTAATCAATTTTTCAAAATCTTAGCAGTAACAAAATTGTACTCTGACAATAACAAATTTGTTCTTTTTCATCTTATATTGCATACTTAAGCAAACAATTTAAAATAAAATCAGAGGTTACCGAAAGATAATCATTGAATTTATACACACATTCAACCTCAAGATTTAACATTTTAAGTGACAATTTCAGAATGACAGATGGCATTTAATAACAGACCATCCAATGAAAAAAAAAGAGTTTTAATAGGTAAAGTAGGATAAAAGAAAAGTAATGTGTATGGTTATTTGGATAGCGCAGTTGGTTGGTAACAGCATTCAAAAAGAGGTATTGACCCTCAGTATCCAGCACCAGTATAAGTGTTTGGTAGATACCCAAAGCAGCATCCACCAATAACACAGCTAGAGGAGGCATACATGTTGTAATACAATCATATGCTGTAATTCATTAAAACCTAAACTTTAAACTGTTTAGCTTCTTATCATAACACTCAACTGTATAAAATGCAGGTCAGATACATATCAAAACAGTTTAAATACTACAATAGTATTAAAATTTAAATGTTCAAATGAATTATAAATTAAAGTTCAGGTGTATCATCTATACGAATTAAGCCTAGTTAGAATTCAATGTGCAATAATCAATTGATTCCTGAATAGTGTAATCTCACATTACCTGCTTCAATATCATTTCTTGCAGCAGTTCTAAAATCGACTACGTGGGGAATCTCCTGTGTTTTGAGCTAACGAGGAGGAGGATATTCAGCTTTGGTGGTGCCATCAATCATTAACTGAGCTGCTATTCGTTTGTCAGTACTAAAAATTAGAGGCTGCCCATTCAGCTGCAAATCTGTACAAGTTGGAATACAGTTAAAAATCCATGCTTATTTGCTGCTTGTTAATTAATTGAACAAGTGAGAACATAAAAATAAGATCAAATTTGTAAAGTAATAATGTACATACCGAATATTATATGGACAGGTATGATAGTGAAATAGCACGATGACTTGAAGACAAACAACTCTTCGTATTCTTTCCTATTTTGTTTCTTTTTTAAAAATTTTCAGACAGTTGAACAAAGTCTGTTTCAAGATTAAGTGTTAGGGTTAACAAGTGCTTTAGTGATCATATATGGGAATTTAACTAGTTAAAGGTGTGTGTTTGAATCACTAGCATTATAGCCTAACAAAGAATTATCTTTCATTTCATCCGAGTCTGAATCACTAGCATTATAGCCTAACAAAGAATCACCAATTAAAGGCAAGACAATCATTATAGTATTAATCCAAGCAAATAACAATAATGATTTTACAGACGTAAGTATACCTGGATGCTTATCACTGACATTCCAAATAGAAGACCAAGTCCTTGATGATTTTGTCATCCAAATTCTCCCGTGTAATCCAAAAATGAATAATTCTATAAATCTCTCATCAACCACAAATTCTCACCCAAAATCGCAAAAGGAAAGGAAAAAAAATGCTGGAGGTGGTGTACAATAAGATATAAATATAACTTATTATTTTAGCATCTAATTATAAAAATAATTAGTAAACAATAAAATGTAATTATACCTTATTATTTTAGCAAGCCATATATTATAATATAAAAATAATATCCTTACCTTGTTCCAACTATCTCCAGTGAATTCTTTGTATGCCCAGATGATGTTGTATCAAAATCAATTTTAATCATTGAGGGTCTAACTTGCATTGCTCCAAGAGGAAGCTACAAATTAAGCTATATCAGGATCCATGTAGAGAACTGCAATAAGAGCCCACTTTCAAGTCTGTTATCTGCAATAAACCAAATCATAGAGAGGCATTATGTGAGGATGCAACGATTTAATTAAAATATCAATCTGATTTTTTGTGATGCTATTGTGATGCAGTGGTATAATTAAAATATCAATATGATTTTTTGCTATAGGATCAAAGGAGGATGGGTATGAGAAAATTCTGATCAAAATTGTTATACATCATTTTTTCATTTTCATTTTCATTTTTTCATTTGCACATAAAGAATCAAACACAATACCTATAACATTAATATCCTTAGAAATGGTATCATAATAAGAAGAGTTTACCCAAGTGTTCTCTCATTTCTTCATAGCCAACAATAATTCATAATAGCATAGATGTGCATTAGATATGGAAGGCAATCAACTTGTCCAGTAATATGAGAAAATTTTCAACTTTTTAAACATGACACAATGACATATCTCTATGCTTGCATGTTAAAACAAAAGGCAAGGTACTCTAATCAAAGGGAAGTCCAAAAATTTAAAATAAAACCCAAAGACATGGCAAATAAAATAAAGGCACACCGCAAGTTTATCAGTTTCTTGTACAAGTTGCTTCAAGGCCCAATTTGCTTCAGTGAAAGATGATATTTAAGTATCAAGAAGCATACCTTGAAAAGTGTAATTTTAGGTGCACTTTCAAATCTATGTGTGGCACGGATAGCTTCATCCTTACTAGTATCACCAGTTAGCATCCGTTCCTCAGAAACTGAAATAGAAGGGATCTGCTCTTGTCCATTTGCAGAATATAATGGAACTTGATCCTCTTGAATGCCAACCATTGCCTGCCAAGTAACGATTTGCTCCAAAAGCTTCACAAATTTTTAGAATTTTGTTCTTTACTCTTTCATTAGAATAGAAAACAACAAATACATTTTTCTAAATGGACAATTAACAAAAAACACCAGAAGTAATAAGGACATAAGCCAGAAAATTTAGTTTCCTAAATTCAGTTCACTGTATGTGCGCTCTAAATAGTGTTAATTTATTTGGAAATCATGTTCAATTCATAGCAAATTAAATAGTAATTTGGCAGATATGAATAACTTTAAAATTAACAATTAATGCCTTTTGATAAAGTTAACACAGTATGAGTGATATTAATATCACTCATTATATTTAACAACTGAAAATGCTAAATTAGGATAATATTTGAGAATTGAGATAATGAAGGAATTGTAGATATATATTAAATTTAAGAAATGCTTATGCTGTACATTTGTTGCACATTTACTTTTATATTTAATTATAGATATATATTCAATCACCTCAAATCAAACACTGGATAATTTGGAATCATATTGTATAACAATAGCAAGGATTTTCTTAAAACTCAATCATTCAATTGCAAACTTCGATGACAATTGCATGGAATTAGCTAATTATCAAATTTTATATAGTTATATTGTCCTATTTCCAACAATTACACAAGAGTAAAACCGAAAGTAGGAGCAAATAGTTTAGCAGCATTTATCAATTTTTATTCCACTAGTTCCATGGATTCTTACACCCTACTTTATAAGGAAGAGCAGATAAGATAAACCAATAAAAGCAAAAGTAAAAAAGGGTTCTCACTTCTCACCAAACAAGTAAACAAACCTCCTATCTCTATGAGTTGGACCAGTTTCCTAAAAACTGAATTCTAAACCTCCTCTTCAGGTATCTTAAGGCACCTGTGATGCTAAGCAAGAGACACATAATACTGTAGTCATACAAATTCTCTTGAATATCTCTGACAGTAGCACTATATTTAGGGAAAACAAACACCTAGAGTCTTAAATTTAGTTCATTAATCAATCCAACAAATAGCCTCCCCCACTTTCGAGGAATCGGCTTTGGTCTCTCAATTAATAAGAAAATAAAAAGAAATACCTGTCCACCAACAACGGCTACAGAGGGAAGAGCTTCCCAAAGAGAAGAGAAAGCACTATCTCCACCTCCATAGTCTCCAAGCGCAGTACATGCTCTCTGTATTCTATTAACCAAACCGATCAAGCTCTCCATAGTCGACATGCTTGTTGACCTCAACTCCGATGGCTCGCTTTGTGACGTTCCAGACACGACCGGTGAAACCATGGTAGAACTCCGACGGCATACCCTAGTGAACGGCGCCGTTCACTTCGAGAGCGAAGACCGTGTCCAGCAGGCATTTTCAATTGATTCTTGCTCTCTCCCTGTGGCTCTGAAAAAGAAGAAGAGAGATGATAAAACCTCACCCTAAAACTATTTATATGTGATTTGGAATTAGGGCTTGTGGCATCAGTATCCCTGTATTGGGCCACTGGACTTTGGGCCCATTTATGTCAGGCCCATAACATATATATTCATTTTGAGATTTTAAAAAAAAAAACTTTACTATATATATTTCATACCACATAAATAAATTTTAATTAGTTTAGCCGTCACCAATAAAAAATTATTTGGGAAAATAATTTTCGTTAAATATTTCTCACGGATACATGTTTCATTATGTTGGTTAATAAGGAGTTATGAAATGTAGATCTAAAGCCAACCAGTGAAGTCTTTTGCTCGAGAAATATGAATAGTTACTAATTATGAGACTGCAAAGATTAAAACGTTAATATCTTTCCGGTGGATAAAAATATAGGCTCACCAATGTAAGCCCAATGACAATTAGTTTAATTGGACAAGCCTAATGGAGATGCCTATAAAGAAGAAAAATATACGGTAAATAAATTCACGATTAATGGGCGTTTAAAAGAAATGATTAAAAATTTCAAATGATTTTTAAGAAGTAAAAAATCAAAAATCAACAAGGAGTTTTGAACGTACTTATCAAAAATCAGGTCAATCTAACGGCAAATAATTTTCCGATCGTCTTACTATACAAACCTGGTTATTACGTAAAAAATTCAGAAAATAAACTCTTTTTTACAACAAAAACCAAAATCACAGACCTTAAAAACTAATCTTCACCATTTAAAATTAACAACAAGGAGTTTTGAACATACTCACCAAAAATCAGGCCAATCTAACGGCAAATGATTTTTCGATTGTCTTCCTATACAAAATTGGTCATTACGTAAAAAATCCATAAAATAACCTCTTTTTTGCAAAAAAAAATCAAAAACAGACCTTAAAAACTAATCTCCACCATTTAAAATTAACAACAAGGAGTTTCAAACATACTCACCAAAAATCAGGTCAATCTAACGGCAAATGATTTTCGATTATTTTCGTATACAAAACTGGTCATTACGTAAAAAATCCAGTAAATAACCTCTTTTTTACAACAAAAATTAAACTTACAGACCTTAAAAACTAATCTTTACCGTTCAAAATTAACAACAAGGAGTTTCAAACTTACTCACCAAAAATCAGGCCGATCTAACGGCAAATACTTAACTGTTGAATATTTACTTACACTATTCCGTATAAAAGTTATTTAATGTGTGTGTGTGGTTATATATATTAGAAAATTTATTCATTTAGAAAAATAATAGAAATTAAATTGAAGAAATTAAATTAGAAAATTTATTCATTTTGACTTGTATGAGTTTAAGTCTTGGATTGAACTCTATTGTCTTATTCAACTAAATAATAAATTAAGCTTAAAATCATATACGCATTAAATTGAAACGGTGGAGAGATGTGAGGGAATAGAAAATATTATTTTTATATGTAGGGTAAAATTTTGAAATTACTAAAATGCCCCTACCAAATTTCATCATTTTATCCTTGCATTCAAGGATAATTTTATAAATATATATTTTAAATTTTTTAATAATTTAAAATTTGCTCAAAATTTTAACAAAATAAAAATAAATTATAAATTTTTCATAATCATTTTAAATGAAATAATAAACTTTATATTATTATTATATAAATATTTATATTTATTATTTTTCATAATAAGAATATATAATACTTATAACAATTACTTTATTATTATTATTAAAATATAATTTTTTTAAATAAATAAGTTTATATTTGGGGATAATTGATAAAGAAATCAATAGAATTCCTAATAATTTAATATTTGATTTAAATTTTATAAAATAAAAATTAATTACAAATTTTTTTATTATTATTTTGAATGAAATAATAAATTTTATATTACTGTTTTATAAATATTTATTTTTTTAATCTTGAACACGCAAATATATAACAATCATAACAATTAGTTTATTATTATTATTAAAAATATAAATTTTCTAAATAAATAACTTTAGATTTTGATATAATTGATAAAAAATTGTTATCAACTTATAAAATAATTTCTAATTTTCTGTTACAAAATAAAATATTCATTTCATATGGTCTATATTAAAATTATTTAAAACTATACATAAATCATGCGAGTTATTTTGTACTATGATAAAATGAACTTACATATGCAGTTATGTCATAGTAACAATGTAGCTATCATATGATTATACATGTGCAAAATGAACACTATAAGTGCAAGCATGATATATAAAAGAAAGATTAAATAGAATTTGCCTGCAGTTATAGTTCAATTGTGGATAGATGGGCGCCTATAGGGATATTGCAGCTGCCACAGTCGACCTTTTTAGGGCCACAGTATAGTTGATCCTGCTGGATCTTACACAACTCATTTAGGTTGTTGCTTGACCTTTTGGGTCCTTGACCGGTCCACCGTATAGTTGGCCTTGATTGGGTCCATAGTTTTGATACCCTCGGGTATCCACCGATCGCGTTATCCACTCATCATATATATATTAAAGTTATAGTTTAGGGTGTTTCAGAGAGGGTTATCCCGCATTCATATATATATATATATACACACAAAAATTTGGGAATTCTTTAGCATACAATTGATATTCACTGCTTGCATCCTCAATCCCTTGGGTATGATATTCGTGGGTTTTAACTATACCTCACTTTATTACTTGATGATTCAATGCACTTGCTGAACACACGTCAAATTTCTGGCACCGTTGCCGAGGATTGGCGTATTTGTGAGTTTTGATTGTTATTTATATGTGTTCTTTTTCTTAATTCATTCTTTTGATTCTTTTCAAGTGTCTCGTAATGTATGTATAGAACAAGACAAGAACAACTTATACCCTACAACCCTAAAATCAAGAAGACTCTACTTCGAAAAAAGAGCCAATAGAGAAAACGACATAATCCATTTCATCCTATTGGTGAAGTTCCTCTCAATGATGAAGAAGTTCCAAGGGTACAAGATGAAATTCCTGGTAGACGAGGAGAGGAGATGCCTAGTCAAAGGACAGTTAAAGATTATGCAGTTCTTAGATGGAATGCAGATCAAAGGATAATTGTGTTGCCTAGAGGAGTACATTTTAAAATTAAACCAGCAACCATCACTATGGTGCAAAGAAACCAGTTTTAAGGATTAGACCTAGAAGATACTTCTCAACATCTTGACATATTCTTGGAGGTAAGTGCATATCCCCGGTGTTTCAACAAATGCAATAATGGGATATAACATGGCATATCAATGATGATCACGCAGTAGAAAAATAAAAATATTGATCATACATACCACACAATCCATAACAAGAATCGAAAACATGCAATTTTAGGGTTTTGAAACTTACAATCTTAGATGCACTTCAAATCTTGATTTTGATGATGACCAAGAAATAGGATGAACTTATATTCTTTAGATCTTGATCACCAATGCCAAAGAAATAGCCTTTACGCTACTCCTCTCTATGCTCACACACAATTGCAAGGAAGGCTTAAAACTTAGAGTGCTAGCTCTAATCTTTGTGTATTTGGTAATGGGTATTAAACTAAAGACACAAGACTTGATTTTGTTCTTTCTAAGGTTTTCCAAAGGCTGCCCAAAATCCAAAAGAAGAAGGAAAAGTCCTTTCCCCTTGAGAGTGGTGGCTTAGAGAGAGAAAAAACCTAACCTTGAGAGATTATCTCATTAATTTCTATCACTTGGCTTAGGAAATATTGTGGATGCTGAAATTCCCTTGAATTAGGTAGTATTTTCAGCCTCCATCACTTCCTAATTAAGTGATTCAAATAAATTCAAATTCCTTTAGGTTTTAAATTCAAATTAGTTTAAAATGGCATAATATATTTAATCAAAATCCACCACTAATTTAGGAATTGTGCACATGCCAAAATCCACTAGGATTTTTCCTATAAATTTTGGCTACACTCTCTCCTAATTAGGTGTTTTATTTTAATTAAAATGCTATTAGAATTTAATACTCAATTAATTTAATTAATTCAAGATAATTAATTAATTAAAATTAAACCTTGTGGGCCAAATTTCTCTCTCTCATAGACCAAGGTCCAATTAGCATTTTTAATACACATTACATACACTAATTTGACTTTAATTAAAAGCCCAAATTAATGCCCAATATACTATTTAAATATTTTAAGCCCAATGCTTTATGTGCGATCTTATAGGTCCATTTAATATTTGCAATGAATCAATAAATTAATTCAAAGGCCATATATATTCTCCAGCAAGATATTATAGCATTCCAAATTAAATGAAAATGTAAATGGCATTTAGTGACCTAATGCAATTTTGCATAGTCCCTTACCTTTAAATATCAGAATTAATATAAGGCATGGAACTAGTCATCCTTATATATACTAATTCCTTTCTTGATATTCTAGTGACACTGAACTCTCAGATAAATAATGATTACTCATATTTCATCTTGGTATGGTCATACACTTCTCAGTTTACTGATCAAATGGCTTATGATATTTTCTCTCTTATTGAGAGGAGTAATCCCTTTACTTCTCTCATGCTCTCTAACATGAATTAGTACATACCCAAGCATACCCATACTTGTCACCCCATTATGAGTACGTTAGGTGTATGTCAAAGTACACAGTGATTCATAAAGAGTTTCATAGAGATTTTAGGTCTAAGAACTCTGATGCAAAACTTGCACAAGAGAAACATTTATGATTAGTACCATGCAGTGTTCTCATGAACGAATCAAATCCAGATACCATGTTCTAAACATGTATCTATGATCTTTGATTGACACTCTTATCCTTATAATCTATAAGACATAACTCATCTTATCATAGAGAGCATACTAGTCTTAATTCATTGTTATTCCCATAACAATTATTGACTAGGGATATTTAGAATGAAGTCTCTATTGTTTCAAGGTCTTACAACCATGTGCCTCACACATGATAACTTAATCTGAAATAACATTCTTGGATAGTTATATCAATTGATATGCACAAGAATGCAATAGATAAAACAAATGCCTCATTTATTAATTTAAGTATTTTATGACAATGCATTGGGGCTAGGGCTTACACTAACATGCAATTCGATTGAAGTTATTCCCATTCACATTGATTGGAAAAGCAAAGGATTGGCTTTAAATGTTACCAAAGGCAATTTATTTAGACATGGGAGCAGTTACAAGAAAATTCTTGAAGAGATTATTTCCTTCGACAAAAATAGCCAGTATTCACAACAACATAATGAGCTTTCATCAAATGAATGAAGAGCCTTTTCATGAGGCTTGGAAAAGGTTTGAGAGGTTATTAAGGATTTTTCCACATCATGAAGTGGTAGTTTATCAGTTAATGACCATATTTTATGCAGGAGTGAACCCATCTATAAGGTCTCTTTTAGGTGCAATGTCTGGTGGTTCATTCATGAATAAATTACCAGAAGAAGCTTTTCATTTATTGGATGAAATGGCAGTGAATGATTCACAATGGGCTACCCCAAGAACAATTCTAAAAAGATAGGGTGTGCATAATATTGATGAAGTTACGATGCTAAAGGCATAACTAGAGCTAATAAGGAAGGAATTAAATGGATTAAAAATACAAAATGTGGCAACTATTTCTCAAGACTGTGTGGCATATGATAGTGGACCATATGGAAAAGATAATGGAGTTGTAGGAGATGTTAATGTAGTGGGAAATTACAAAAGAAATGACCTCTACAGCAATACATACAATCCGAATTAGAGAAACCACCCAAATTTTACTTGGAGAGAGGCACATCAGAATGCTTCATCATCTCAACCCCAAGCAAGAGCTCCCTTCAACCAAAATGTCAATCATAATCACAACCAATCTTATCAGCCACAAGTGAGCACCCATCACCAAGCACCATACCCATCCCACAACCACCAAAACCAAGGGTCAAATCAAAATGAACACCAAGGTCACAGTCAAAATCCAAATCTTAACAAAGCCTACCATCCACTGGGTTTCCAATCAAGGCCACTTATTTAAGGAAAGAAGCCAAATTTGGAGGATATGTTTGCTAATTTCATGAATAGCTAACAACAATTCATGTTAGGGCAAGAGATAAGATGAAAGTCGCAAGAGCAATGAAATAGGGACCAATATGCCTCTATGAGGAACTTGGAAACACAAATCGGACAATTGGCAAATTCATTATCTATAAGGCCAACTGGGACTTTTCCATCTAATGTTGACCAAAACCCAAAAGAGGAAGCCAAAGCAATCATGCTAAGGAGTGGAAAGGAAGTAGTGCAAGAGGAAAAAAGAGGTAAAACATCTTTACCATTATTACCATCAAGTAAGGAGGAGCCGACATAGAAGGTAAGTAACTCTAACTCTAGAGTAGAGGAAAATGTAGCAACTCCTAGCATTGATAAGGGTAAGAACATAGTGAACACCAATGTAGAGGATCTTGATATAAGTAGGTTGCAATTTCCTGCTGTAGCTAGGAAAGAGAAGAAAATTGAGCAATTGGCTAGGTTTCTAGAAATGTTAAAGAAATTGCATATTAACTTGTCTTTTGCCGAAGCCTTAGCTCACATGCCCAATTATGATAAATTTATGAAAGAATTTTGTTCTAAAAAAATTAAAAGGGTGTGGAACTGTGCAACTAACTATAAATTGTAGTGCTATTATCATGAACAAGATTACAAAAAAATTAAAGATCCAAGTAGTTTCACCTTATCTTGTGAGATTAGTGAAACTTTTGTTGGTAGTGCTTTGTGTGATCTTGGAGCCAGTATAAATTTAAGCCCTATTTTATATGCAGGAAGTTAAACTTAGGGGATCTTAAGGAAACAAGCATGAGGCTTTAACTAGCCTATAGGTCGGTAAGGAAGCCGAAGGGGGTAATTGAAGACCTATTGGTAAAGGTGAGAAAGTTTATTTTGCCCATGGATTTTGCTGTGATAGAGATAGAAACGTATCAAAAGGTACCACTAATTATGGGGAGACCATTTTTAAACACGGTGAAAGCTTTAATTGACGTTATGGTCAAAAAGTCACTCTACGATTCAATAATGAAGAAATGCTGGTAGATATGAACAAGGCATAAAAGTATCCATCGAGTGATCTAGAGGAGTCCATTTACTTCGTGGACAAAGTGCAAGAATGTGTAGAGGAAAACCAAGAAGTGTTGATGAAAGATTCATTGAATTTAACTTTGATGCACTCATTAGAACATGAGGAATTATATGAAGTAGGAAAGAAGATGGTAGCCGAGTTAGAGAGGAGTAGTGAGGATATGATGGTAGAGATGGAGGAAGAATTTAAATATAAGGAGCCTAATGAAAAAACACATGCACCGAAAAAAGGAGACTGTAAACCTGAACTAAAAACCCTCTTATCTCATTTGAAATATGTTTTTTTAGAAAATGAAACAAAGCCAATGATAATCTCCTCTATTTTGATAGGATTCAAGGAAGAAATGTTGACCAAAGTGTTGAAGAGGCACAAGAAGGCAATAGGATAGGAGATAGTGGACTTAAAAGGGATCAATCTGAGTTAGTGCACTCACTGAATTCTAATAGGGGAAGAATGTAAACTAGTGGTTTTACCTCAATGATGACTCAATTCGATGATGCAAAAGCTAGTCAAGAGGAGGTAATCAAGCTCCTCGATTCAGGTATTATCTATCCTATATCTGATAACAAGTGGGTAAGCCCAATGCAGTGTGTTCCTAAGAAATAGGAGATGACTGTGGTTAAGAATGAGTTAGATGAGCTTATTCTAACTTGTACAGTTATGGGTTAGAGAGTTTGCATAAACTATAGGAGGCTAAATAACTCCACTAGGAAAAATCACTTCCCCTTGCCATTTATAGATAACATGTTAGAGAGGCTGGCTAGGAATAGGTTTTATTGTTTCTTAGATGGGTATTTGGGGTATTTACAAATCCCTATAGCACTTGACGATTAAAAGAAAACAAACTTTACCTATCCTTATGGCACTTTTACCTATAGGAGAATGCCTTTTGGATTATGTAATACATTGGCTACGTTTAAGTGGTGTATGACGGCAATTTTCCATGACTTCATAAAGAAATTTATGAAGATCTTCATGGATGATTTCACTATTTATGGGAGAGATTTTGAGAGCTATTTTAAGAATCTTGATTTAGTGCTAGAGAGGTGTGAGAAAACTAACCTAGTATTGAATTGGGAGAAATGCTATTTCATGGTAAAAGAAGGAATAGTTTTGGGGCACAAAATTTCAGAGAAAGGGATAGAGGTAGATAGAGCCAAGGTTAAAGTCATAGAGAAACTTCCACCCCCAACCAATGTTAAGGGAATTCAAAGCTTCGTAGGTCATGTAGGTTTTTACCATAGGTTTATCTAGGATTTTGTGAAAATTGCTAAATCCTTGTCTAACTTGTTAATGAAGGATGCTTCATTTGAATTTACTAGTGAATGTTTGCTTGCTTTTGAATTATTAAAGCAAAAGGTCATTTCAGCTCCAGTGATCATATCCCTGGACTAGGATTTGCCTTTTGAACGAATATATGATGCAAGTAACTTTAAAATTAAAGCAGTGCTTGGACAAAGAAGGGAGAAGGTGTTCTATGTAATTTATTATACAAGTCATACATTGACAAGACCTCAAATCAACTATACCACAATTGAGAAAGAGCCCTTTGCAATTGTTTATTCATTTGAGAAGTTTAGACCATATTTGCTGGGTGCAAAAATTATGGTGTGGTATGATTATGCAGCATTGAGATATCTCTTTGCCAAGAAGGAGTCGAAACCAAGACTTATAAGATGGGTACTTCTTCTTTAAGAATTTGACCTAGAGTTTAAAGACAAGAAGGGGGCAAAAAATTTTATGGCAGATCACCTATCATAGCTTGAACATGATCACATTGACAAGAGGGAGATTTGAGATTTATTCCTTGATGAGCATATTTATGTGTGATGTGGTTGATCCTATGTTCACTAATTTAGTAAATTACCTTGTAGGTGGCTATATACCAAAGGGTTATATTTGACAAAAGAGGAAAAAGTTGAAAGTTGATGCAAGACACTACATTTGGGATGATCCTTATCTCTTTAAATTGTGTGTGGATCAAGTTTTGAGGAGGTGTATTCCAATTATGGAACAAAGAGAAATCATCAAAGCGTGTCATAGTGGAGAAGTCGGTGGACATCATGGGTCGAATAAGACAGTATTAAAAATTCTTTCTTCTGGGTTTTATTGGCCTACTATGTTTAATGATGCAAAATTATCTATGCAAACTTGTGCTAATGGTCAAGTTAAGGTGTCTAACCAATAACTTAAAGCAATTTTAAAAAAGATGGTCAATACTTCTAGGAAACATTGGTACCTTAAGCTAAATGAAGCTTTGTGGGCATATAGCACAGCGTTTAAAACCCTAATAGGGTTGTCTCCCTTTAGGTTGGTATTTGGCAAGTCCTATCACTTACCAATGGAACTAGAGCATAAGGCTTATTGGGCTACCAAATTGTTGAATTTTGACCTTGTGAGTGTAGGAAAATGTAGGTTAATGCAGCTGAATGAATTGGAAGAACTCAAATTTTGGGCATATGACCATGCCATAAAGTATAAAGAAAACACGAAGAAATCGCATGACTAGAAGATAGTGCGAAAGGAGTTTGTGCTTGGGATGAAGGTGCTCCTTTATGATAGCAGGTTGAGATTATTTCCTGGGAAGTTAAAATCAAGGTGGAAATGGCCTTTTGAAGTTGTGGAAGTTGATAAATTTGGCATGGTAATGATGAGGTACCTAAGGGATAAGAAAGAGTTCAAGGTGAATGGCCATCGCGTGAAGCCGTATTTTGAATCAACGTTCTATGGAACTTCAGTGATTGTCACCCTCATGTACCCTTGACGGTATTTGAAAGTCCAACTATGGACTTGGTAAATGCAAAACTAATTCTTAACCCTTACTCTTAATAATGTTTAATTCTAGTTTGTTTTAGTAGTTATAGTATTAAGAGTGTGGTTCAAGGAAATGAGAATTTACAACTTCCCAATTGTGTTTTAGCCTATTAAAATAGGGTAGAAGATTGTGTTTAATGGCCAGGAAGAGATGAGAGAAAAATCAATTTTGGTTAAAGAATTTAGGGGATCATGGTCATCAGGTTTTCAGTATTAACTGTGACTTAGGTCACTTATGGGTTTTGGATCTCAAAGCATAATAAGTCATGGTTAACACTAATTATCTATTTATCATGACCCTACCTTTCTTTTAATCAAGTACCGAATTACAATGTATCTCATAATTAGCAGGTTTTACCTGTTAACCACGACCTTCACAAAAATTTATGAGTCATGGTTAACAATGTTTATCTGTTTACCCTGACCCCGCCCCATTTTTTAGTCCAGTAGCTAACCCTAAATTATTTCACGGTCAACAAGTGATAAGTGTGAATTATACTATGTTTTTAGTGCATTTTTATGTATTTAATTGAGTCAAGTTAGTCTTAATTTAGTTGGTTTTAGGTTTAATTAGTTAGTTTATGTGTTTTTAGGACTAATTGTATGTTTTGGTGTTTTTTAGGGCCAAATTGAAGAGAAAAGAGGCTAAATTGCAAACATGAGAAAGTTAGGGGTAAAATTGGAATTAAGAAGGATTGTGGCTTTCATTTGTGGGAGGCAACCATGAATCACTCGGCTGAGTGATTTTCTCACTCAGCTGAGTGATTTGGCACTCTCCATAGTGAATATGGCACTCACCTAAGATGAAGTTATGTGATTTGCAGTAGAAGACCACTCTCCCGAGCACAAAGGCCACTCTCCCGAGCACAAAGGTCACTTTCCCGAGTAAATCTCCTAATTAGGTGATTAAAATCTTCCTATTTCACTAAAACACGAATTCTTATAAGATAAAAAGTCATAAGAGGTGTAAAACTCTTCTCTAGGAGGCTATAAAAGAGCTGAAGACAACAAGACTAGGGGGAGCACCTTAGATACAGATTTCTTTTAATTAGTTTACATTAGCTTAGGTTTAATTTTGTAAGATACAAAAGCTTTGAGTTTAGAAGCCTTACTTAGAGTTCTATATAATTTCAAGGGAGTTTCTTGCTTCTATGAGTTTGTATCAACTTTATTTACTTTTTTTGGTTTTTAATATGAAGTGTGAGTAGTTTTCTTAACTTTTATTTTTAATGATTTAGCTGTGCTTTCATTTAATAAAAGTTGATTTTTCTTAGTTCTTAAGCAATTTTTTATCTTTGGGTTATATTGAGTCATTGATTAACGTATTGAATAAATGGTTGATGATTGATTTCAATTACAATCTATGATATGTATGTTCTTAGGTTAATTCACTGGTGTTGAGGTATAGTTATTTTCTAAATAAGAGATAATTGTACATTAGTAAAAGTGCATTAAGATTAAGAAAAGTTGAACTAAGAATAGATTGAAATTAAATTTGCTTGAAAAAGAGTTTAATGGATGTTTAGGAGTTAAAACTAGATCTTTATGCTAAGTGTTAAATTGTTCTTAATAAGAGGATTCAATATTTAGAATGATAGTCTGAATAAGCTATCTAGCTTTATATTTCTAGTTTTCCATAGTCACTTGTATTCTTTTTAGCTAAGTCATTGCAATATCACTTAAGGTGGATAGTCCTTAAGTAGAAGTTACCTTTAGTATTGAATTTTACCAACTTTAATTGATTGTTTTGTTTATCTTTAATTTTAATTTTTTAAGTTTTTTAAATCTCTTATCACCACCACAAAACTTGGGGTTTCTTTTATTCTTTGCACATAGTTTTCATTCTAAAATCCGAAACAAGTTACATTATCATAGTTTCCCTTGGGTACAATATTTAGGGTCTTAATTTATATTTTACTATATTACTAGTCAATCTAGACACTTGCAAGACACTGATCAATTTTTTGGCACCGTTGTCGAGAGACATTGGCGTTTGTTTTTACATTTGAAAGTGAATTTTTTGTGTCTTCATTCCTTATTAATTTTATTATTTTATTCTTTGCAGGTGTCAATAGTTTATGATAAAAGGCGAGCTAATTTTGCCTATTGACCCTGAAATCGAGAGGACATTCCATAGGATTAGGAGGTTAAGGCAAAGAGAGATGAATTTAGAGGAGCAAGAATGGAATAACCTTAAATACCTTAATAACCACCCTCTCCATGACCCACAAATAAATGATCCACACCCTAGGATAAAAGGGCAGGTTAACCAAGTTCAAGGGGATGGGTTTAGGCTTAGAACCATTAGAGCTTATGCCATACCTAGGTAGAATAAAGATCATAAAACTATCGGGATACCTCACAGTCAACATTTTCAGATAAAATCAGCCACCATAACCATGGTAAAAAAATCAATTTTCTAGATCAAAAATAGAGGATCCGACTCAGCATTTAGACATCTTTCTAGAAATTAGTGATACAATTCAAATATCCAATGTGTCTATGGATGCCATTAGACTTAATTTATTCATGTTTACTCTCATTGGTAAGGCAATGGAGTTGTTACAAATGCTACCAACTCAATCAATTTAGTCATGACAACAAATGCAAGAAAAATTCTTATGTCGTTTCTTCCCTCCTACCAAAACTTCTAGTATTAAGAATAACATCCATAATTTCCACCAATTATATGAGGAACCATTCCATGAGGCTTGGAAAAGATTTAGGAGACTCCTAAAGAGTTGTCCACACCATGAAATTGTTGTTCATCAACTAATGTCTATTTTTTATGCAGTTGTAAATTAATCTACATGATCTCTCCTAGATGCAGCATCAAATGGAAGTTTCATGAACAAAATCCCTGAAGAAGCTTTTCTACTCTTGGATGAGATGGCCACCAATGATGCTCAATGGGCAAGTGTAAGGACCACACAAAAAAAGCAAGCTATACACAGTGTGGATGAAGTAGCCATGCTAATAGCACAATTAGATATATTGACAAAGCAGGAAAGTGGTTTACAAGTTAAAAATGTGTTATCTTTAGCTTATACTGGAATACATGTACCATCAGAGATTAAGAATGAGGAGAATGTAGGAACATTAGTAGAGGAAGTAAATGCATTGAATCCTTATAGCAATACTTATAATCGTGGTGGAGAAATCACCCCAATTTTTCATAGAGAGAAGGGAATAATGCATTTTCATCTAGTAATCAACCTAGGGCTCCATTTAATTAGAATATAATCTCCCATTGAAATAGCCACCTGCATAACCAAGCATCTATATATCAACCCCCAGGTTTTCAAGCTAGACCTCAACCGACATAAGATAGAAAACCCAATTTAGAGGAATTGTTTGCCAATTTTATGAATGTCCAAACTAATTTCATGGCTAATTAGGATGCTAAATGGAAATCACAAGAAATTTGGATAAGAAATCAAGATGCTTCTATTAAAAATTTAGAAAATCAAGTAGGACAACTTGCTAACTCTATCTCAAACAGAACACATGGCACTTTTCCATCTAACGTGGATAGGAACCTAAAGGAGGAAGCCCAGGCAATTGCCTTGAGAAGTGGAAAAGAGGTGAAAGAAGCTGAAATGGTAAGCATTATTCAAATTTGATGGAACCGACACTGAAGGTAAGTATTTCTGAACCATTAATGAGAAATCACCTATCATTGAGAAGAGCAAAGGTAAGGAAAATCTGGTTTCTATTATGCTTGATGAGTCTAAATTACCTTACCCATCTCTAGCTAGGAAGAAAAAGCATAATGAGTAGTTAACTAGATTTGTAGACATGTTTAAAAAGTTGCATGTTAATTTACCATTTGTTGAAGCTTTGTTGCACATGCCTAAATATGCTAAGTTTATGAAAGAATTGTGTTCTAATAAGAAAAAGCTAGAGGGTGTAAGAATGATTGAATTATATGAAAATTGTAGTTCAATTTTAACAAACAAAATCCTTGAAAAACTAGAAAATCTTGGTAGTTTTAATTTACCATATGAATTAGGAGGGAATTTTATTGGACAAGCATTATGTGATTTAGGTGCTAGTATTAATTTAATGCCCTATTTAATTTGTAGAAAATTAAATTTAGGTGACATCAAGGAAATCCAAATGACACTACAATTGGCAAATAGATCGGTAAAGAGACCTAAGGGTATTATTGAAGATTTATTGGTAAAAGTGGGAAACTTTATATTTCTAGTTGATTTTGTAATCATGGATAATCGATGTCTAGCAATTATACTAGATCGGCTAGTAATACAGGAAAAGATAGATTAAGACCCCAAATATCGTACCCAAGGGAACATGGATTGCTAAGAAGAATATCTATGTATGAATTAAATTAATCCGAGATTGTTTCTCAAATGTTTTTAATTTAAAAGCAAAAATTAAATAAAATAAACAATGAAACAAAACAAAAGCTAAAATTAAATTAACATGAATTAAAAGCAAAACAATAACTGAAATTTTATTGCTAAAGAAACTATCCACCTTAACTTTTATTATAATGACTTAAATTCAATAGAAACACCAGTGATTATGGAAAAACTAGTAATAAAGCCAAATATCTTTATTAAAGTATATCATTCTTAGTATTAAACTCATAGACAAATCTAATACTTAGCATCAAAATCCATTTTAACTTCCTAAAAATTCATTAAACTCTTTTTCAAGTAATTCAATTCCAATTTATTCTTAGTTCCTCCTCTCTTATTATTAACCAATAAAATTAACACATAATTATCTCATATTTCGGATAATAACCATGCATAAATATTAAAGAGTTAACCCAAGAACATGAAATTCATTAACTATGTCAAAACCAATTTTTAGTTATTTATTCAATAAACCAACAATTAATCTTAACACAATCAAAGATAAGAATATGCTTAAAACTAAGAAATAATCAACTGATATTGAAATTAAGCTCAAAATAAAGTCATAACAATGAAAATATAAGTTTTCAAGAATCCATTAGCAAAATAAAAAAAAAACTACTTCCTAAACATATTAAAAAAAACTAAAACAACATAAAAAAAACACAGAAGAAAAACTATGTAAAAAGAAACTAAAACTATTGAATTCTTCTAATTGATTCTAATTGATTCACTCTTTGATGTTAGAGTTATCTATTTATAGGCAAAATATGTTGTAGAAGCTTTTTAAACTTCCTTAATTGGAGTAAGAAAATAATCCTTATTGAATTGGAAAAACCGAAAATCCTTCGCTTCATGGGAAATAAAACACGTCGCCATGTGTTTTCCTTTGTTATTCATCACGGGGCCATGTGTTCTTCTTAGCTCTTCTTCAATTGGCCATGGGTTCTTCTTAGCTTTTCTTCACGTGGCCATGTGTTATTCACTTGACATTTTTGATGTGGCTATGCACAATTCTCCTTTGTGTTCACGTGGCCATAGGATTTCCCTTGATAAGTCTTTAGGTGGCCATGCATATTTTGCTTCTTGAAAACACACAGCCATGCAAAATTCTTATGGACTTATGCCTATTAATTAACATCAATTTTCCAAATTCACAATTTTGGCCCAAATATTTTTTCCTTTTTGCAATTAAGTCCTTTTTCTTGCAAATTCACCCTGAAAAACACCAAAATTTACAATTAACTCTAAAAATATAAAATTAACCAATTAAACTCAAATACAACCTAATTAACACAAAATTAACTCAATTAAACACCTAAAAATATTATATAAATGACCATTATCAATGGACATGGAGGAAGATCGACGAGTACCTTTGATAGTAGGAAGGCGATTCTTGAATATTGCAAAGGCATTAATAGATGTATATGGATAGACAGTTATCTTAAGGGTCAATGAGGAAGAAATGGTTTTTAATGTTAATAAAATAATGAAGCATCCTTCTTATGATTTTGAAGGGTCCATTTATTTCATAGATGGTATTCAAGAATGTGTAGAGGAAAAGCTAAAGGAAATTTTACTGAATGATGAGCTTTAGTATTATTTAATGTATCCAAGGAATGAGGAGAAAGTGGAGAAAAAGGAAAAAAAACTAATAGAAGAGCTGGAAAAAGAACATGAAAAGGAAGGAATAAAGGAGGATGAACCATCCCCTCCTAAGGGAGCAAATAATTCTAAATTTAAAACCATTCCCTCTCATTTAAAATATGTATTTTTTTGAAAATAATACAAAATCAGTAATTATGTCTTCACTTTTGATAGGTTTGGTGGAGGAAATGCTTTTCGAAGTATTGAAAAAGCATCAAGGAAAATCATATCAACTTGGTCAAATGGAGGTTGCTAAGGCAACCATGGTATTTCAAGACTGATACAAGGGTTACAAGTCTAGCTGAGGACTTCCTAAACTTTGAACTAAGCTCTTTCTCTTCCTTGCTTTTCATTATTTTCACTTTGTGTTTCCTTTGTTATTTTATTTTTTTTTGTATTAGAAGTGTTTTTATTACATGGTTAATAAATTATTTTACTTTAGTTTACTTTAGTTTTTATTTCATGACTTAAAAAGGAGTGTGTCTATTCTTTACGATCTTAATGTGTTTAAAGACTGAGGTGTAATATTGGCATGAATTTGTGTACAAATTAAGCACATGATGCTTGTGTTTAAGGCAAATTAAAGGTGAGTGAATGATACTGTGTTGTGTTTTAAGTTTGATTATAAATGAATTGATTTGATTTGAGAATGCACAACAATTATGAGTTAAGGTGTTTCAGAGTTGCTAATTTATTACTTCAAAGGTAAATTTTTGAAGAGAGAAAAAGCATGATTAAAACTATGGATTTATGGCTTAAAATATGGAAGACAAGTTTTTCTCAAAAAAGGCAGCCCTAGGTCACTTGATAGAGTGACTGTAGTCACTCTCCCGAGTGGCTGGTCACTCTTCTGAGTGCAAAAACACTCTCCTGAGTGAAATGACTTATTTTCTTGGCTTTTAAAGTAGACCATCAGCATTCTCTCGAGTGGTGTTTGCCACTCTTCCGAGTGAAATTCTTTGATGAAACAATGTATGTAACTTTGAAGCCCCAATTTGTATCCCTCTTGAAACTGAATGGAACCACTCGCCTGAGTGAATCTTCACTCACCTGAGTGTCCTCTTTATAAACCCCACTCTCCCATTTTCATCCTCACTCTCGTACACACTGTTTCACTTATTTTCTCACTCACCCATTAAGCAATTTTCACTCACCTGAGTACTCTTATTTCAAGTCAAAATTTTATATCTTTGTTGTTCACATCTATCTAAGTAAGTGATCTTTAACATTCAAGTTTTGTTTTTCAAATGTCAAGTTGCTTAATGTTGCTTAAAATTGGTGTAACTTGGGGTTGCTTTCACTTTGAATTTGAGCTTGAAATTGTATTGCTATTCCATTGGTTTTCATATGAACTTATAGAGAGCATACTAGTAATGCATATATTCATTTTTGGTGTAAATTGAATTTCAATTTGATCTTGCTTAAGCTTAAGCAACATGTGCACACAAGGTGTTTGTTGAAATGCTTCAAAGAATGCAATTTCCTTGTTAGCATGATTTTGTTTAGCAATTGCCATATTTACTAGAATTCATCTTTTGCTATATCATTTTCTCTAGATCTTTGTTCATTTATCTCAATGTTTTCGCATGTGTTTGGTTGTTGATTTTAATCACATTTTCCTTTATGCTACATTATGCTTTTTCATGCTAGAATTGAATTGAGATTCTTGCTTATTTGGGTTCTTTTTTCTTATGTAGTGGCTCCTAAGAAAGCTAGGCATGGTGAAGCTTCCAACTCTTCTGGGTCACACATCCCTGCATATGTAGACAAAGGGAAACACTCATTATACAAACACTTTAGTGCATGTATCTATGTAAAACCTGCCTACTTGAGTGATCTCTTCTTAGATATAGCTGATGGCAACTTGTGGAATGAGATTTCACCATTAATTAACAACATAGGGTGGAAGGAATTTATTGACAAGAAACCATAAGTGTATCCCTCCATTGCACGAGATTTTCTTTATTCATTTGAGTGTTCTTTCGAGGGAGAAGGAGATCTTGGCATGGTGAACTTCAAATTGGGAAAGAAGGGCTATACCATGAATTTTGTATAATTCATAGCATATTAAGGTTTTCCAATGAACACCATTGGTGAATTACCTAATGCTACCTTGCAAGAAAATTGGGAAATTATGAGAGATCCTATTGATCCAGTGCCAAGGAGATAAGGCAAGATTAATTGTCACTCTTTAAGGAGTCATGCCTTGCTTATGCTTCATAGGTATTTATCAATTAATATTTTCAATTGTCTTGGTGGTCTTAGTGTAGTGAATTCCAAGCAGGTTATGCTGTTAAGATGTATGGTCAAAGGCATTCCTATTAATGGTGCATTGGTTATTAAACAAAAGATCAAGGACTTACAGAAGAAACCACTCACTGTTAAAGACATCTCCATTGGTTGGATAGCCACCATTTTGGAAAATGTTATACACCATATCGATTCAGGACACCCACTTACAGAAGAGCCTGAATACATAGATTACTCTATGCTGAAGTGCTTGAAGATTTTATCTCTTACACCCCGGCGACACTGGAATACTAGATAAGAATACTTGCACGACAATATAATTCAAGTTCATGACCACCAAGAGGAAGAAATTGAGGCAGAAGAGGAGCACCAAGTAGCACCACAAGCCAAACCTGTTGCTACCCCTCAAGTGATTGATCTTCTAAATCGAATTAATGTTCGTTTAGATAACTTGCAAGGAAGAATGGGTATAATGCATCAATGAACAAAGATAGGATTTTGAGTGATTTGTTGATAGATTTCGGTAGAAATTTCCACCGTCACCTCTACAACTGGAGTAAATTACTGAGGACAACAAGATTTTGAAAAGGGGCGTGGAGCTTACTTAAGCTTAATTTTTTTCCAGGAAGTAGGAAAATTTTCACTCCTCTTTTATCCATGAAATTTATTTTGCATTTTTGTAGTTTGTTCTTATTTTTGTTTGTAGCTTTGTTCTTTTGTTTAAAGTTTCTTGTTATAATAGTTTGTGTAAATACCTTATAACTTAGTTACTAGTTCATTAGTTGTCTGGTTGCACTAAGAATGTAGTCAGTTCAAATTTGTCATTTAGCTTACACTAAACTTAGTTTGCTCCAGTTTATCCTCAAAAATTAAACTTATTAAACTTAAACTTAGAATGTACATTGTTCAAAACTTTGATTTAGCACTAAGGCAAGCATGTTGTTTAATGAAATTTTAGCTAGTTTAACGTTCAACCTGACATATATTTGTGAGTTTCCACTTTTTGAGCACTTAAGACCAGTTTTTAAATTGAAGAAAAAATAATGCATTGAAATAGTTGAGTTAGGAATTTTAGAGCACTAGAACCTTCCTCATCACTCTTTAAAGCATAAAAATAACTTAAAGCAACATAGAAAGTTATCTAGGCATAATTGTTCTTATTGAGCCATAAAAAGACTGTTTACCCACCTTTTATTATAATTGACACTTGTTAGCTATTTTGAGCCTAATGAGGCATGCTTAATGTGTGCCATCTTAATTTTTCTTATTACACTTAATTATTAACGATATAGTCTAAAGAGCCTTTATCATTCCCTTCTAGAATTGGCCATTCTAGGATTTGATGGATTACTTTTGTTGGATATTTTTAAGGGTGTAGTAGGACATTTTTGGTACTATTGTCAAAGGCTATGGATGAAGTTAAGTAAACAGTAAGAATTTACCTTGTAATTACCCTGTTTATTATTGTGTTGCCAACAATGAAAAAAAAGAAGAAAAAAGAAAAGAAAAGAAAAGAAAGAAGCAATAAAGCTAGCTTATATGGAAAAAATCTTAAGTGTGGGGTTTTTACAAAGGAAAACAAGTGTGACTTCAGAAAAGGGATGAATTGTAAAGAGATTTTTTATTGATATTTTCTCCCAAAAGTACTTAAGATGTGTATGGGTTTGAATAAACAAGTTTGGAAAAAAGGGGTTTGTGCTTAGAAATTTAAAAGTTTGAATCTTGATCTATTTTGTTATAGAGTGCCTATTATTTTTTATTATCTTTATCCATTCTTTGACAACCAACATCCTAACCCCATTAGAACCTAATTAAGACCTAAGTGATTTTAAGTTTGCTTTTGGATTATTTAGCGGAGATGACCTTTCGGTTCTAGCGGTAAAGGAGAGGCTTATGGTGTTTCTAGAGTTTCAAGTGCGAAACCGTATGTACAATTAGTTGTACATCAATTCTCAAGCTTAACTAAGAATTTGTATTGGTATTTTGAGTTTTGAAAATACTTAAAAAGTTTTGATCTTGCACACACATAAAGGAAACTAACTCATATTATCTTGTTGGAATTTATTCTACTTGAAATTTTGTTGAGTGCTCTTGCTAATTTCTAAGCTTGGTTTTGAACTTTATAATTCTTTGCTAAAGTTTGATAATTTTGAGGAGTTGGTTTGTTCAAATTTTCTCGGGGGCGAGCAAAGACTAAATGTGGGGCATTTGATAAGTGTGAATTATACTATATTTATAATGTATTTTTATGTGTCTAATTAAGTCAAGTTAGTCTTAATTTAGTTGTTTTTAGGTTTAATTTGTTAGTTTATGTGTTTTTAGGACTAATTGTAAATTTTAGTATTTTTCAAGGCCAAATTGAAGAGAAAAGGGGATAAATGGCAAAAAGGAGAAAGTTAGGGGTAGAATTGGAATTAAAGAGGATTGTGGCTTTCATTTGTGGGAGGCAGCCATGAATCACTCGGTTGAGTGATTTGGCACTCTCCAGAGTGAATATGGCACTTACCCAAGCTAAAGTTACATGATTTATAATAGAAGACCACTTTCCTAAGCACAAAGGCCACTCTCCCGAGGACATAGGTCACTCTTCTAAGTAAATTTCCTAATTAGGCGATTAAAATTTTCCTATTTCACTAAAACATGACTTCTTCCAAGATAAATATGAGGTGTAAAAACTCTTATCTAGGAGATTATAAAAGGGTTGAAGACACCAAGACTAGGGGGAGCACCTTAGATACAAATTTCTTTTAATTAGTTTATATTAGCTTAGGTTTAATTTTGTAAGATACAAAAGCTTGGAGTTTAAAAGCCTTGCTTGGAGTTTTAAAGAATTATCAAGGGAGTTTTTGCTTCTATGAGTTTGTATTAACTTTATTTACTTTGTTTGGTTTTTAATATGAAGTGTGAGCATGTGAGGCCCCTAAATGACCCTAATTGGAATTTTCATGATTTGAGTAGGATTTATTTGATTAAGATTAAATTAAAAATGAAAATTTCACATAAGTATGGGTCAAGTGATAAATTATTTTGTTATTATATTATTTGCATGAAAATAAAATTTAATGTTATAGTTTAAAAATACTCAAGGGTATAATTGAAGTATAAAGTATTAATTTGGGAATAATTTTGTAATTACGGCATCTTTAAGGGCAAATGTGAATAAATGAATAATTGAGAGGTCAATATATAAAAGGGATTAATTAGAGAGGTTGAATTTAAAGATAGAATAAAATGAGGGGTCAAAGTATAACATGCATAAAGGTGTGTGGTATTTATGTGACATGCAAAATTTAGAGGGAGTAAAAGGGAAGTTTGCCACTCATATAAATAGAAAGAAGTTCGTGGGAGAGAGAAAAGAAAGACATTTTCTGTTGGCTTTGTTAACTTGGATGGCATCTCCCTCTCAAATCCCTTTCATCTTTGTTCTATTCTTGGTGAATATAAAACCTTTTACCTCAATTTTATTTTCAAGAGTTGGATGCATGTGATATGTTATGAGTTAATCTTTGAACTCAATTGCTAAGTTAAGAAGAAATTAAACATTCTCATCTCCTTCTCCTTCTTTTTGAATGGAATTATTGTACACTTTGATGGAAAGTAGAATTCTGGATTTTAATAAAAAAAAAGATGTGCCTTATTGTAGAGGAAGATTGTAGTAAGAAGAATAAGGGCAAAAGAGTTTTGAAGGAGTAGAGATTTTGTTTGTTTCTGCTAAGGTATGGGATAAGACTCATATTGCATGCATGTGAATGTTAATTATATCATTGAGGTGCATATGTGTGATAGATTGAATAATTGGGTTGAGGTATGAAATTAGAATTTGTTATAATAGGTGTTACATGACGAATTGATGAAACTATTGACTGTAATTTAGCCATAAAAATGAGTTAGGGACCTTAAATTATAGCCATGTTAATTTCAATAGTTCCACAAGAGTTATATGTATAAAAGTGTAGTTTAAAAATAACATTAATTTGGCCTCTAAATTATCCATATATTGATTGAATGTTAGATACAGTTTTTATTCCGATTTTTGAACAACTTGGGGTATAATCATTATAATTGATTGTACAATGATTAGAATGACATGAGGTCAATTTTTACTTAAAATAGACTTCCAAAAATACAATTTATATCAACAAATCAAAGTCTAATAATGCCTATAAGATTGCCTAATTTTCACTTGAAATCGGAAATTCTGTGTTGCCTACTATAATGAAAAGCCTTTAGTAAATTCTACATATCTTGAGTTATAGAAAAGGTATTGCATATATTTTTGATGTTTTAGAAACTAGAAACATAGGGTAATAACGTTGTAGAAGACCATTTTTGCTAAACATGTCGTTCGGAAGGACTAAAATGATGTACAAAGTGAACTAGAAAAACTATTTCGCAAAAATTTCCTTAAGGCATCAGTGCCAATCGCGGCATAGACAATTTGTCTCAGCCATGGCCACCTTATGATGTCAATTTCCGCCTTTAGACATGGCTGGGACCAATTGTCTCATCTGTGGCCTTTTCCTTTTGATGTTTAATGCAGTTTTTAGCCCCATCCAATACCAACACTTACCCTAACCTTTTGAAACACATCTAAAGTTTGTTAAAACATGTAATTTGATTTAAAATATGGCATTAATATGTGAGTTTAGAACATTTTAAAATATAAATAAGAAAGTTATATGAGTAATAGCAACACATGAGATTAATTTGATGATTTATAAAAAGAAAGTTATGAAGATATGTTGTCACTATATATTTTTGAACTCTAGTTGAAGTACATGAATTTATGAAAGTATGATTTTATAAAATGATCATTGATCCTATATGAATGACAACATGATTGTAGTATGATGTGTTGCCTAAAGAATAGCATGTTCAGGTATAAATTCATGATGAAAGGTATGTTCAATCATTGACACTTGAATTTATACATGTGTGCATAAATGCATGTTTATACAGTAGAGAACTGTGTACTAAAATATAAACATATACATGTACAGGGTGTATGACATAAGTACAAGCATGATATTATAAATGAACATGAAAAACTGTATTGCCTGCTACTAGAGTTTAATTGTGGATAGATAGGAGCTTATAGGGAATTGCAGCTGCCACAGTCGACCTTTTTAGGTCCACAGTATAGTTGATCCTGCTAGATCTTGCACAACTCATTTGGGTTGTTGCTTGACTCTTTTGGGTCCTTGACTGGTCCACCGTATAGTTGGCCCTGATTGGGTCCATAGTTTTGATATCTTCGGATATCTACCATTTGATACCCTCGGGTATCCACTGGTCTCGTTATCCACTCTTAGAACCTAAGCAGGCTAAAGTAAAGTATTATTGTTTCATAGTTAATTACAGTATGAACTATACATCTGATATATGATTTTTCATGTTTAACAGTGGTTCCTTAGGCATGTATTAGTATCTGTTTACATTATATATAGATCTCATTATGAATTTTATGTATTCGAGTATGCTGAATTAATTGAAGGGTTATCTTGTTATGTAAGCTATTATACTTTATCTTTTACTTTTTCCTGACATGTAAATATTATTAATATTCAATTGTTTTGTACATCTTATATTTCTGACGGCAACTGTGAGTGGTTGTCTTTCATGTTTAGAATCTCCACTAAGCTGTATAGCTTAGCATGGGTTATTTTGATCTGTGTAGGTTTTTGGTAGTCAAGGCTTTTGCTCAGGTACTTTTTCTGCATCAGGATAGGCCAACACCAGTCTATTGAAGTTGATGTAGGAAATTTTGTTTAGTTCCTTATATTATTAATATGTATAAGATTTGTAATATATATATATATATATATATATATGTATGTTATATTGAGGTAAAGGTTGTAATAAGCTCATAGTGAGAATGCTAGTATATATATGCATCTAAAAACTATATTACTATTTATAAATGTGCTAAAATGTTGAATGCTACGCATGAAAGAAAAATGACTAAAATAGCAGGATCTAGTATTATTAAGATAATGGGTTACATATGGAGTCAATATGATTATTCAAATTTAAATGTACATGAAAGATGTGAGAAACCTAATTAGTATATTAGTTATATGATTAAATGATAAGATGACGTGAATGCATATAGATGTTAAATGAGTTAATTGCTTAAAATATCATGATTTAAGTAGATGGCTTTATATATAGTAAAGTTGTAGTTTAGGGTGTTTCAATTTGGTATCAGAGCATGGTTTAGCCTTTTCTGGGCAATGCGAGTATAGAAACTTTAATATGAGATAGTGTTGTGTTGGCCTAATGCAGAAGTTCTTGCTTTCTTATAGATTAAAGATGGAGAATTCCTCTAGGGATACTATAGAAAAATCGACTGAAAGTAATTTGCCGGTTAGATCAAATCCTTATAATCTTGTGACTTCATCATCGCATCGAAATGAAATTCCTACTACAGTTCTTGGAGAGGCCTTGTTGAAAATTTCTCATGATATGGCCCAGATTCTGCAAATAATGACTATGCCCAAGGCTCAAATATCTATAATTAGAAAGCATGGGGCACAAAAATTTATTGGCACTAATTTAGAACAGTCTGAAGAAGTTAAGTTATCTATTGATCTATTACCCGGTACAGTCCCAATCTCTAAGGCACCATACAGAATGGCTCCATTTGAATTAAAAGTGTTGAAAGTTCAATTACAGGAATTGTTACACAAAGGCTTCATCTGACCTAGTGTGTCACCTTGGGATGCTTTGGTTTTATTTTTTAAAAAGAAAGACGGGTCTATAAGAATGTGTATCGATTATAGACAGTTGAACAAAGTTACAATGAAGAACAAATATCCTTTGCCATGAATAAAGGATTTATTTGATAAGTTAAGTGGTGCTGGTGTGTTTTCAAAGATAGATTTTCGATCTGGATATTATCAACTCAGAGTTAAAGATGGGGATGTTCCTAAGATTGCATTTTGAACTCGTTATAGGCATTATGAATTTTTAGTCATGCCATTTGGGTTAACTAATGCTCCTATTGCATTCATGGTTCTCATGAATAGGGTATTCAGACCCTACTTGGATTGATTTGTTGTAGTGTTTATTGATGACATATTAATTTACTCCAGAAATGAAGTTGAACATGCTGAACATCTGAGAATTGTATTGCAAACTTTGAAAGAAAATGAATTGTTTGCAAAATTGAGTAAATGTGACTTCTGGCTTATGGAAGTTTCTTTCCTAGGTCATGTTGTATCTGCTGAAGGTGTTAGGGTTGATCCAAATAAAATTCAAGCTATTGTTAATTAGAGATAACCTAGGAATGTACATGAAATTAGAAGTTTTCTTGGGTTGGCAGGCTACTATCGTCGTTTTGTGAAGGGTTTTTCTTTCATTGCTTCACCCCTCACTAAGTTGTTAAGAAAGAATACTAAGTTTGAATGGTCTGATCGTTGTCAAGAAAGCTTTGAAAGGTTGAAGAAGATGTTGACTGAAGCTCCAGTGTTGACTCAACCTGTGTCAGGGAAAGAGTATGCAATGTACAATGATGCTTCTAAGGTTGGTTTGGGTTGTGTATTAATGCAAGATGGTAAAGTTGTAGCTTATGCATCTAAACAGTTGAAACCACATGAATAGAACTATCCGACTCATGATTTAGAATTGGCAGCTATGGTATTTGCTTTAAAGATTTGGCAACATTACTTGTATGGGGAAAATGCAGGATTTATACTAATCATAAAAGCCTAAAGTACTTGCTTACTCAGAAAGAACTTAATTTGAGGTAGAGAAGATGGTTGGAACTATTCAAAGATTATAATTGTATAGTTGACTACCACCCAGGTAAAGCAAATGTGGTTGCTGATGCCTTGAGTCGTAAGTCAATGGCAGTATTGATGTTAAAACAGTGCAGATGGAAATTTGCTTCGGATGGTGCTTTACTGGACAACTTAAATTTAGGCCCATGGTTAGGCAGACAATGATTGATGCTCAGAAGGATGATGTAAAGTTACAACAGATTGTTAAAGCAGGTTGTGAAGGTGATCAGTCAGATTTTTCAGTGAAAGAAGATGGTGGTGTATACTACCATAACAGGTTGTGTATTCCTGATGACAAAGAAGTGAAAAGAATATTATTTCATGAAGAACATAATACTGCATTTACTATACATCCAGGTGGGAACAAGATGTATCAAGAGTTGAAACAATTTTACTAGTGGCTTGGCATAAAGAAGGATATTGTTGATTATGTTTCTAAATGTCTAACATGTCAGTAAGTGAAAGCAGAAAATCAGTTTCCTTCAGGTATCCTAAATCCCATTCTGATTCCATAGTGGAAGTGGGAAGACATTACCATGGATCTTGTTACTGGTTTGCCTCTTTCTCAAAGAAAATATGATGTTGTTTGGGTAATAGTGGATAAGTTAACAAAAGTAGCTCACTTTTTATTGGTTTGAACAGATTATTCCATGGATAGGCTAGCAGAATTATATATGGATGAGATTGTATGGTTACATGGTATACCTGTGTCTATAATTTCAGATCGAGATCCAAGGTTTACATCGAGATTTTCGCAGAGTCTACAGCAAGCTTTGGGAACACAGCTCAAGTACAGTACAGCTTTTCATCCTCAAATGGATGGACAATTTGAAAGGGTTATTCAGATTCTAGAAGATATGATGAGGGGATGTGCTTTGGAGTTTTCTGGAAGTTGGGATAAATATGTAGCCTTAATGGAATTTGCTTATAATAACAACTATCAGAAGAGTATTTAAATTGCACCATATGAGGCTTTGTATGGTAGGAAATGTAGAACTCCAGTCTGCTAGACTGAGTTGACTGAATGTAAGTTAATTGGCCCTAATTTTGTCAGAGATACAGAAGAAAAAGTTCAAGTTATCAAGCAGAAGCTGAAAGAAGCGAGTGACAGGTAGAAATCATATACTAACTTGAAAAGAAAGGATATCGAGTATCAGGTGGGTGAAAAAGTATTTTTGAAGGTATCTCCCTCGAGAAAAGTGCTTAGATTTGGGAAAAAGGGAAAACTTAGTCCGAGATTCATTGGTCCATATGAAATTCTTCAAAGAGTCGGACCAGTGGCTTACAGGTTGGCTCTTCCTATAGAATTAGCCAAGCTTCATGATGTGTTTCATGTGTCCATGCTTCGAAGATATCGTTCTGATGAATCTCATAAGTTACAAGGTCAAGATATTCAATTGCAGTCGGATTTCATGTATGATAAGGAACCAAAGGAAATCCTGGCTAGGGAAATCAGGCAATTGAGGAACAAGTAGATCCCTCTAGTTAAAGTACTCTGGCAACATCATGGTGTACAAGAAGTAACTTGGGAGCCAGAGGCAGCCATGAAAAAGCAATATCCTCAATTTTTTAAATTAGGTATGAATTTCGAGGACAAAATTCCTTAAGGGGGAGAGATTTGTGAGGCCCCTAAATGACCCTAATTGGAATTTTCAGCATTTGAGTAGGATTTATTTCATTAAGATTAAATTAAAAATGAAAATTTCACATAAGTATGGGTCAAGTGATAAATTATTGTGTTATTATATTATTTTCATGAAAATAAAATTTAATGTTATAGTTTAAAAATACTCAAGGGTATAATTGAAGTATAAAGTATTAATTTGGGGAAATTTTGTAATTACGGCATCTTTAGGGGCAAATGTGAATAAATGAATAATTGAGAGGTCAATTTATAAAAGGGATTAATTGGAGAGGTTGAATTTAAAGATAGAATAAAAGGAGGGGTCAAAGTACAATATGTATAAAGGTGTGTGGTATTTATGTGACATGCAAAATCTAGAGGGAGTAAAAGGGAAGTTTGCCACTCATATAAATAGAAAGAAGTTAGTGGGAGAGAGAAAAGAAAGACATTTTCTGTTGGCTTTGTTAACTTGGACAGCGTCTCCCTCTCAAATACCTTTCATCTTTGTTCTATTCTTGGTGAAGATAAAACCTTTTACCTCAATTTTATTTTCAATAGTTGGATGCACAAGATATGTTATGAGATAATCATTGAACTTAATTGCTAAGGTAAGAAGAAATTAAACATTCTCATCTCCTTCTCCTTCTTTTTGAATGGAAAGATTGTACACTTTGATGGAAAGTAGAATTCTGGAATTTAATAAAAAAAAATAATATGTGCCTTGTTGTAGAGGAAGATTGTAGTAAGAAGAATAAGGGCAAAGGAGTTTTGAACGAGTAGAGATTTTATTTGTTTTAGCTAAGGTATGGGATAGGACTCATCTTGCATGCATGTGAATGTTAATTATATCATTGAGGTGCATATGTGTGATAGATTGAATAATTGGGCTAAGGTATGAAATTAGAATTTGTTACAATAGGTGTTACATTAGGAATTGATGAAATTATTGATTGTAATTTAGCCATAAAAATGAGTTAGGGACCTTAAATTAAAGCCATGTTAATTTCAATAGTTCCACTAGAGTTATATGTATAAAATTGTAGTTGAAAAATATCATTAATTTGGCCTCTAAATTATCCCTATATTGATTGAATGTTAGATGCATTTTTTATTCCTATTTTGGAACAGCTTGGGGTATAATCATTATAATTGATTGTACAATGATCATAATGACATGAGGTCAATTACTACTTAAAATAGACTTCCAAATATACAATTTATATGAAGAAAGAAAAGTCTAATAATGCGTATAAGATTGCCTAATTTTCACTTGAAATCGGGAATTCTGTGTTGCCTACTATAATGAACAACCTTTACTAAATTCCACATATCTTTAGTTATAGAAAAGCTATTGCAGATATTTTTTATGTTTTAGAAACTAGAAACATAGGAAAATAAAGTTGTAGAAGACCATTTTTCCTAAAAATGTCGTTTGCAATGTCTAAAATTATGTACAAAGTAAACTAGAAAAACTATGAATCAGTGGAAGTCGCGGCCGAGACAATTTGTCGCAGCCTTGGCCACCTTCTGATGTCAATTTTAGCCTTTAGACACGGATGGGACCAATTGTCTCAGCTGTGGCCATTTCCTTTTGAAGTTTAATGCAGTTTTTAGCCCCATCCAATGCCAACACTTACCCTAACCTTTTGAAACACATCTAAAGTTTGTTAAAACATGTAATTTGATTTAAAATATGGCATTAATATGTGAGTTTAGAACATTTTAAAATATAAATAAGAAAGTTATACGATTAATAGCAACACATGAGATTAATTTGATGATTTATAAAAAGAAAGTTATGAAGATATGTTGTCACTATATATTTTGGAACTCTAGTTGAAGTACATGAATTTATGAAAGTATAATTTTATAAAATGATCATTGATCCTATATGAATGACAACATGATTGTACTATGATGTGTTGCCTAAAGAATAGCATGTTCAGGTATAAGTTCATGATGAGAGGTATGTTCAATCATTGACACTTGAATTTATACATGTGTTCATAAATGCATGTTTATACAGTAGAGAACTGTGTACTAAATATAAACATATACATGTACAGGATGTATGACATAAGTACAAGCATGATATTATAAATGAACATGAAAAACTATATTGCCTGCTACTAGAGTTTAATTGTGGATAGATAAGCACCTATAGGTAATTACAGCTGCCACAGTCGACCTTTTTGGGTCCACAGTATAGTTGATCCTGCTGGATCTTGCACAACTCATTTGGGTTGTTGCTTGACCCTTTTGGGTCCTTGACTGGTCCACCGTATAGTTGGCCCTAATTGGGTCCATAGTTTTGATATCTTTGGATATCCACCATTTGATACCCTCGGGTATCCACCGATCCCGTTATCCACTCTTAGAACCTAAGCAGGCTAAAGTAAAGTAAAGTATAGTTGGCCCTAATTGGGTCCATAGTTTTGATATCTTTGGATATCCACCATTTGATACCCTCGGGTATCCACCGATCCCGTTATCCACTCTTAGAACCTAAGCAGGCTAAAGTAAAGTATTATTGTTTCACAGTTAATCACAGTATGAACTATACATCTGATATATGATTTTCCATGTTTAACAGTGGTTCCTTAAGCATGTATTAGTATCTGTTTACATTATATATAGACCTCATTATGAATTTTATGTATTCGAGTATGTTGAATTAATTAAAGGGTTATCTTGTTGTGTAAGCTATTATACTTTATCTTTTACTTTTTCCTGACATGTAAATATTATTAATATTCAATTGTTTTGTACATCCTATATTTCTGACGACCATTGTGAGTGGTTGTCTTTTATGTTTAGAATCCCCACTAAGTTGTATAGTTTAGCACAGGTTATTTTGATCCGTGTAGGTTTTTGGTAGTCAAGGCTTTTGCTCAGGAACTTTTTCTACATCAAGACAGGCCAACACCAGTCTATAGAAGTTGATGTAGGAAATTCTGATAAATTTTGTTTAGTTCCTTATATGCTTAATATGCATAAGATTTGTAATATATATATATATATATATATATGTTATGTGGAGGTAAAGGTTGTAATAAGCTCATAGTGAGAATGCTAGTATATGCATGCATCTAGAAACTATATTACTATATATAAATGTGCTGAAATGTTGAATGGTACGCATGAAAGAAAAATGATTAAAATAGTAGGATCTAGTATTATTAAGATAATGGGTTGCATATAGAGTCAATATGATTATTCAAATTTAAATGTACATGAAAGATGTGAGAAACCTAATTAGTATATTAGTTATATGATTAAATGATAAGATGACGTGAATGCATATAGATGTTAAATGAGTTAATTGCTTAAAATATCATGATTTAAGTATATGGCTTTATATATAGTAAAGTTGTAGTTTAGGGTGTTTCAATGTAGTTTTCTTAACTTTTACTAAAGGATACTTGAATCCTTAACTTTTATTGTTATAATTCAATTGTGCTTTCATTTAATACAAGTTGATTATTTCGTAGTTCATGAGCAATTTCTTATCTTTGGGTTATATTGAGTCATTAATTAACATATTGAATAAATGGTTGATGATTGATTTCAATTACAATCTATGATATGCATGTTCTTAAGTTAATTCATTGGTTTTGAGGTATAGTTATGTTTTGAATAAGAGATAATTGTACGTTAGTAAAAATGGATTAAGATTAAGAAAAGTTGAACTAAGAATAGATTAAAATTAAATTTTCTTGAAAAAGAGTTTAATGGATGTTTAGGAGTTAAAACTAGATCTTTATGCTAAGTGTTAAATTGTTCTTAATAAGAGGATTTAATATTTAGAACGATAGTCTGAATAAGCTATATGGCTTTATATTTCTAGTTTTCCATAGTCACTTGTATTCTTTTTAGCTAAGTCATTGTAATATCAGTTAAGGTGGATAGTCCTTTAGCAGAAGTTACCTTTAGTATTGAATTTTACCAACTTTAATTGATTTCTTTTTTTACATTTAATTTTAATTGTTTAAGTTTTTAAAATCTCTTATCACCATCGCAAAACTTGGGATTTCTTTTATTCTTTGAACACAGTATTCATTCTAAAATCTGAAATAAGTTACATTATCATAGTTTCCCTTAGGTATGATATTTAGGATCTTAATTTATATTTTCCTTTATTACTAGCCGATCTAGTATACTTGCTAGACACCGATCAGCAGGTTTTACCTGTTGACTATGATCCCTTTCGAAAAAAAAATTAAAACCTTAGAATTAACACTTTATCATTTTGCACTTTTTTTAGTCTTCCCTTTTCTTAGGGTTTATTTCAAGTTTCTTTCTTTTCAATTCTTTTCATTTCATTTTCTCTCTCTCTTTCTCTTCTTTGGCCGTTGCTCTCCATTGTCCCCCACAGGTACTTGATTTCCTTCTTCTTCTTCATCATTCTTCTCATTCTTCTTCTTTACTTTTCTTGTTTATTTGTTTTTTTAGTTCGTTGGTTGTATGTGTTTCTTCTAATCCTTCTACAAATTCCTCTTCTCTTCTCTTCTAACTTTTTCTTTCTTTCTTTCTTTGTTTATTTTTCCTTTTCTTTCCAATTTATTTTGTAATTTGCTTTCAATTGCAAGTCCTCAACAAGTAAGTACTATACTTTTATTTTTTTTTTGTTTTCCCCCTTTCGATTTTATTTCTTTTTTGTTTGAAATTTTATTAGTTAGATCTCATTTTAGTCTTTTGGTTTGCTTTTGTTTTTGTTGATTAGACTATTTTTCCTTCGCATGTTTTTGTTGGATTTGTTTTTAGTTCATTCTTTACTTTTGATTCCATTTTTACTACATAAACTACTGTTAGTTTTGTGTTAGAATTGGGTTAGCTTGTTGTTTTAATTTCCAATAGGTTTTATTTTGGTTTTTCTCTTCTATTATTATTATTTTGAAAAAAAAATTTATATTTATTTTGATCTTCATTTTACATGTCAAGTTAAATCTCACTCTTACACAAACTTTCACCAATTCAATGCCAAGTAATTTTTTTATACCTCTTATTTCTCTTATGTGGTTTTTCTTATTCTCGATCCTTTAAATGTTAGTTTTTTATGTTTTATGGTTCAAAGTGGTTCAGTGGAACACTTGACAAGTTAGTGAGTCGACAACTCCTTTAATTTCATTATTTTTTTTCATTCATAGTGTTGGGGTAATATTAGAAATATTTTTTTCTTCTTACTTGTTGACTTTTATTGGCTTGCATTTTGTGTTGTATAGTTTAATTATTTTAGTCTATCCTTTTTTTTCTCTCTCTTCTTTTACTCATAGTCTTCCTAAAACATACCTTTTTTATCAGTCTTTGACTAAAATTGAATATTCATGAGGAACTTAGTTGGCTGAAAATGTTCAATTGATTTTGTTGAGTTGATGCATGGTTAAATGAATACAAACCATCACTTAAAGTAGAATTCTTTGTTAATTATGATTGTTGGTCATGTAAGCTTTGGAAATTGTCAATATTGAGTAGGCCTTATTAAAATTGTTAAAGTTTAAGTCATCTCATGTCTAACTCTTGTTGGTTTTATTTTTAAGGCAATTTTAAACTGCTTATTTCTAGCTATCCCCAGTTCTTATCAGCAGTAATTGTTCAATGCCAAGACCCTTGTTAAAACTATTAGCTTCTAAGGAATCCCTCTTTAAGTGCTTACCTATCTCAATAGGAGACATCATGATCTAATTGTTATTGCTTGATTTGGGAACTCTTGCAAGTAAGAAGAACTAGGTTTGATTACTTTTGTTAGGACTATTGTGTGTCCAAATGCTAATGTTGAACAAATTTTCATCTATTAAGTTAGCCAATCCAGGTCCATATACATCTTTGCTAGCTCTTTTGTTTAGTTAGGACTCTGCTTATGTTGCTTAGTTTGAGGTCATAGGTTAAATATGTAACACCCTAATTCCTTAACCATGGGTAATCATCAATTATCATCATACCTAATAGAGATTAGGCATAAATAATAATAATAATTATAGAGCAGCCCATAATTACATGCCACAAATAAATACATCAGCTTATCAATAAATAATAATAACATAAATGGCCTTCAAAAATCTCAAAATCCTCAAGGTAATAGCATCTAGCTTGATCCTCTGGAGCTGAACTCGAAACCTACACGGATAAATAAACCCATTCTAAGCTATAAAGCTTAGTGGGGAACAAAACTCTATATGCATGAACATAACCTCTTTACACAATTCATCTCATCATGCAAACTTTCACAACATCACGGAATAACATATGAGTCTATTATATTGATTGTATCACCATGGACATATTGGGGAAGTTCTTAAACTTAATAATAAAACCCTACTTACCAACGTCTTGAGCATTCTGTAAATTATCTTATATTGAAACTTGTCAAATTACTATCATAAGTTTACTTCCTTTCTTCCATAACTAGCTTGATTTATGCCCTCAAAATCCTTACTACTCTATAATTCATGCATCCGGGTTATTGATAGTACAAACTGTTAACTTAATGCATTAATCATATCGTTACATAATTCCTGCAATCAATATTAAATCTATACACACCGAGGTGCTCATGCCATTTAACAACTATATAATTATTGCTATACTTGATTTCTTCATATATCTTTACTTAATTCTCATTTCGGGTTCATACACACTTATTCCTTAATGCTATCTTATCATTGCAATTTAAGGCATCATACCACATCATAGTATATCATGGTTTGCATTTGGGTTTATATCAGAATTATACATATACAGATCCATATGAAATGTTCATATACATGCTAACGGGTTTGCATGCCATTTAATTAAACATGTGCCACATATCATGATTAATGGACCAAGTCCTCATACCATATGCAACATACTATAATTTCCATATACATAAAGATCATTATGTATATTGTGGTTCGTATAACTTTTAATATAATGTTGTAAAATTGTGGCTCAAACGGCCAAACTATTCACTGTAGAGCCCATTGGTGAGCTTAGCTCGTAATGGTACTTACACGAGAACCTTCTTCATAATAAATGTGAGATATATTAGTCATGTAACACATAATATGGCATTTCATTTCATAGAAATAGTTTAAATTCATCAAGAATTAGAATATAACACTATAATAGGCCATTCATCATGCTTACATTATATAAATGGAGCAATCATTACATATTTTCTTTATTTTATGTACATTTTATCATCTTTGAGAGCCTACCTAAGTACTAGTTCCAAGGGTGGATAACGGGAGCAATGGATACTCGAAGGTATCGAACTATGGATATCTGAAGATATCAAACAATAGACTCAAACGGAGTCCAGCAATGGTTCCAACAAGGAACAAACTATGGACCCAAACGGGGTCAAACGATGGTTCCTTTAAGGAACAAGACCCAAACAGGGTTAACTATGGCAGCTGCGACTGTATCCCTCTAGGTATGCCTATCTAATCCACAATTGAACTAAGACCTGCAGGCTTTACCATTCTTAAGCATAATCAGATTCAACATATTCTTCTTTACTTAGTACGTCATTCGGCTTAAAGCCACATTTCATAAAAAAGTGCATATTATTCTTTTCATATCTCAACGTTGAGCAATAAGCTCCAATATACATGGTTGCAGATTGTGCAATCACATAGTCGCATAAACATCCTTCATACATATCATAGTAATTTACATGATAATGGAAACACAATAAATTATTACTTTCATTGGTTAATCTTGTCATACCTAGCATTATGCATGAAGTTAATAAAATAACTGTAAAAGTATAGTTCTTGAAATTAAAAGTCTTCCTAAGATTATATGCATGTCCATATATAAAATCATAGCAATTCATACATTTGGGTTTGTCATGTTTGTTCATCTTATGGCACAAACTACTCATCATAGCATGGTCGAATCAACTATACCATATAAACTTACATAATTTATAAATAATTCTTACTTGTATACCTTGTTGTTAATTTGCCACGAGTAGCTTTCATAGCATCATAACTCCCATCAATGACTGATTACTTTAAACAATACTCATGCAATTATGATCCATATAAGAATACGGGTAAGTCCTCTTTTAAATTAAGATAGACACTGGTATAACTTTCATCTTTAGTTCACTTTTATAGTCTATTAGATCATGAACAACAGGTCATCTCTCCTAACCAGTTCATACTTGTTTTATTTATCCTACAAATACTCTTTCATCATATAACATATTATACCCCGGTAAGTTACATAAGATTATTTCATCCCATGTTTACCCCTATAGGGTATAGGGCAACTAAGTATGTATGTTTCGTTATGTCCAGGCTAATTATTGATTCGTGGTATGACTTAAAGCATAATCAATTTCTATAGTTCCATCTTTGAGTGCCAATCAATTTCCATCTCTTTTAATTTAGTCAAGCACATTATAACTATCTTTTTAATGTTATTAGATAAAAACATGATAATCTCTTGCCATTGTAAAGAAACATAGGTATATGTATATATATATATAGTACTAGGACAAAGCCAGTTGCTTTGTTTGAGTTCTTCACCAATACCAATCTCATAAGATACCTTAAATAACATAAACAATTTAGAGCCATTAGGTTACTTCTTATTGTCCTTCGTTATGTGCTTATTATGCACCAAACCCTATTCTAGCGACTTACTTCTATAAGCATTACCCCATTCAAGCCCTTTTAAAATTGGTTCTCAAGAGTACCCCAATAATATAATCTAGTGGTTGCAATAATTTACCTGTAAATTCTTTATATACATGCATAGAGGTTCTTCCATTTATGGACCACTCTAATATAGCATATTGGTGGCTTAATTTACTTACAACTCAGTTCAATTTACTTTCTCTTACCCTAATCTTCATTTCATCTATCTTTCAATAGTACTTCATCTTATAGTCTTGCTTTTCTAAATTATATCTTTATAAACTTTAACCTGGAATATCGGCTTTCATAACCTATTAATCCGTCAACATTTTACTTACCTATTAACCATTACTTAGTGAACAATCATCATACTCACATTCATGACCAACTTTATTCATCCTACCTATGTAACTCTTTTATTAACTTTGAGATATCACCCAAACTTATGATTATGGGTGATTATTGTTTAGGAGTATGTGTACAAGAAGCACATGTGGCCATGCAATAAGAAAATAATAAGTTATGCTTGGTCGTGTACTTCTAAGAGGAAATCAATGAGTGGCCGTGTGTGGGAAAGAAATCAAGACAAGTGGCCATGTATTCTCATGCATAAAGGAGTGAGTGGCCATATATTTTGAAGGAGAAACCAATGAGTGGCCATGTGTTTCCAAGAAGAAACCACATGTGGTAGTGTATAAGGGAGAAAGAAACATCATGTGGCCATGTGCAAGAAAGGAGACAAACTTGCGTGGTGTGTCCAAGAAAGGAAGCAACGTGCATGGCCATGGGTGGGAAGAAGGGAAGAATCGCATCGCCACGGGTGGGAAGGAAGAAACCATAACGTGGCCGTGTGTTATGAAGAACAAACACACGTGGCCACAGGTTAGGAAGAACAATCTCACACATGGCCGCGTGTGGGAAAGGAAAGAAGAGAAAACCAAAATTCCTATCGTGCATAACATGGATTTAAACCCCAAATCTCACTTCCCCTCTTGCTTACATGATCATTTAAGTTCTCAAGCATGCTATACTTATCAAAACTTACTAGATTTATCCTTTAAACTCATGTCAAAATACACATACCAGAAGAAAAAGGAATTAAAGCCCTAAATCATTCATATGAACAGTACCAAAACTTAATTCCTATACCTAACATTGAAGCCTCCCTCACTCTACTTGATCCACCCTTTTTCTCTTGATTCCCTTCTTCTCCTTATATATGGAGATAACATACATGATATATCATCTCTCTACAACCTTAGTTCCAATAAATCAAACATAAAGAAGAGATCTATGAGAGGAAAACATTACCTTATAAGGTTGAAACTATTTAAACCTCTATTGTTACCTTTATGCTCTAATTGAATTGAGACGCACACTTAGGTTCGGTTTAAGTGAATTATCATGCTTGCTTGCACCCTTTCCATTCTTGTCAGAGGTTTTGATAAATTGTTCATAAGTGCCTAAGGGCCACATTGCTATGCTATTTACCTCGTACTTGCTTAATGAGTACATGCCTATTGATCCATCTTGAATTTACATGCTAGCATTGGTTTTCAACTTCCATTTTGAGTCTTGCCTTGGTTGCTCTTATTGTGTTGCATGATTCTATTTCTTTATATTGGAAAAATATGTTAATGGCTGTTCATCATTTGCGCAGAGCACCCACCCACACTTGTAATAATCTTATTGATGCCTTGCTACTAGAATTTTGATCAATTAAACATTCCTTGCATCATGTTCTTTTATCCATTGCTTGTGCTCACTAAGCTTTCTTGTAGTCATTCTTCTCTCAATTGTTTTTTGAGCTTCAAGGGATAGAGTGACATTCTTCTTAATAGTCAGTTGTTTAATCATAGCTTGATCACTTGAGGGTGCTAACTTCAGTTCGGGATGACAGGATTTTAAAAACTCTTTGTTGTACTTTGCTTAAGATTATGAGGAAATTTACCTTTAGTTGTGTTAATTGATGGCATTGTCTTTAGGTGTTGCACCAAGTAATTTGTGCCTTGATGTTTCAATTTTAACCATGCATGATTTTGGTTTATTTTTGTTAGAGAGTATGCCCTAGAGCCCATGTAATAGGGATGTTTTTCATATGTATGAAATTTATATTCTTAATAAAAGGCATCATTCATTTATTAATGTTATGTTTGAATACATGAGTTTGTAAATCTTAAATTAATAAATAAAGTCCTAGATATTATAAACACAGTGCAAAGGCAATCATGAAGGTGTTTATGATGTGAGATGTCTATTGCATGCAAATGTCTTAATATCTAAATATCCCTAGTCATAGAATTAATAAGATAGGACATTGTTAATTCGGACAGACTAGCACATGTTATGCTTCTTGAATGGTTCAAGCAGTGGTTCTCATAACTGTGATTATGAAAGATAATCAAAGCTAACATGTGGATGCTTGTTAGAAGAACAAGTTCATTGGGGACCTGTATAGAGAATCCTCACATGGATATTAAATCTATGTCAGTGAGGAATCTCTTCATAGCGGTTGTGTAAGTATCCTTAGACTTGAGATCACCAAAGTTATCTTAAGTAGCAAGTGGTATACTTTGACTCCATAACTGATTACTTCCAACTGGGAGTGAACATAGTTAGGAGATTGGGTATATCATGACCTACTTGAAGATAGTTGAGTGATTGACAAAGGATTTACCATCCCAGATTTAACAAGGGAAGTTATCTCACATGATTCTATAATTGCCTTGTTCAGTGAATCTCTGGCCAGAGCAATATGCCGAGATGGATGGAGATCCATGAAGGGCATTTTAGGAACAATGGTTAAATTAATAGAACATACATAATTAGATTTATATGAGTTGATAGAAATCCATACTCAGAATCTAATTGAGATAAGAGTGGTGAAAGGAGTAATTGCACGGTAACTGTTTCTATGGAAGGGTACAGTCAAACCACATGACTTTCCTGACATTTGGGTAGTCATGATGCCTAGCTAGAGGCCAATCATGACTTGTATAATGATGTATCAAAATATCAATAGAGATTGATAAAATGATTTAAAGGAGTTTAAATCATGTGAGTTTTGAATAGAACTCACAATTACATATATTATACTGCCAACATGGACAGGAACCCAATAGGTCACACACATATAGAGAAAAGGGTAAAATGGTAAAATGACAAGGATAATAATATTTGATATTATTATAAAGGTATAGAGGAGAATATGATAATAATTAATTAAAGAGTTTAATTAATTATGATCAAATAAAATTGTCCGCGGAACTTTTGAGAAATCTTCTGTAAATTGGACCTAAATGAAATAATGTATTTCATGATTAATTATTATTATCTTATAAGTGTTATAAGACTACTATAAGTGTTATAGGATTGATATAATAATTAATAGGACGATTGGAGAAATTATAAAGGGCCAAAGGAATGAAGAAGTTGGAGGAAGCCCTCCAGAAGAGGGCTACACGTCAACTCCATATAGAAGGGCTTAGAGGGATTTTTCTTGGACCAAATTAATTTATATATGTTACATAAGTGTTATAGAACTCACATATTTAATTGGTTGGATTTGGAATCCATTTGAGTATTTAAATCCAATTAGATGCACAAAGGGCCTAGTTTGTGAATTTTGTGCATAGTCTTTTATGAAAAGATTTAATTTGGATTTAATTAAGCCCAAATGATTATAATTAATTCCAGAGGCCCAATTAATAATTTTCCAGCAATTTTAAAGAGCCCAATCTCATTAAGGAGTTGGAATTTTAACCTAACTATAAAAGGCCAACTAATGAGAATTAGGGTTAAGTGATTAAAACAAAAAGGAAAGTCTATTTCTCCTCTCCCTTTTTTGCGCCACTTCCATTGCTAGCCTCTTGGATTTCGGCAGCCCTAGTTTAACACAATTTTTTGGTTCATATTTACCCCTCTCTAGTGTGGAGTTACTCATTGGAGGTGTTCGATTTTTGGACACTGTGGTTTGCGACAACCCGGGTGCGAAGTAAAATCAACTGTTCAAACAAAAATCAAAGGTGATTTTTCTTATTCTCATATAGTTATATTGTGTATTCATGCAAGATCAGATCTAATGGTTAAAAAATTTTAAAATTCCGCTCATGTATGTGATGCATGTGACCGTTAAATTCCAACATGCTATCAGAGCCACGGTTTTGCCATGGATATACAATTCTATATTTTTTCTGCGGAATAAGTTTTGTTTTGTTTTGAGTTATTTATTTCATGAACTTTAAAATATTAGATTTGATTGTTCATGAATGAGAAATATTGATTTCTTGTTGTATGTGTGATCAAATAAAATATGGTGGAAACAAAAACGAAATTTTTGAATGATTAAGATTAGGGTTTGGCGTGAAACTCATTAGGGTTTGGCGTGAAACCCTAGGTAATGTAGGGACTGTTCTAATTTAATTTCTTATGGATCCATTTAAAAATCATTTAGATGATATTTTATGTGTTTAATATGTGATATTAAGCCGTAGGATCGAACGGAATTAAAATCGAACAAGTTTTGCATGAAAACTAGTTTTGTCGAAAAGTTCTATAAATTGGTGTTCTTCGTGTGTTCTTGATGTGTTCATGGTTAGAACGAATTTTGATCTTATAAATCTGATATATATGATATATTAAAGTGTTTTTAATTAGTTGGATTAATTAAAATGGGCCTTAAATTAATTTGATTAATTTTAATTCATTAAAATCACTTAATAGGCTTAATTATGTTTACGGACTTGGTTTAAATTAGTGAATGACTTGATGGGCCCAAGGAGCTGATTTAAATTAACTATTATAAACATTAATTAAGTTTATTAATTGGTTTTAAGGGCTGGAGTGGGCTTGGCTCATTCCAAAAGGCCCAAATGGTCCAAATAACACAAAACTAGTTTGTGTGAGAACACACTTAGGATTTTTCTTCTGTGGGTTTCGGCCTACACTTGTTTTAAGCCCAAAATTGATTCTTTTAATTATTTTAATATGATTAATTAATTAAATAATCAATTTATAATTAATTAATAATCAATTTGATTGATTATTAAGGCAAGAACACATTCATGCAAAAATGTTTCCTAAAATGAAAGTTTCCAAAATGGAAAAAGTTTCCTAATTTGACCACATCATTAAGATAACTCAAAATATAGTTTCAAAGGTTGAAACAAAGTTAGTAATCCATTTCTTTATGCATTAGAAAGGCATATAAGGGTGTATTATTGGCATGATGGATAGTTATGGACGAAGCCCAATGTGATTGAGAATTATGCATATTTTGGCCAAATGAGGACTTTCATGTCCCGGCTACTTGTTTTTCGTTTGTATTTCATTTCAAATTATAATATGTAATTAGATTACATAGATTAGAATTTGAAATAGAGATGGAGACCATTTTCAAGGAGCAAGATGGGCCGGATGGAGATCCAACAAGCTTGAAGATAATGTAATTATTTTTCTTGTTTGGATCATGCATACTACCTAGGTGTGACCTTTTGATTTCCCTCTTGGCTCGGGGAAATCAATGTAATGAAGTCCATAACTATACCATATTTGTATGCTTATATTTATGTGATAGATATAGGATGCATACCAATGTATGCCAACCATGTATGATGAGACTTAATTAACTAAAACCCTCAAACAAATACTAAGGTATATAAGCCTTCCATTAATTTGAGGAGAACCAAAGTTCTTTATAGTGTGGGTTGTTGACCACAGTCAAGGCTAATGGTTCTAAAGGCAAGATTAGGGAATGTATATATGATATGCATGCATCAAGAGTTGATAACCTAATGATCCAATAGTTATGTAGAGACACAATTGGTATAGAGATACCTACCTTTCAAGGGTATGGAATTTGGCTTGTTGACCACAGTCAAGGTCAAATTACATATCAAGGATTGGATATTGGCCCACTAAGAAAACCATCGGGTTTTCTCGGATTATATAGTGAGGGCTATTAATTCGCAATAAAATAGTGGGAGTAAATGGATTAATTAAAGACCTTATTAATGCATACATATATATGAACATACTCTTATATCTTTTCTTTTTCACTTCTAGGTCATCATCATGAGCACATCAAACATTAATAAACGATCAATCTTGGATAACAAGCTGGTTGGCAACAACTATTCTGACTGGATCAGGCAAGTGAGAATTGTTCTCAGGGCTGAAAAGATCCATTATGTCTTGGATAAAGATCCACCACCACTTCCATCAGATGATGCCATTGATGAGATCAAAGGCATTTATCGAAAATACATGGAGGATAGTGAAGCAGCAGCATGTCTGATGCTGGGTGCTATGTCCTCGGAGCTTCAGAAGCAACATGAAATGATGGATGCTAGAACTATCATTTTGCATCTAGAGGAGCTTTATTCTTCTCAAGCTAGAACTGAGCAATATGAGATTGCTCGAGCTCTATTTAGTTGCAAAATGGTGGAAGGCACTTCAGCTGCTGCTCATGCATTGAAGATGTATGGGCATATTGAGCATTTGAGTAGACTTGGCTATGTTATGGATAATGATCTATACATAGATTTAATCTTGTACTCGTTGGCTCCAAGTTATGCACCTTTTGTGCTTAACTTCAACATGAACAAGATCCAAGTATCCATTCCTGAGTTAATCAATATGCTCAAGACAGCTGATGGATCATTTAAGAAAGATCCAAAAAGTGTCATGGTTGTCACTTCTGCTAAAGGCAAGAAGCAGAAGAAGAAGAAGATAACCAAGGTGATGGAATATGACATGGTATGAATGTGATGATAGCACAGCGGAAAAACAAAAATTTTTATCATACATGCCATACAATTCCATGACAAGAATCGAAACATGCAATTTTAGAGTTTTAAACTTACAACTTTAGATGCCTTTAAAACTTGATTTTGATGATGACCAGCAACCAAGAAGGATATGTCCACCTTAGATCTTCACCACCAATGCCAAGGAACAGCCTTTACGCCACTCCCTCTATTCTCACACACACACTTGCAAAGATGGCTTAAAATCAAGAGTGCTAGCTCTATGATTGTGTATTCGGCAATGGAAATGATTTGAAGCCACAAGATATGATCGTTTTCTTCATTTAGGTTACTGTTTCAGCCCGAGAACACAAGAGAACAAGAAAGATTTCTTTCCCCTTGAGTATTTCGGCCAAGAGAGAAAAATAGCAAAACGGCATCCCCTTTTATTCATTTAATTCATTAATATATATCACTTAATTTAGGTCAAGTGTGAGTGCCAAAAATTAAGTGTTAATTTCAGCCTCCATCACTTCCTAATTAAGAGATATATCTTAATTTAAATTCTATTAGAATTTAAATTCAAATGGCATTAGTCATTTAATCAAAACAAACTTACTTATTTAAGGTGATAAGTTGCCGAATTCAACTAGTATTTTAGTTTGAACTTTGGCTACTTTAATTCCCTCTCAAGTATTATATTTTGATTAAATACAAATTAGGATTTAATACTCAATTAAAATTAATTATACATAGATAATTAATCAATTGAAATTAAACCTAGCACATGCCAACAAATTTCTCTCGTGACCAACTGTTAACAGATTTGCCTAAAACAGCAAGCTGTTTTAGGCAAAAAGACAGTTTAATATAGCTGTTTTAGGAAAAAAACTCGTTTCACATATTTGCCTAAAACAGCTAGCTGTTTTAGGCAAAATCTTGGCTTAACAGATTTGCCTAAGGCAAAAATCTGTTTACCCATTTTATGCATTAATTTGACTTTAAATAAAAGTCCAAATTAATTCCCAATACACAATTTAAATATTTTAAGCCCAATGCTTTGTGTGCGATCCTATAGGTCCATTTAATATTGGCAATGAATTAATAAATTAATTCAAAGGCTATATATATTCTCTAGCAAGATATTATAGCATTCCAAATTAAATGAAAATGCATATGGCATTTAGTGACCTAATGCAATTTTGCATAGTCCCTTACCCATAAATATCAGAATTAATATAAGGCATGGAACCAGTCATCATTATATATATTAATTCCTTTCTTGATATTCCAGTGACACTGAACTCTCAGATAAATAATGATTACTCATTATTTCATCTCGGTATGGCCACACACTTCCCAGTTCACTGATCAAATGGCCGATGATATTTTCTCTCATATTGAGAGGGGTAATCCCTTCACTTCTCTCATGCTCTCTAACATGAATCAATGCATACCCAATCATACCCGTACTTGTCACTCTGTTACGAGTACGTTAGGTGTATGTCAAAGTACACAGTAATTCATAAAGAGTTTCATAGAGATTTCAGGTCTAAGAACTCCGATACAAAACTTGCATATGAGAAACACTTATGAGTTGTACCATGTAGTGTTCTCATGAGTGGATCTAATCCAGATACTGTGTTCTAAACATGTATCTATGATCTCTGATTGACACTCTTGTCCTTATGATCCGTAAGATAGAACTCAACTTATCAGAGAGAGCATACTAGTCTTAATTCATTTGTTATTCCCATAACAATGACTTACTAGGGATATTTAGAATGAAGTCTCATTTGTTTCAAGGTCTTACAACCATGTGCCTCACACATGATAACTTAAACTGAAACAACATTCTTGGATAGTTCTATCAATTGATATGCACAGGAATACAATAGATAAAACAAATGCCTCATTTTATTAATTTCAAGTGTTTCGTTACAATGCATTGGGGCTAGGGCTTACACTAACAATCTCCCACTAGCACTAGTCCTAATTGGGCATAGCCCTAAGACCGAACGCTCTCAAATGAGCTTCGTGCAGATTTGGACGTAACTGTTTCATCAAAGGATCTGCTACATTGTCTTCACTTGCTATCTTGCTAACCTTGACGTCCCCACGATCAATGATTTCTCTGATCAAGTGGTACCTCCTGAGTATGTGTTTGAATTTCTGGTGTGACCGGGGCTCCTTTGCCTGTGCGATGGCCCCGTTGTTGTCACAGAAAATTTCTAATGGATCTAGGATGCTTGGGACCACTCCTAATCCAGTAATGAAATTTTTAATCCAAACAGCCTCTTTTGCAGCCTCACTTGCTGCAATATACTCAGATTCTGTAGTTGAGTCGGCAACGCTTTTTTGCTTTGAGCTTCTCAAGCTGACAGCACCACCGTTCAAAACAAAAACAAACCCAGATTGTGATCTAGAATCCTGAGTGCTGGTCTGAAAAGCAGCATCGGCATAACCTTGTATGACGAGCTCTTCTTGACCACCATACACTAAGAAGTGATCCTTAGTCCTTCGCAGGTACTTCAGAATCCCTTTTACAGCAGACCAGTGCTTCTCACCAGGGTCTTGCTGAAACCTACTAGTTATACTCAGTGCATGAGCAACATCCAATCTAGTACATAACATAGCGTACATGATAGATCCAATAGCAGATGCATATGGGATTCTACTCATGTTGTCCCTTTCCTCTTTGGTTTTAGGGCACTGTTCTTTAGTCAAAGGAACTCCCAAAGCCAAAGGTATGTACCCTTTCTTTGAGTCTCCCATACTAAAACGTTTTAGTACTTTGTCTATGTACTTTTCTTGACTTAGTCCCAAAAGCCGATTCGATCTATCTCTATAGATTCGAATACCAAGTATTGTCTCGGCTTCACCAAAGTCTTTCATTGAGAAACATTTTCCCAACCATTGCTTAACCTTTTGCAATGTTGGAATGTCATTCCCAATGAGAAGGATGTCGTCCACATATAGGACTAGAAATACTACTATGCTCCCACTAACCTTCTTGTACACACAAGGCTCATCTTCGTTCTTGATGAAGTCGAATTCTTTGACTGCCTCATCAAAATGAAGATTCCAACTTCGGGATGCTTACTTTAATCCATAAATGGATTTTTGAAGCTTGCAAACCTTTTTAGGATGCTTGGGATTGACAAAACCTTCAGGCTGTGTCATATACACATCCTCAAGTAAATTTTCGTTGAGGAAAGCAGTTTTGACATCCATTTGCCATATCTCATAATCATGATATGCAGCTATGGCAAGCAAGATCCTAATGGATTTGAGCATGACTACAGGCGAAAAGGTCTCGTCATAGTCTACACCATGAGTTTGTCGAAAACCTTTTGCTACTAGTCTACCTTTGTAGGTCTTATCAGCTTTGAGTTTGAATAGCCACTTGCATTCAATTACCTTAGCACCTTTCGGTGGATCAACCAAGGTCCAAACCTGGTTATCGTACATTGATTGCATCTCGGATTTCATGGCTTCAAGCCAATTTTTTGAGTCTGGGCTTTCAATAGCTTCTCGGTAGGTAGTAGGATCCTCACGATCTACTAACTCAATAGTGTCACTGTCAGTGATTAGAAATCCATATCTCTCAATCTCCTGACGTACCCTACTAGACCTTCTAGGTACTTGTGTAATGGGTTCTTGTTCCACAACTGGTTGTGAACTTGATCCCATTTCCAACTCATCCTTTATAGAAGCTTGTGGCACTTGAATTTCTCCAAGTTCTACTTTACTCCCACTGTCTTTCTTGAGAAGGAACTCCTTTTCCAAGAAAACAGCCTTGCGAGCAACAAACACTTTGTTCTCGGCTTGTGAGTAAAAGTAGTATCCCTTTGTTTCTTTGGGATAACCCACAAACAAGCAGACAGTCGATTTGGACTCTAGTTTGTCAGATGCTAATTTCTTAACATGTGCTTCACAGCCCCAAATCTTGAGAAAAGACATATTGGGTTCTTTCCCAGTCCATACCTCGTATGGTGTCTTCTCAACTGCTTTAGTTGGAGTACGGTTCAATAGAAACGCAGCAGTTTCTAATGCATAACCCCAAAAAGAGATAGGAAGATTAGCTTGACTCATCATAGATCGAACCATGTCCAACAGAGTTCGATTTCTCCTTTCGGACACACCATTCCATTGAGGTGTTCCAAAAGGAGTGAGCTGTGAAATAATACCACACTCCTTTAGATGACTGTCAAACTCTTGGCTTAAGTATTCGCCACCTCGATCTGATCGAATGGCTTTTATACTTTTGCCAAGTTGGTTTTCTACTTCATTCTTAAACTTTTTGAATTTCTCAAAAGTTTCAGACTTATACTTCATTAGATAGACATAGCCATATCTACTGAAGTCATCTGTGAATGTCACGAAGTAGCTAAAACCACCTCTAGCATGTGTACTTAAAGGTCCACATACATCGGTATGTATTAGTTCCAATAAGCCATTAGTCCTCTCGCCCTCTTTATTAAAAGAACTCTTTATCATTTTTCCATGCAAACATGGCTCGCATGTGTCATAAGACTCTAAGTCGAATGACCCAAGCACTCCAGTTTTGTAGAGTCTTGAAATGCGTTTTTCATTTGCATGTCCTAAACGACAATGCCAGAAGTAAGTAGGGTTTATTTCGTTTGATTTAACCCTCTTTGTATTAATGTTGTATATGGACTCTTTGTTTTGTAAATCAAGGATATAAAGGCCATTTTGTAACATGGCATTGCCATAAGAAATGCCTTGGCGACGAATATGAGCATTGCCATTTTTAATAACAAAATCAAATTCATCATTATCCAAACATGAAACTGAAATAATGTTTCTGCTCATAGCAGGCACATAATAACAATTATTCAAAACAATACAAAGTTCGGAAGGTAAAGTGAGGTGATAGTCGCCTATCTCCATGGCAGCAACTCGTGCTCCATTCCCCACACGGAGGTCCACTTCATTCTTCCCAAGTAACCGCCTATTTCTTAGCCCCTGCACATTTGAACAAATATGAGAACCACAACCGGTATCCAATACCCAAGTGGTAGAAATAGAAAGGTTAATTTCAACAATAAAAATACCAGAACTGGACGCCTTGGCTCCATTCTTCTTTTGTTCTTCCTTGAAGAGAGCGTAATTCTTCCTCCAATGCCCTATCTTGTTGCAATGGAAGCAAGTGCTCTCACTCTCTTTGTGTTTTGGCGCCTTGGGCTTGGATTGGGCCTGAGGTGCACTCCCAACTAACTTGGGTTTTCCTTTTCCCTTTCCCTTTCCCTTAGCAGTTCCCTTCTTAATTCCCTTTTGAACCATAAGTACGGGCTTGGTCTTTCGAATGTTCTCTTCAGCATTCTTAAGCATCCCATGAAGCTCAGTGACTAACTTGTTCATTGCATGCATGTTATAATTCATCACAAATGGATCATAAGCAGCAGGCAATGATCCTAAGATCAAGTTTAATGGCCAATTCTTTGGCACTAGTACCTCAAGCTTCTCAAGAGTATCAAGATACCCTTTCATCTTGAGTACATGGGTACTAACAGGAGTACCCTCAGCCATCTTGCAAGAAATTAAGGCCTTTGTTGTCACGAACCTCTCGTGACGAGCTTGCTCTTGGAACATCTCCTTGAGGTGCACCATGATCGCATAAGCCTCTTGGTCCATAAATTGCTTTTGCAAGTCAGGCACCATAGTGGCCAGCATCAGATAGGTCACATCATTGGAGTCGCTCTTCTTGGTCTCAAAAGTTTCTTTTTGAACCGCAGAGGCATTCCTTCTTGGTTCTTCAGGCAAGGGTGCATCCAAAACATACAACTTCTTCTCTTGTTTAAGAACTATTCTTAAGTTTCGAGACCAGTCTATGAAATTGGTGCCATTCAATTTGTCCTTTTCAAGGACCGATCGCAATGAGAAATTGTTGTTTGAAGATGCCATTTTAAATCTACAATAAAATTTAGCAAGATTAAATGAGGTCTTATTAATGATCCCACAAACCGAATTAATATCCCTTTAAATAATTCGTGTTAGTGATTTAATGTGGGCCAAGATCCACTTTTCACAACAACTTATTAGTCAAGCTGAGCTTGTACACCTAACAAGTTAAGTTACTTAGGTAGGAAAACTCCAATCATGTCTCGTACATGACTCTTGGATCAAATGGGCTAACATCTTAAGATGTTATAGCACAACCCATTTATTAGTTGCCTAGGTCCGGGCATCCCTTTCCATGTTAAGTCCAACCTACATTCACAACCCATGCCTCACAAAGATAATCGGGCGCATCTAGGACTCCTAGTCTACGTGACCGATGATCGATGCCTTGACATGTTTCAAATTAGGAAGGCAACTTTGTGACTTACTATTTTAGGGATTCATTTTATTACGGCTTACATGGCATACGCTTTGTCATCCATACATAGCATGCATATATATATAATTGCATAAAGTAAAGCGTGACAAACATGGGCCCAAAAACCTACAACTAAGATTCTATACTATTACATAAGAATCTTCGAGTTGGGCTTCTCCACTCCGGTGGGCTTCGTCTTGATTTACAAAGTCTTTAAGTATATTCTATTCTAAGAAATAAATAAAACTTTTACAATAAAACATAATGGCTCGCAGGCCATATTTAATTACAAAAACCCAGGGCCCATGAATGCACCATGCATATCCATTCATCACACCAAATTAGCAAATAAATATACATAGCATTCATGGATAAAACAAAGTCCAATTTTAACTAATTTAGCCAAGCCCATTAATGGAAATTGTGTACTTGAACCTTTAAGAGAAGACCCCATGAAGGGACTGGGCCAAAGCCCAATGGACTAAATCCTCTTATTGAATAAGTTCTCTTAAAAGCCCAAAACACTAACTAGTTAGATTTGTGCTATAAATAAACTCTAGTATAATTTCCAATTTTGCCATTTTTAATTTTATGTCATACAGCCCATAAACATTAAAAATGCATATAATATGTGCTAACATGAATTAAAAATAAAATCATGAAGAACACATATATAGTACACGGCATTCATGCAAAAACAAACAAACAACAAAAACTAGTTGTTTAATGCTTATGTAATGCCATAAAATGCACAAACATTTAAATCAATTTTATGAGTCATTTAATAATCTAAATAAGTCCATAAACATTGATTTAATATTCTGTACCATTTAGTCTAAATGTGTTTTTACCATTTTAATCAAAACAAAACAAACAATGTTGATTAAACATGTAACAAACACAAACTAGACATAGTTTTAAGTGATTTTAAAAATAATCAATTAAATTGTCATGGACCAGAATTAAAACCAAATTTAAAAAATGTCCAGACCTGTTATTTAATCTTTAAAAATCACTTACAAACATCCCAAAAACGTTTTTACATTTAATTTTGAAAACTAGTTGTTAAACTAGCAATTTACATGCCAACTAGCACCTAGTTTCATAATTAACATGTACCATCAGGTATAAATAATTAAAACCGACCATTACCAGCCCTAATAACATCTTAGGACAGTATATTAACATGTCATGTTAATTATAATACCTATATAATCAATAAAAATCGTTTTTATACAAAAACAATGCAAAAAACTCAAACAGAAAATTTCAGATTTGCATGTTTTCATAATGACGATTTTTAATTAATTTTTTCATGCATCTAAAGCACTAAAATATGCATGTTTAGGCTCTGATACCACTGATGGAATATGACATGGTATGAATGTGATGATAGCACAGCGGAAAAACAAAAATTTTTATCATACATGCCATACAATTCCATGACAAGAATCGAAACATGCAATTTTAGAGTTTTAAACTTACAACTTTAGATGCCTTTAAAACTTGATTTTGATGATGAACAGCAACCAAGAAGGATATGTCCACCTTAGATCTTCACCACCAATGCCAAGGAACAGCCTTTACGCCACTCCCTCTATTCTCACACACACACTTGCAAAGATGGCTTAAAATCAAGAGTGCTAGCTCTATGATTGTGTATTCGGCAATGGGAATGATTTGAAGCCACAAGATCTGATCTTGTTCTTCATTTAGGTTACTGTTTCAGCCCGAGAACACAAGAGAACAAGAAAGGTTTCTTTCCCCTTGAGTATTTCGGCCAAGAGAGAAAAATAGCAAAACGGCATCCCCTTTTATTCATTTAATTCATTAATATATATCACTTAATTTAGGTCAAGTGTGAGTGCCAAAAATTAAGTGTTAATTTCAGCCTCCATCACTTCCTAATTAAGAGATATATCTTAATTTAAATTCTATTAGAATTTAAATTCAAATGGCATTAGTCATTTAATCAAAACAAACTTACTTATTTAAGGTGATAAGTTGCCGAATTCAACTAGTATTTTAGTTTGAATTTTGGCTACTTTAATTCCCTCTCAAGTATTATATTTTGATTAAATACAAATTAGGATTTAATACTCAATTAACTTAATTATACATAGATAATTAATCAATTGAAATTAAACCTAGCACATGCCAACAAATCTCTCTCGTGACCAACTGTTAACAGATTTGCCTAAAACAGCAAGCTGTTTTAGGCAAAAAGACAGTTCAATATATTTGCACTGTTTTAGGCAAAAAACTCGTTTCACATATTTGCCTAAAACAGCTAGCTGTTTTAGGCAAAATCGTGGCTTAACAGATTTGTTGTTTTAGGCAAAATCGCATCTTGACAGTTTTGCCTAAAACAGCTAGCTGTTTTAGGCAAAAAAACTGTTTTTATAAATTTGTTTTGTTTACCCATTTTATGCATTAATTTGACTTTAAATAAAAGTCCAAATTAATTCCCAATACACAATTTAAATATTTTAAGCCCAATGCTTTGTGTGCGATCCTATAGGTCCATTTAATGTTGGCAATGAATTAATAAATTAATTCAAAGGCTATATATATTCTCTAGCAAGATATTATAGCATTCCAAATTAAATGAAAATGCATATGGCATTTAGTGACCTAATGCAATTTTGCATAGTCCCTTACCCATAAATATCAGAATTAATATAAGGCATGGAACCAGTCATCCTTATATATATTAATTCCTTTCTTGATATTCCAGTGACACTGAACTCTCAGATAAATAATGATTACTCATTATTTCATCTCGGTATGGCCATACACTTCTCAGTTCACTGATTAAGTGGCCGATGATATTTTCTCTCATATCGAGAGGGGTAATCCCTTCACTTCTCTCATGCTCTCTAACATGAATCAATGCATACCCAATCATACCCGTACTTGTCACTCTCTTACGAGCACGTTAGGTGTATGTCAAAGTACAAAGTAATTCATAAAGAGTTTCATAGAGATTTCAGGTCTAAGAACTCCGATACAAAACTTGCATATCAGAAACACTTATGACTTGTACCATGTAGTGTTCTCATGAGTGGATCTAATCCAGATACTGTGTTCTAAACATGTATCTATGATCTCTGATTGACACTCTTGTCCTTATGATCCGTAAGACAGAACTCAACTTATCAGAGAGAGCATACTAGTCTTAATTCATTTGTTATTCCCATAACAATGACTGACTAGGGATATTTAGAATGAAGTCTCATTTGTTTCAAGGTCTTATAACCACGTACCTCACACATGATAACATAAACTGAAACAACATTCTTGGATAGTTCTATCAATTGATATGCACAGGAATACAATAGATAAAACAAATGCCTCATTTTATTAATTTCAAGTGTTTCGTTACAATGCATTGGGGCTAGGGCTTACACTAACACAAGGCGCAGCCAAAGAATGGTGGGATCTCCAAGAAGAAGGTTGCCAAGAAAGAGAATCCCAAAGGAACTTGCTTCCATTGTGGAAAAGATGGTCATTGGAAGCGTAACTGCAAGGCCTATCTAGATTCTCTTAAGGAGAAGAAACAAGCTATTGCATCTACTTCAGGTATTCATATGATTGAAATTAATACTTATTCTATTGCTTCTAAACAATCTTGGGTATTAGATACCGGATGTGGATCTCATTTATGTAATGATCTACAGGGGCTTAGAAGCTTTAGAAGAGTTGGAAAGGCAGAGATATGTTTGCAGTCAGCTACTGGACAGAACATCTCTACAACAGTTGTGGGGACTTACTATTTGCCTCTTCCTAGTGGATTAGTACTAGAATTAAATAATTGTTATTATGTTCCAGCCTTATCCAAAAGTATTATTTCTTTCAGTCGTTTGATGAACGATTATGATATTTCTTTGAAGGATAAATGTTGTTACATTTTTAAGAACAATATATTTTATGCAAAAGCTATCATTGAGAATGGCATATTTGTTCTTGATTTAATTAAAGAAGTACATAATGTGAATACCAAGAGAATGAAATATGATAATCTAAATACCTCATACTTATGGCATTGTCGTTTAGGCCATCTAAATGAAAAACGCATGACCAAGTTACACAAGTCAGGTGATTTGGGATCATTTGATTATGAATTATTTGATACATGTGAATCTTGTTTATTGGGAAAAATGACGAAAACTCCCTTTATTGGTAAAGGAGAACGAGCTAAAATGGTTTTGGACTTAATACATTCAGATGTATGTGGTCCAATGACTACACATGCCAGAGGATGTTACTCCTACTTTATTACTTTCATAGATGATTATTCCAGGTTTGGATACATCTATCTAATGAAATATAAGTCTGAAGCATTTGAAAAGTTCAAAGAGTTCAGAAATGAAGTAGAGAAACAACTTGGCAAAAGTATTAAAACACTTAGATCAGATCGAGGTGGAGAATACTTAAGTCAAGAGTTTCAGTATTATCTTAGAGATAATGGGATTTTATCTCAATGGACTCCTCCATATACACCACAACACAATGGTGTATCTGAAAGGAGAAATCGAACACTATTAGATATGGTTCGATCAATGATGAGCCGAGCGGACTTGCCTAAGTCTTTTTGGGGATATGCACTAGAAACCGCTGTTTATGTGTTAAACAGAGTTCCTAGTAAATCGGTTGATGTTACTCCATATGAGATATAGAATAACAAAAAACCCACGCTTTCTCATATGAAAGTATGGGGTTGTCCTGCTTATGTGAAGAGGACAATGTCAGACAAATTGGATGTTAAGTCCGATAAATGTTTATTTGTGGGATATCCAAAAGAAACGTTTGGATATTATTTCTATCATCCCTCAGAACAAAAGGTGTTTGTTTCAAGGCATGCTGTCTTCTTGGAAAGAGAATTTCTCCTACAAGAGGACAGTGGGAGTAAAATTAAGCTTGGTGAAGTTCAAGACCCACAAATAGAAGATGATCAACCGATTGAACCCGAAACTAAATTTCATAATGATGAAATTACAGTTGAACCTGATTATACACAAAATCCTAGAAGATCTACTAGGATGCATTCTATCCCTGTGAGATATGGATTTCACATTGATTCGGATAGAGGCATAACTATAGTAGAGGACAATGAGCCTACAAGCTATCAAGAAGTTTTGAACAGTTCAGAATGTGATTTATGGCTTAAGGCTATGCAGTCCGAAATGGACTCCATGTATGAGAATAAAGTATGGACTTTAACTCAACCACCTGAAGGGATAAAACCCATAGGGTGCAAATGGGTCTTCAAAAAGAAGACTGACATAGAAGGTAATATAGTTACCTATAAAGCTCGCTTAGTAGCAAAAGGTTATCGTCAAAAAGAAGGTATTGACTATGACGAAACTTTTTCTCCTGTAGCGATGCTTAAGTCTATAAGAATACTTTTAGCCATTGTAGCTCATTATGATTATGAGATTTGGCAAATGGATGTGAAGACAGCTTTCCTTAATGGAAATCTTTCTGAGGATGTGTATATGACACAACCAGAAGGATTCACATCAGGAAATGGCAAAAAGGTATGCAAGCTTCAAAGATCCATTTATGGATTGAAGCAAGCCTCTAGGAGCTGGAACATACGATTCAATGAGACAATCAAAGAGTTTGGTTTCTCACAGAATGAAGATGAACCTTGTGTGTATGAAAGGGTCAGTGGGAGTGCAATTGTCTTCCTAGTTATATATGTAGATGACATATTGATCATGGGAAATGACATTTCTCTTCTCCAATCTGTTAAAATATGGTTATCCAAGCAATTCTCCATGAAAGACCTTGGAGAAGCATCCTATATTCTGGGAATAAGGATCTATAGAAATAGATCCAATAGGTTGCTAGGTCTTTCTCACAGTACATATATAGATAAAGTATTGAAGAGGTTCAATATGGATCTCTCTAAGAAAGGGTTTATACCCATGGTGCATGGGAAACACCTTTCTAAGTCTATATGAACGCAGACACTAGAGGATAGAGAGAGCATGAATATAATACCATATGCATCTGTAATTGGTTCTATCATGTATGCTATGTTATGTACACGTCCAGATGTAGCATTTGCTTTGAGTGTCACAAGCAGATTCCAATCCAATTTTGGAGAGGAACATTGGGCAGCTGTCAAGAATATTCTTAAATACTTGAGAAGGACTAAGGATATATTCTTGGTATATGGAGAGGGCAGTTTGGAAGTAAACGGGTATACAGATGCCAGCTTCCAATCTGACAAAGATGATTGTAAATCACAATCTGGTTATGTGTTCATAATGGGAGGAGGAGCAGTTAGTTGGAAAAGTTCCAAACAAGAAACAACTGTTGATTCCACGATGGAAGCTGAGTAAATTGCGGCTTCAGAAGCAGCCAAAGAAGCAGTCTGGATCAAAAAGTTTATAACCGAACTAGGAGTGGTGCCTAGCATTGTTGATCCGATTCCTTTATATTGTGACAACAATGGAGCCATTGTGCAAGCAAAGGAACCACGGTCTCATCAGCGATCCAAACATGTTCTCAGACGCTACCATCTCATAAGGGAAATAGTAGCTAGAAATGATGTGAAAATACAAAGGGTTCCCACATATGACAATGTGGCGGATCCCCTCACTAAAGCATTTTTCCAGATAAAGCATGATCACCATATAAATAGCATGGGTCTGAGACATATGAGTGATTGGCTCTAGTGCAAGTGGGAGATTGTTAGAGAGTATGCCCTAGAGCCCATGTAATAGGGATGTTTTTCATATGTATGAACTTTATATTCTTAATAAAAGGCATCATTCATTTATTAATGCTATGTTTGAATACATGAGTTTGTAAATCTTAAATTAATAAATGAAGTCCTAGATATTATAAACACAGTGCAAAGGCAATCATGAAGGTGTTCATGATGTGAGATGTCTATTACATGCAAATGTCTTAATATCTAAATATCACTAGTCATAGAATTAATAAGATATGACATTGTTAATTCGGACAGACTAGCACATGTTATGCTTCTTGAATGGTTCAAGCAGTGGTTCTCATAACTGTGATTATGAAAGATAATCAAAGCTAACATGTGGATGCTTGTTAGAAGAACAAGTTCATTGGAGACCTGCATAGAGAATCCTCACATGGATATTAAATCTATGTCAGTGAGGAATCTCTTCATAGCGGTTGTGCAAGTATCCTTAGACTTGAGATCATCAAAGTTATCTTAAGTAGCAAGTGGTATACTTTGACTCCATAACTGATTACTTCCAACTGGGAGTGAACATAGTTAGGAGATTGGGTATATCATGACCTACTTGAAGATAGTTGAGTGATTGAAAAAGGATTCACCATCCCAAATTTAACAAGGGAAGTTATCTCACATGATTCTATAATTGCCTTGTTCAGTGAATCTCTGGCCAGAGCAATATGCTGAGATGGATGGAGATCCATGAAGGGCATTTTAGGAACAATGGTTAAATTAATAGAATATACATAATTAGATTTATATGAGTTGACAGAAATCCATACTCAGAATCTAATTGAGATAAGAGTGGTGAAAGGAGTAATTGCACGGTAACTGTTTCTATTGAAGGGTACAGTCAAACCACATGACTTTCTTGACATTTGGGTAGTCATGATGCCTAGCTAGAGGCCAATCATGACTTGTATAATGATGTATCAAAATATCAATAGAGATTGATAAAATGATTTAAAGGAGTTTAAATCACGTGAGTTTTGAATAGAACTCACAATTACATATATTATACTGCCAACACAGACAGGAACCCAATAGGTCACACACATATAGAGAAAAGGGTAAAATGGTAAAATGACAAGGATAATAATATTTGATATTATTATAAAGGTAGAGAGGAGAATATGATAATAATTAATTAAAGAGTTTAATTAATTATGATCAAATAAAATTGTCCGCGAAACTTTTGAGAAATCTTCTGTAAATTAGACCTAAATGAAATAATGTATTTCATGATTAATTATTATTGTCTTATAAGTGTTATAAGACTATTATAAGTGTTATAGGACTGATATAATAATTAATAGGACGATTGCAGAAATTATAAAGGGCCAAAGGAATGAAGAAGTTGGAGGAAGCCCTCCAGAAGAGGGCTACACGCCAACTCCATATAGAAGGGCTTAGAGGGCTTTTTCTTGGACCAAATTAATTTATATATGTTACATAAGTATTATAGAACTCACATATTTAATTTGGTTGGATTTGGAATCCATTTGGGTATTTAAATCCAATTAGATGCACAAAGGGCCTAGTTTGTGGATTTTGTGCATGGTCTTTTACGAAAAGATTTAATTTGGATTTAATTAAGCCCAAATGATTATAATTAATTCCAGAGGCCCAATTAATAATTTTCCAGTAATTTTAAAGAGCCCAATCTCATTAAGGAGTTGGAATTTTAACCTAACTATAAAAGGCCAACTAATGAGAATTAGGGTTAAGTGATTAAAACAAAAGAAAAGTCTATTTCTCTTATTTCTCTCTCCCTTTTTGTGCCACTTCCATTGCTAGCCTCTTGGATTTCGGCCAGCCCTAGTTGAACACCAATTTGTTGGTTCAATTTACCCCTCTCTAGTGTGGATTACTCATTGGAGGTGTTCGATTTTGGACACTGTGGTTTGCGACAACCCGGTGCGAAGTAAAATCAACTGTTCAACAAAAATCAAAGGTGATTTTTCTTATTCTCATATTGTTATATTGTGTATTCATGGCAAGATCAGATCTAATGGTTAAAAAATTTTAAAATTCCGCTCATGTATGTGATGCATGTAACCGTTAAATTCCAACATGGTATCAGAGCCACGGTTTTGCCATGGATATACAATTCTATATTTTTCTGCGGAATAAGTTTTATTTTGTTTTGAGTTATTTATTTCATGAACTTTAAAATATTAGATTTGATTGTTCATGAATGAGAAATATTGATTTCTGGTTGTATGTGTGATCAAATAAATATGGTGGAAACAAAAACGAAATTTTTGAATGATTAAGATTAGGGTTTGGAGTGAAACTCATTAGGGTTTGGCGTGAAACCCTAGGTAATGTAGGGACTGTTCTAATTTAATTTCTTATGGATCCATTTAAAAATCATTTAGATGATATCTTATGTGTTTAATATGTGATATTAAGCCGTAGGATCGAACGGAATTAAAATCGAACAAGTTTTGCATGAAAACTAGTTTTGTCGAAAAGTTCTATAAATTGGTGTTCTTCGTGTGTTCTTGATGTGTTCATGGTTAGAACGACTTTTGATCTTCTAAATCTGATATATATGATATATTAAAGTGTTTTTAATTAGTTGGATTAATTAAAATGGGCCTTAAATTAATTTGATTAATTTTAATTCATTAAAATCACTTAATGGGCTTAATTATGTTTACGGACTTGGTTTAAATTAGTGAATGACTTGATGGGCCCAAGGAGCTGATTTAAATTAACTATTATAAACATTAATTAAGTTTATTAATTGGTTTTAAGGGCTGGAGTGGGCTTGGCTCATTCCAAAAGGCCCAAATGGTCCAAATGACACAAAACTAGTTTGTGTGAGAACACACTTAGGATTTTTCTTCTGTGGGTTTCGGCCTACACTTGTTTTAAGCCCAAAATTGATTCTTTTAATTATTTAATATGATTAATTAATTAAATAATCAATTTATAATTAATTAATAATCAATTTGATTGATTATTAAGGCAAGAACACATTCATGCAAAAAGGTTTCCTAAAATGAAAGTTTCCAAAATGGAAAAAGTTTCCTAATTTGATCACATCATTAAAATAACTCAAAATATAGTTTCAAAGGTTGAAACAAAGTTAGTAATCCATTTCTTTATGCATTAGAAAGGCATATAAGGGTGTATGATTGGCATGATGGATAGTTATGGACGAAGCCCAATGTGATTGAGCATTATGCATGTTTTGGCCAAATGAGGACTTTCATGTCCCGACTATTTGTTATTGGTTTGTATTTCATTTCAAATTGTAATATGTAATTAGATTACATAGATTAGAATTAGAAATAGAGATGGAGACCATTTTCAAGGAGCAAGATGGGCTGGATGGAGGTCCAACAAGCTTGAAGATAATGTAATTATTTTTCTTGTTTGGATCATGCATACTACCTAGGTGTGACCTTTTGATTTCCCTCTTGGCTCGGGGAAATCAATGTAGTGAAGTCCATAACTATACCATATTTGTATGCTTATATTTATGTGATAGATATAGGATGCATACCAATGTATGCCAACCATGTATGATGAGACTTAATTAACTAAAACCCTCAAACAAATACTAAGGTATATAAGCCTTCCATTAATTTGAGGAGAACCAAAGTTCTTTATAGTGTGGGTTGTTGACCACAGTCAAGCTCACATTATATCGAATATGTTCAAATCTAATTAAATGGGTAATCTTAGCTAGCCCATTAGTTTGTTGACCACAGTCAAGGCTAATAGTTCTAGAGGCAAGATTAGGGAATGCATATATGATATGAATGCATCAAGAGTTGATAACCTAATGATCCAATAGTTGTGTAGAGACACAATTGGTATTGAGATACCTACCTTTCAAGGGTATGGAATTTGGCTTGTTGACCACAGTCAAGGTCAAATTACATATCAAGGATTGGATATTGGCCCACTAAAAAAACCATCGGATTTTCTCGGATTATATAGTGAGGGCTATTAATTCGCAATAAAATAGTGGGAGTAAATGGATTAATTAAAGACCTTATTAATGCATACATATATATGAACATACTCTTATATCTTTTCTTTTTCACTTCTAGGTCATCATCATGAGCACATCAAACATTAATATACGATCAATCTTGGATAACAAGCTGGTTGGCAACAACTATTCTGACTGGATCAGGCAAGTGAGAATTGTTCTCAAGGCTGAAAAGATCCATTATGTCTTGGATAAAGATCCAACAACACTTCCATCAGATGATGCCATTGATGAGATCAAAGGCATTTATCGAAAATACATGGAGGATAGTGAAGCAGCAGCATGTCTGATGCTGGGTGCTATGTCCTCGGAGCTTCAGAAGCAACATGAAATGATGGATGCTAGAACTATCGTTTTGCATCTAGAGGAGATTTATTCTTCTCAGGCTAGAACTGAGCAATATGAGATTAGCTCGAGCTCTATTTAGTTGCAAAATGGTGGAAGGCACTTCAGCTGCTGCTCATGCATTGAAGATGTATGGGTATATTGAGCATTTAAGTAGACTTGGCTATGTTATGGATAATGATCTATACAAAGATTTAATCTTGTACTCGTTGGCTCCAAGTTATGCACCTTTTGTGCTTAACTTCAACATGAACAAGATCCAAGTATCCATTCCTGAGTTAATCAATATGCTCAAGACAGCTGATGGATCATTTAAGAAAGATCCAAAAAGTGTCATGGTTGTCACTTCTGCTAAAGGCAAGAAGCAGAAGAAGAAGAAGATAACCAAGGCGCAGCCAAAGAATGGTGGGATCTCCAAGACGAAGGTTGCCAAGAAAGAGAATCCCAAAGGAACTTGCTTCCATTATGGAAAAAATGGTCATTGGAAGCGTAACTGCAAGGCCTATCTAGATTCTCTTAAGGAGAAGAAATAAGCTGTTGCATCTACTTCAGGTATTCATATGATTGAAATTAATACTTATTCTATTGCTTCTAAACAATCTTGGGTATTAGATACCGGATGTGGATCTCATTTATGTAATGATCTACAGGGGCTTAGAAGCTTTAGAAGAGTTGGAAAGGCAGAGATATGTTTGCAGTCAGCTACTGGACAGAACATCTCTACAACAGTTGTGGGGACTTACTATTTGCCTCTTCCTAGTGGATTAGTACTAGAATTAAATAATTGTTATTATGTTCCAGCCTTATCCAAAAGTATTATTTCTTTCAGTCGTTTGATGAACGATTATGATATTTCTTTGAAGGACAAATGTTGTTACATTTTTAAGAACAATATGTTTTATGCAAAAGCTATCATTGAGAATGGCATATTTGTTCTTGATTTAATTAAAGAAGTACATAATGTGAATACCAAGAGAATGAAATATGATAATCTGAATACCTCATACTTATGGCATTGTCGTTTAGGCCATACAAATGAAAAACGCATGACCAAGTTACACAAGTCAGGTGATTTGGGATCATTTGATTATGAATCATTTGATACATGTGAATCTTGTTTATTGGGAAAAATGACAAAAACTCCTTTTATTGGTAAAGGAGAACGAGCTAAAATGGTTTTGGACTTAATACATTCAGATGTATGTGGTCCAATGACTACACATGCCAGAGGAGGTTACTCCTACTTCATTACTTTCATAGATGATTATTCCAGGTTTGGATACATCTATCTAATGAAATATAAGTCTGAAGCATTTGAAAAGTTCAAAGAGTTCTGAAATGAAGTAGAGAAACAACTTGGCAAAAGTATTAAAACACTTAGATCAGATCGAGGTGGAGAATACTTAAGTCAAGAGTTTCAGTATTATCTTAGAGATAATGGAATTTTATCTCAATGGACTCCTCCATATACACCACAACACAATGGTGTATCTGAAAGGAGAAATCGAACACTATTAGATATGGTTCGATCAATGATGAGCCGAGCGGACTTGCCTAAGTCTTTTTGGGGATATGCACTAGAAACTGCTGTTTATGTGTTAAACAGAGTTCCTAGTAAATCGGTTGATGTTACTCCATATGAGATGTAGAATAACAAAAAACCCACGCTTTCTCATATGAAAGTATGGGGCTGTCCTGCTTATGTGAAGAGGACAATGTCAGACAAATTGGATGTTAAGTCCGATAAATGTTTATTTGTGGGATATCCAAAAGAAACATTTGGATATTATTTCTATCATCCCTTAGAACAAAAGGTGTTTGTTTCAAGGCATGTTGTCTTCTTGGAAAGAGAATTTCTCCTACGAGAGGATAGTGGGAGTAAAATTAAGCTTGGTGAAGTTCAAGACCCATAAATAGAAGATGGTCAACCGATTGAACCCGAAACTGAATTTCATAATGATGAAATTACAGTTGAACCTGATTATACACAAAATCCTAGAAGATCTACTAGGACGCGTTCTATCCCTGTGAGATATGGATTTCACGTTGATTCGGATAGAGGCATAACTGTAGTAGAGGACAATGAGCCTACAAGCTATCAAGAAGTTTTGAACAGTTCAGAATGTGATTTATGGCTTAAGGCTATGCAGTCCAAAATGGACTCCATGTATGAGAATAAAGTATGGACTTTAACTCAACCACCTGAAGGGATAAAACCCATAGGGTGCAAATGGGTCTTCAAAAAGAAGACTGACATGGAAGGTAATATAGTTACCTATAAAGCTCGCTTAGTAGCAAAAGGTTATCGTCAAAAAAAAGGTATTGACTATGACGAAACTTTTTCTCCTATAGCGATGCTTAAGTCTATAAGAATACTTTTAGCCATTGCAGCTCATTATGATTATGAGATTTGGCAAATGGATGTGAAGACAGCTTTCCTTAATGGAAATCTTTCTGAGGATGTGTATATGACACAACCAGAAGGATTCACATCAGAAATGGCGAAAAGGTCTGCAAGCTTCAAAGATCCATTTATGGATTGAAGCAAGCCTCTAGGAGCTGGAACATACGATTCAATGAGACAATCAAAGAGTTTGGTTTCTCACAGAATGAAGATGAACCTTGTGTGTATAAAAGGGTCAGTGGGAGTGCAATTATCTTCCTAGTTCTATATGTAGATGACATATTGATCATGGGAAATGACATTTCTCTTCTCCAATCTGTTAAAATATGGTTATCCAAGCAATTCTCCATGAAAGACCTTGGAGAAGCATCCTATATTCTGGGAATAAGGATCTATAGAGATAGATCCAATAGGTTGCTAGGTCTTTCTCACAGTACATATATAGATAAAATTTTGAAGAGGTTCAATATGGATCTCTCTAAGAAAGGGTTTATACCCATGGTGCATGGGAAACACCTTTCTAAGTTTATATGTCTGCAGACACTAGAGGATAGAGAGAGCATGAATAGAATACCATATGCATCTGTAATTGGTTCTATCATGTATGCTATGTTATGTACACGTCCAGATGTAGCATTTGCTTTGAGTGTCACGAGCAGATTCCAATCCAATTTTGGAGAGGAACATTGGGCAGCTGTCAAGAATATTCTTAAATACTTGAGAAGGACTAAGGATATATTCTTGGTATATGGAGAGGGCAGTTTGGAAGTAAACGGGTATACAGATGCCAGCTTCCAATCTGACAAAGATGACTGTAAATCATAATCTGGTTATGTGTTCATAATGGGAGGAGGAGCAGTTAGTTGGAAAAGTTCCAAACAAGAAACAACTGCTGATTCCACAATGAAAGCTGAGTACATTGCTGCTTCAGAAGCAGCCAAAGAAGCAGTCTGGATCAAAAAGTTCATAACCGAACTAGGAGTGGTGCCTAGCATTGTTGATCCGATTCCTTTATATTGTGACAACAATGGAGCCATTGCGCAAGCAAAGGAACCACGGTCTCATCAGCGATCCAAACATGTTCTCAGATGCTACCATCTCATAAGGGAAATAGTAGCTAGAAATGATGTGAAAATAGAAAGGGTTCCCACAGATGACAATGTGGCGGATCCCCTCACTAAAGCACTTTCCCAGATAAAGCATGATCACCATATAAATAACATGGGTCTGAGACATATGAGTGATTGGCTCTAGTGCAATTGGGAGATTGTTAGAGAGTATGCCCTAGAGCCCATGTAATAGGGATGTTTTTCATATGTATGAACTTTATATTCTTAATAAAATGCATCATTCATTTATTAATGCTATGTTTGAATACATGAGTTTGTAAATCTTAAATTAATAAATGAAGTCCTAGATATTATAAACACAGTGCAAAGGCAATCATGAAGGTGTTCATGATATGAGATGTCTATTGCATGCAAATGTCTTAATATCTAAATATCCCTAGTCATAGAATTAATAAGATAGGACATTGTTAATTCGGACAGACTAGCACATGTTATGCTTCTTGAATGGTTCAAGCAGTGGTTCTCATAACTGTGATTATGAAAGATAATCAAAGCTAACATGTGGATGCTTGTTAGAAGAACAAGTTCATTGGAGACCTGCATAGAGAATCCTCACATGGATATTAAATCTATGTCAGTGAGGAATCTCTTCATAGCGGTTGTGCAAGTATCCTTGGACTTGAGATCACCAAAGTTATCTTAAGTAGCAAGTGGTATACTTTGACTCCATAACTGATTACTTCCAACTGGGAGTGAACATAGTTAGGAGATTGGGTATATCATGACTTACTTGAAGATAGTTAAGTGATTGACAAAGGATTCACCATCCCAGATTTAACAAGGGAAGTTATCTCACATGATTCTATAATTGCCTTGTTCAGTGAATCTCTGGCCAGAGTAATATGCCGAGATGGATGGAGATCCATGAAGGGCATTTTAGGAATAATGGTTAAATTAATAGAACATACATAATTAGATTTATATGAGTTGACAGAAATCCATACTTAGAATCTAATTGAGATAAAAGTGGTGAAAGGAATAATTGCACGGTAACTGTTTCTATGGAAAGGTACAGTCAAACCACATGACTTTCCTGACATTTGGGTAGTCATGATGCCTAGCTAGAGGACAATCATGACTTGTATAATGATGTATCAAAATATCAATGGAGATTGATAAAATGATTTAAAGGAGTTTAAATCATGTGAGTTTTGAATAGAACTCACAATTACATATATTATACTGCCAACATGGACAGGAACCCAATAGGTCACACACATATAGAGAAAAGGGTAAAATGGTAAAATGACAAGGATAATAATATTTGATATTATTATAAAGGTAGAGAGGAGAATATGATAATAATTAATTAAAGAGTTTAATTAATTATGATCAAATAAAATTATCCGCGGAACTTTTGAGAAATGTTCTGTAAATTGGACCTAAATGAAATAATATATTTCATGATTAATTATTATTGTCTTATAAGTGTTATAAGACTACTATAAGTGTTATAGGACTGATATAATAATTAATAGGACGATTGGAGAAATTATAAAGGGCCAAAGGAATGAAGAAGTTGGAGGAAGCCCTCCAGAAGAGGGCTACACGCCAACTCCATACAGAAGGGCTTAGAGGGCTTTTTCTTGGACCAAATTAATTTATATATGTTACATAAGTGTTATGGAACTCACATATTTAATTTGGTTGGATTTGGAATCCATTTGGGTATTTAAATCCAATCAGATGCACAAAGGGCCTAGTTTGTGGATTTTGTGCATGGTCTTTTATGAAAAGATTTAATTTGGATTTAATTAAGCCCAAATGATTATAATTAATTCCAGAGGCCCAATTAATAATTCTCCAGCAATTTTAAAGAGCCCAATCTCATTAAGGAGTTGGAATTTTAACCTAACTATAAAAGGCTAACTAATGAGAATTAAGGCTAAGTGATTAAAACAAAAGGAAAGTCTATTTCTCTTATTTCTCTCTCCCTTTTTGTGCCACTTCCATTGCTAGCCTCTTGGATTTCGGCCAGCCCTAGTTGAACACCAATTTTTTGGTTCAATTTACCCCTCTCTAGTGTGGATTACTCATTGGAGGTGTTCGATTTTGGACACTGTGGTTTGCGACAACCCGGTGCGAAGTAAAATCATCTGTTCAACAAAAATCAATGGTGATTTTTCTTATTCTCATATAGTTATATTGTGTATTCATGGCAAGATCAGATCTAATGGTTAAAAAATTTTAAAATTCCGCTCATGTATGTGATGCATGTAACCGTTAAATTCCAACAATTTTTACTAGTAAATTTTTCTAATATAGTGTCTCTATATGTATTAAATATTTTTGCATTGTCATTGTCATGTATCAAGGTATATAAGTTGAAACAATTTGACCTACAGGCTACTAGTTTCCAAAGGATAACTCAGTTATCATGGTTGAGTGTCATGTACCTTAATGCATCTTGCTTTATACCCTACATCCACATTTACATCCATAATTTTGCATTTTCCTTGTCTTGTATCAAGGTATATAGGCTCAAACAATTCGTCCTGTGGGCTACTAGTTTCCAAAGGATAATTCAATTATCATGGTTGAGTGCCACGTACCTTGATGAAACTTACTTGCTAAATCATAATAGGAATGTCCATGTTTTATCACTATTAACCATTGCACATTTCTGTTTTTCATTGTTCATTGAAGCATATTGGTTTGAAGTAATGAGTCATAGGCATGTTGGAACTTCATTGAACCTATGGTTATTATTCTCTTGTGTTTCATCAATGTTTGAAGGCACTTTGATCCCTTGATTGCATATTGTTATTACTATTTATTCTCACTTTACTGGGTCTTGACTAGTTATCAAACTCTAATGCAAGACATTTTCCTTTCTTGATCTTGGTACTCAAATGAGATTTGCAATTCCCAAAGATTTAATTGCATATGAGCACCTATTCTTTTTTTCATTTATTTTATATTTTATGCTGATTCACAAATCATAAGTAGAGCATGAGAATTAAAAAATGTTTAGCAATTTAAATGCTTATGTGATAACTTGCTTAAGCTTTGCCCATGGTTTCCATTTTTCTTGTGCCAAACCTCGTGAGTTTTGAATACTACCTAATGAGAACTGTAATAATTGAAAGGCATGCTTGTCTTTGGATCATTTGCTTTTTAGGGTGGTTTTCTTTTAGTTGTCCCTTTTCTTTGAGTTATAGTGCTTAACTTTCATTATTGTTTGAGTTATGATGCTGACTTACCCTAGATTTTGAGCTTGAGCTTAGTTTGTAATTCGGAGTATTGTTGATAGGGTCTGAATTTTACCATTGAGCTTTACACTTGTTCTTTTCCTACTACTTTCAACATAGGTGAAATTTTTATTTAAGTGTTATGCTTTATTTGAGCTGCTTATATTTTCGTTGTTAGATTTATGAGATAACCTTGTGAGAATTTTTCCAACTTTATGACTCTCTCTTCCAACCATATTTTAGAGTTGTATTTTGTTCATAATTCACATACTTGACTTATTGCAACCATAATGCACATACTAGTCTACTGTAGGGATTTTTGTCTCTTTTTTACAATTTTATTTAGATCCCTCATTTTGAATGTTGTAGTCATGCCTCTATTTCTATTCCACTATTTACTTGACTATCAATCCATGTGTTGTTGCTTAGCTTTACCTCATTTTAAGATACATGCTCATGCTTGTAACTATATTTGCATCCCTTATTTCCTGTCTATCCTTTCATTCTCTGTTCAATTTCAATTGTGCTAAGAATTGTTGTTTCTTAATTTCTTTTGGTTGTGCTTCTTATGTTTTCTTTTGAGACACTATGTAGGTTTAACTTTATTTTATTTTTGTTATTGTAAGTGGCACCAAAATGATTTCACACTCAAGGTTCTTTATCATTACAGGCTCAAGCCATTTAGCCTTTTTCCAGTCAACTCCTGCCACCTAGTGATTAGGCAAAACTTAGCCAAGTGCCTCCACCAGCACCTTTCCAGAGGCAGAAAAAGAAAATATCAAAGGAGCCTAAAGTGCCAAGTTGGGTGCCTCAAAATGCCTAGACTACCTATAAAATTTTATCTAACCGTGAATACCTGCCTTCAACCTACTTGGATTCAAGCCTACTAGAGAATTTGGGAATCAAGGAAGAGGTAGACAGGCATATTGCAGTAATTAGCTGGGAGAAGTTTTTTAAATGCAGGGAGCTCATTTATCCTAAGCTAACTAAAGACTTTTTGGCTACTGTCAAGTTCCATTTTGGGCATGTAGAATTTCCTGACATGGTCTCCTTTTGGTTGGAAGGCAAATACTATAAGAGGACCTTTGCTAAATTTTTTCAAGCTTTAGGATTCCCTAATGATGCTCCTTATGCCTACTCTGATTATGACAAGAACACTACATGGGTGGAGATCAAAGACCTTCAAGTTGAAGGCCCATATATTTTAGGGACAACAAAATCCCACCACCTAAAGGATCATGGCTTTAAGATCTTGCATAGATTTTTTTCATTATCTCCTATGTCCCATTTGCAGTCTGTAGGGCAAGTGAACTTACTAGAGGTGCTCTTTTTAGCCTAGATAGCCAGAAACTTTCCTATAAATGGTGCCTACCATTAGTGGAACAAGCTAGAAGAGATATAACAATAGCCCACCAAACTAAAGAAGATTTCATTGGGAGGATGGCTAACCATGGTTGCAGGGCTTTTCAACATCCATTGAATGAAGATGATGCCTTACTTACAGCAACCTATATTGTTTAGAAGCTCCTAAAGAATATGAAGGTACTTATGCAAAATCCAACTACTGAGCATGGCATCAGACTTACAAATAGAGAGGAATACATGAGAAAAATGGCAAGGAGTTTGAGCAATCCTCCACTTAACCCATATCAAGGGGCTGTCAACCTCTCTCTACCTAGTACACTGCCTTGATAAATAGAATGGACACTCTGGCTACAAATCAAACAGAGTTCAAGCAACAACAAGGGCAGATTATCACAGCCCTAGCCACCTTACTCACCAGAATTTAGACAATTGCACCACTATCCCTATTTCCATCGGACCTTTGCGTATAGGGAGTTGCCTACCTCACTTTACCTTTTTATGATGATTTTATAGTAGTTGTTGAGGACAACAACTTTTAAAGTGTGGGGCAGGGGATTATTTTTTAACATTGATTGGTTTTGTGGATAATAGTTACAACTTGATGAATTTTGTAAAGGCAATTTTTTTTGTGAAGAATTAGTGCTAACCATTGCTGAAGGTAACTTTTTGTGAAGGCCTATAAAGATTTTTTGTGTAGATTTTTGGGAAGATGAAGATTGGGATTCAAATGCTAAAAATTTGTAAAATCCTTAAACCACAACTTATTATTTTAGTTTATTTTTGTTTTAAGTTTGGAAAATTTTATCAGTTGTTTAAGTACATTTATGTTTTTAGTAAAGTGTTGCATTTTTTTAACTTTTCTTTAGTTTTAATCAATAGTAGCTTATCTTAGTTCAATTTCATTTTCTACTTTTAGTTATCTTTTTATGTTTTACTTTTAATAGTTTTATTATGTTTTAGTTTTTATTTCCCTTAAAATCAAAATTTTGAATAAGGTTTCTGCGTTAATAAGTTTTCATTTGCTAATTGCATTTGGTCTAAGTTTGCCTAGTTAATCTTGATGGGATCAATTTGAAGTCCAATTATATTTAACTATAGTTTAGAAAGATTTAGGTAGCCAGGGAGCAGTAGAATGTTCAAAGCAAATTTTTCTTAATTTGATCTCAATTTGTTTTATACCATTCAATTTCTAATTCAATGAGAACAATAGGCTAATTTTGTGAAAATTTATGAAAAAACCAGTGAGTAAGATTAGTTGAGTGAAAGAATACTGGAATAGCTAGAATCTTCCTCATCACCCTTCAAAATGAACATTCAACTCAGGCAGAATTAGGACATGACCTAGCCATCCTTTGTTTAGCAGTCACTTTGAAATGACTTTTCATCTACCTAGTGATTCATAATTACCTTTGCTAGCCCCTTAAGTTGAATCGGTATGCTGAAAGTGTACTATTTAATTTTTCTTGATTACACTCATAAATTTAACCATATAACTTAAATACCATTTATCTTTCCGATTTTAGAATTGACCACTCTAGGTAAGGTAGTATTATGTAGGTTGAGTAATGAAAATAGAGCTTATCAGTCAAGAGTGTTAAATTTGTGGGAAATGGGGGTAATAAGAGCTATGATGTAATGATCCTTAGGCTTTGCTAATTTTAAAGCTTAAAGAGTTGCAGGTACCTCACAGTTAGTAGGTTTTACCTATTAACCATAACATTATTTCAAAAAAAAAACCATAAACATATAAGGGTTATGATGCAAAAGTTTTAATTACTATTGCAATAAATAAGTGTGGGGTACCTAGCATTTAAGGGGAATTATTAAGGGTTGAGATGGTCCAAGAGACACAATTTTAAATTTATTATGCCTCTACAATTGTGAGTCTAGCTAATGTCTTTTGGGATTTAGATGTTAAATTTTGCTAGTAAGAGTAGGATCTGAGAAGGGAAAGTTGTTAATGTTTAGAAAGTCAAGTGGTAGTTATGGTAGTATAGCTTATTCTAATTTTCTAGCTTTATCCTTTCCTTGAAGCCAATACCTTAAACCCATTAAAACCTTAATGTAAGACCTAGTAATCCTGATTTGTTTTTAGTTGTTTAGTGGAGATAACCCTTGTGGTTCAGGTGCTAAAGGAGAGACTTATAGCTATTTCGAGTTTTAAGTGCGAAATCATCATATTCTTCTTTTTGCTCGATTGCTAAAGTTCACAGGTAGTTTTGGTTTTGAGAATTATAAACTTGTTTTGGCTTAACACACACACACAAGAAATTGTTCGATATAGATTGGTTGAGTTTTTTTTATAAAATTTTTTCCGTTTTGAGTGTCTTCTGCTGAGTGGTATTCGGGCTTCTCTAAATTTTCTTATTTTGAATTGGAGTTTGAGTTTTCAAGAATGTGGATGATTCATTTGCTTCAGGGCAAGCAAGGTCTAACTGTGGGGTATTTTGATAACTCCAATTCAGTGTCTATTTTTAGTTCCTTTTCAATCCAGTTTCAGTATCTTTTACTGTGTTTTTGCTTTAGTTTTATAATTTATGTCTAAATTTAGTTAATCATAGTTTTTATGAGTTTTGGAGAGCGTTTGATGGAATTTGGTGTTTAATTGTAATTTTTGTAGGTACCTCATGGTTAACAAGTTTTACCTCTTGATCGTGACCTATGCTTTCTATCAAAACGTACCGTTTCAAGGAGTGTCACAGTCAATAGTGCCATTGTTCTTCAAGGGGTGTTTATTATGACTTGGGAAGCTCCTTAGTATAGAACCAAGAAAAGAAAGACCTCACGATTAATATATTTTTGGTGTTAACCGTGAGGTAGCCAAGTTTCCAGTACATAATGCAAAGGATAGCTATGTCACAGTCAATAGATTTTTGGTATTAATCGTGACCCTTGTCCAGAAGTTAGTTAAGGATTACCTCATGGTCAATAGATTTATGGTGTGGATCGTGACCCATAGAAGTTGTTCAAGAAGATTTTAATTGGTCATGGTCAGCATAAATTTCCTGTTAACCTTGACCTTTTTTGGCCTATATATATAGTAAATATTTCTGCAGAATCGGGAGTTCTTCTTCCTCTTCAGACTTAGGTTTTTCTTTACTTGTTCTTTAATTCTTTACTTCATTTTTATAATTAAATACTTAGATTATACTTAAAAATAGGTAGATTTATAACAAAATACTTAGATTAAACACCATTTTTAGATTAGATTTCTATTATTTCACATCTGGGAGCTCATTTACATTGAAGAATTAGAGAAGAAGGTTGAAAAAGCTTAGGATTCAACTGGGTTTTTTTCCTCCATGAAATTTCTGGGTTTATTCTTTCCTTCTCTCTTATTATTTTGTAATGGGTAGTGAGTAGTCTCTAGTTGTTTGGGGCATCTTTGAACCCCTTATCTAAATGTGATTCTTGAACATATCTTGAATGTTTATATAGATGAATGGTTTATTTCACTGTTGCTTCATTTGTTATTTCATTAGTTTTCATTATCTTAAATTAATTTCTAGCTTTTAATGGATAGGTTTGTCATATATCATTGTTGGATGTTATGTTTGGATGGTTAAATGCTATGAATGTATATTTCTCAATCCTTTTATCATGAATAATGTGGATTTTAGATTGCTCAGGAATGGGACTCTTAATATGCAGGATTTTGTGATTTTAGGATTAGAGTGTGGAGTGAAATAAATGAGGTTTGGGTTGTTTGGGTCCAGAATGGGAAAGCAAACTGAACTTAGGATTTTAGACCTGTGCTTAGGCTAATTGTAGGGCATACTCTAAAATGGGACACCTTGCAATTAAAGTAGCTTACTCTGGAATGGGATGCTTGGGTAGAGAGGGTTATGTCGAATTCATTTATATATATATATATATATATATATATCTTTAGGTTAATTTAATTCACATTAGATATGGGGAGGATGAGTGAACCCATGCAATGCTTTTATCTTATTGAATTTTATACTTGTTCATTATATACTTGATTATTTCATAGAAAAATTACTGCAAGTTTAATTTCATTGTTATTTTTTCTGCATACCATTTAGTGGATAGCTTATACACATGCAAAAATTTGGGAATTCTTTAGCATACAATTGATTTTCACTGCATACATCCTCAATCCCTTGTATACAATATTTGTGGGTCCTAATTATACCCCACTTTATTGCTTGATAATTCACTGCATTTGCTGAACACACATCAACCACCATTTCTAATGTAGGCATCTGGGATTTCACTTCCTCCGACTCTTACAAGAAGTGGGTCACCAGTCTAGCTGTTAACAACGAACTTTCTCAATTAAGGCATTTGGTTAAAGAGAGAGATATGATATTAATAGATTAGATCAGAGACTCTTATAGATTTTTTTTTTATTTGAAAGTATGATGGAAAATGTCACTTTCAGACATTTGGTTGACATTTATGAATATATGTATAACATTTCATTTTTTATTTCAATACACATGATCAGTATTTGACTTTATCACAATCATATATATTATTCAATCTCAAAATAGAACTTTACAAGCATCTTTTAACTCTTGTCACCAATCAGCCCTCTCGGGTTTTCTTGATTGATTATTTTCTCTCAGCATCTAATTTTTTCCTAGAATGTCTTTTTTTGGTTTTTACCTTGGCAAGGAGCCTAATTTTAGCAAGGCTGCCATTTTTCGATTTTCAACTCATGAGGCATTTATTTTGTTCTTTTTGTCATTTTAGCCTTTAGCCATAGAACCTTTTCAATCTATCGACATTCACAGGTTCTCAAAATCTATTGCCATCGCTATCTGACAAAATGGTTGTACCATTAGATAACAATTTCTTAAACATAAAAGGTCTTTCCCACGTGGGTATGAATTTTCCTCGAATGTCTAAAATCTCAGGCCTTATTTGTTTAAATACTAAGTCTCCTTCCTTTAAAGGGTGTTTCCTGATTTTCCTCCCAAATGAATGGGCCAACCTCTTTTGATACACTTGATTGTGATAATATACCATCATTCTTTCCCCATCAAACAAGTTAAGTTACGATAGTCTTTGCTTAGCCCATTCCATTTCTGGTATCTCAGCCTCTAGTACTACTTTCAAGGACTGATGCTTGATTTTTACTAGCAGTACTACTTCTGTTCCATAAACCAGAGAAAATGGGGTTGCTTTGGTTGAAGTTTTGGTTGTGGTCCTATAACCCTATAGTGCAAAGGGTAGCTTATCAGCCCAATCTTTGTAGGTCTGCACCATTTTGGCTAAGATTCTCTTTACATTCTTATTAGTTGCTTCGACTGCTCCATTTGCTTAAGGTCTATAAGGAGAAGAATTGTAATGTTGAACCCCATATCTAATAAGCATTTGTCTAGTTTCACCCATGAACTATAACCTGTTATCTGAGACTACATGATGAGGTAAACTATACCTATATATCAAGTTTTTCTTGATAAACTTGGCCATATCCCATGCATCTACCTTTTTGAAGGATTCAATTTCCACCCATTTATTGAAGTAATCGATAGCTATTATGATGAATCTATGTCCATTTGAAGCAAGCGAGTAGATCATTCCCATGATTCTATTCCTCATGTAGTAAATGGCCACTGCGATGTGAGGTTACATAGTTCATAAATGAGCAAGTGCCTCAAATCCGCATACTGTTGGTATAATTGACACTCCTTGACATACTTAGAGCAATCAGTATCTATTGTGAGCCAAAAGAAACCCTATCTCATAAACTTCTTTGCCAAGGCTAACCCATTCATATGAAATTTGCATACTCCCGCATGTACTTCTTCCATTACCATTTTTTCTTTCTTTTCATCCAAGCATCTCAATTGAATTCCATCAGGCTATCTTTTATAAAGCACTCCTTCTACAATGATGAACTAAGTTGACAGCTTATGAATCATTCTGTAGTCCTTTTTAGTTGCTTCCTCAGGGAATATTGACTTTTCCAGGTAATTCTGAATATCGTAATACCAAGTCTTTCCATCGTCTACTTCGATGTCCATAACCTATTCCTTTTCAAAACATGACCTATAAATACTCATAATTAACACAGGCTCAATAGTTACTCCCTTTAGATTATCCCACATAGACACCAAGGTAGCTAGGGCATCTACATACTGATTTTCCTCCTTAGGCACATATTAGAAATTATAAATCTCAAACTGACTACTCAAAACTTTTAAGTACCTAAGATAAGGCGGTAAGCGTTCTTTTTTCACTGACCATTTACCCCTTACTTGATAAATCACAAGAGATGAGTCTCGAAATACTTTTGTAGAGTTTTCCCCCATAGCCAGTAGAGCCTCTAACCCTAAAAAGCATGCTTCGTACTCTGCTTCATTGTTCATAACCTTGTATATCAGCTTTTTAGCTGGTGGCATAGTTTCTCCGTTTAGGGTAACCAAGATCACTCCTAATCCTGCTCCTTTAATGTTAATAGCATTATCAAAATACATCTACCACCTTTGCACTGTTATGGCCATTATATTTTCATCAGGGAATTCATAGGTCATCTCCTTACCTTTTAAAGGTTGATCAGCAAGGAATTTTGCTACTGCTCTCCCCTTAACGGTTTTCCTAGTGATGTATTCTATGTCAAATTCTTGTAGAAGAATTAACCATCTTCCCATCTTTCCTAACAATGAAGGGGCTTCTTATATGTATCTAAGGGGATTTTATTTAGCCACGAGTTGTATCTTGTAAGATAAAAAGTAGTGTCTCAACTTCTTAGACACCCAAATGACTACTAAATAGATCTTTTTGACGTCTACGTACTTTGCCTCATAAGGAAGGAATTTCTTACTGAGATAGTATCTATATATTTAATCCCAAAATCATCCTTTTGTGCCATCGTAGCCCCTATCGAGCTATTTTCTATTGCTAAGTACAAAATCAAAGGTCTTCTTGCTTGAGATGGTCTCAATACTGCTGGATGTAACAAGTAATCCCAGATGGTATCAAATGCTTTCTGACAATCCTCATTCCAAACTATGGGCTGATCTTTCCTAAGTAGCTTAAAGATCATTTCATAAATCGAAGTCAGCTTGGCAATGAACCTGCTTATGTACTGAATTTTCCCTAAGAATCCCCTAACTTTCTTTTCCTTCTAAGGTACTAGCATTTCTTTGATGGCCTTTACCTTGTCTAGATCTACCTCTATATCTCTTTGGCTCACAACATGACCTAAAAGCTTTCCTGAAGCAACCCCAAATATGCACTTCATTAGGTTGAGTCAAAAATTGTACTTACTGATCTTCTAAAAGAACTTCTCTAAAGCTTTGAAGTGACCTCCTCTAGTAATTGACTTGATCATCACATCATCCATATACACCTCTACTTCTTTATGAATCAAATCATCTAAAATCTTAGTGGCCATTCTTTGATAGGTAGCTCATATATTTTTAAGTCCAAAAGGCATGACCCCATAAGCATATATCCCCTATTTAGTTATAAAAGTCATTTTGATCCTATCCACTATTTTGTTCAGGAACTTATTATACCCTACATATCCATCCACGAAACTGTACATGGTGCAAGTGGCAGCACTATCAACCAGAACATCTATGTGTGGTAAAAGAAAATCATCCTTGGGATAGGCTTTGTTCAGGTCTCTATAATCCACACAGACTCATACTCTTCCATCTTTCTTTGCTATAGGAACTAAGTTAGCTAACCATATGGAGTATTGAACTTCCACTATGAACTTGGCCTCTATTTGCTTTCTAACTTCTTCCTTAACTTTCTCAGCCTATTTTAGCCTAAGTCTTCTAAGCTTCTATCTAAAAAGTTTGTAACCTGGGTATGTTGGAATGGCATGTTCATTGACTTCTTGATCTATGCTTGGCATGTCTTCAGAGGTCCAGGTGAAGACTTTTTCATATTTTCTTAATATTCTCTCAAATTTTTCTCTCTACTGAGGAGTTATATCTGATGCTAGTAAAATTTCTTTTGGGTTTTCTTTGGTTCCAAGATTTAATGAACATGTGTTCATTGAGTTAATGTCAAATGCAAATGCTTTATGATTATGATCATGCATATTAAAATTAGAAGACACATCACACAAGTATGCAAATTTGTTTATCTCATTAATGTAATCAAAAGAGCAAACATTGTTCTCATCAAATAATTTTGGAACATAAACAACATCAATAAAAGTGTCTTCTTCAATCTTGTTAGCATCAAGCGCTTCTCCAATTTCAGGTTCTACTTTGGATGGCTCCTCAGCTTGTATCTTCTCTTTGCCTTTCAGCTTAGTAGCAAGCAACTTATTTGTCATAACTTCCTTTGGTATTTCTTTATCCTAGGTTGAATGGTGCAGTAGGATCTTTTCATCCTAGAAACCTTCAACTGGCTTGATGATTCCTTGTTCCCAATCAAATACATCATTAAACAGCTTAAATCTCGATACTAACTCACCATCTATCATTTGAAGTTCATTTTCCCCACAATAAAGGCACAAACCTAAAGCTAGTATAAAACTCTAAGAAATGTGAGGGATTCCTTCTGCCTTCTTTTCCTTCCCTTTCTTACAGAAACCTGTGAAGCCTAACCCTTTCTTGTCTTTTTTCACCCTTGGTAGTTACAACAATTTGAGGTCCTTAGGAATTCTTGCCTAAACTAGCTCGAGAAAGGAAATTTATCCTCTTAAGCATATTAATTACTTGAGGACTATTAGGAAATTCATCCTTATTTTCTTCATCTTTAATCACTGCCACATAAAATCCATTAAATAGTTGTTTGGCTATTTCTAGTACAAACACCTGTTCTCTTTTGCTGCCTTAATAGTGACTAATTAATAAATCATGAGGAATCTTAATCATCTGGTGCAATGTGGAGGACACTCCTCCCAATTTACGAAACCATGGTCTCTTGAGAAGCATAGAGAAATTTGCTAGGATAGGCAAAACCACAAACTCAGCTTCAATCTCAATCGGTCCTATCTTTACTATAGCTTTAAAGGTCCCAGCAACAACTTGCCTTTTAGAGTTATCATATGCAAACATGGTTAAATCAGACTTAGCATGTGTTCATTCAATCTGAAGGCCGAAATTGCTACCAAGGGACAAACATTAATTGAGGATTTGTCATCTATCATCACATAAGTCGTGTGCTTCCTATTAACCTTAGCTTTGATGTAAAGAGGATGGTTAAGATCCCTTCCTTCTATGGGAAAATCAGCATCAAAGTACACTATATTTTCCTCAATTCCTCCTCTAATCAGATCTAATAAATTGAAAGGCGATATGGTAGTAGCAACAATGGCTTCGCTCAATGCCTCTACTAATATATACCTATGTGAAGGAGATTGACTCAACAAATCCCAAATACATATTTAAGCCCGTGTCTTCTTCAACTGCTTGATTATCTAATCATCCATAACTTCTTTCTTTGTCGACACTACGATAGAAGCCGATTGCCTTTCGATTTTTGAGGCTACTCTCACGCTCCCAGTGACCACTTTTACTTCTTCTTCCTCTAATTATTTTTCACCTTCATTGGTTGAACTTCAGATGTCAATGGGCACAAATGCCCCTTCATCTTCACTCTCCATAAAGGTGTCCCAATAGTCAATCATAGAAACTAGCCGATTTTCCTTAACTGTCTTTGTTACTTTCGGGGTGGAGCGAGTAATGGCCAAATACTCATTCCCATATAGGTTTTTCATCATGTACCATTCAGGCAAGCTGGACCCAATCATATACATAGGCGGGCACAACAGTGTACCCTCTCTTCTTTTTCTTATCCCTCTTCTTAGGGCTTGAAATCTACTTGCTATCTATCAAGTCTTGGATCTTATTCCTTAGAGTATGGCAATAATCAATTAAATGCCTAGTGTGTTGTTGGTATGTACAATATTGATCCTTCCTATGGTAGGGAAGGCCCTAACTCTTTGTGGGCCTTGATAGTAGTGGCTAAAGCTTCCCTTCTTTAACTAGTCTATTCAACACCCAAGACAGTAATTTTTCCAAGTCAGAATAACACCTTTGTTGGCTAATTTTCATAGCAGATAACTCTGCAATCCTTTCAGCTCTATTCTGCCTACTATTATTTCCAACAACTTTATTGCTACTGAAATTCCTTCTTACATTTTCACTATTCTCCCTTCTAGCTAAATACTCTCCTTCAACTTCTATAGCTATATCCTTCAAAGATTTCCAGTCTTTCAAACTGTTCATTTTCAATCCATCTCTCAAATATAGACTTGCATTTCGGATAAACAACCTAATATGATCGACTATGTTGGGTTTCCTCTTTATCTCCATTACTTTGTTTCTCTACCTAGTTAGGTACTCATAGAAAGACTCATCATGCTTTTTTTAGAGTAATTCAAGGTCCTTGGGTGACTTCCATCCTCGTACTACAGTCGTATTACTTGAGAAACTCCTCTGTCAATAGGTTTCAATCCTCTTTAGTTCTCTTATCTAAACTATGATACCAATCTATCGCAGTCCCAGTCAAGCTCAGGCAAAAGTATTTTACCTTTTATTTTTTGGACAGAGTAGTCCTTTCCATGATTAACATGTACTGCTTAATGTGAGCTAAAGGGTCTAAGGTACCATCAAACCAGGGCAGGTCTAGCATTTTGAACCTTTAGGGCAGCCGGTTCATCCCTATCCAGATCCCTGTCTTTGGGCTTCATCCCTTTACCAGCGGATAATAGCCTAGACATGGCTTCTATCTTCTCCTCCATCTTCTTAAAAGTTAGATCCTTAGCACTAGGACCCCTTATCCTCATATTTAATATTGGAGGAATATAATCTTCATCCTCTTCCTCTATGAAATTGTCTTTAGGATCATGCCTCCTCTCCCTTCTAGGGGGATCTCAAAGCATAGTAGCATCGACGGAGGCAACATTCTCGACATGAGTCAGCTATGTTGTTTTCCAAATAGGTGCTACAAGCTAAGGCATAGCATTAGGTGCTACAGAAGCCACCATTCTACCAATTATAGCTAATATTCTCTCCTTAAATTCTTGCAAATGCCTATCTATCATTTGGTCAAAGTCATCCCTTACTATTGAAGGCCCAATAGGAGTGACATTCACCCTTTCCCTTGAGAATGAAAACCTTGTTGTAGTATCATCAGTGACTCTTCCAGTTTCATTTCCTCTTCCAGACTCATTCATTTCATCATTTGCCATTTTTGACCTCGTTTCCTAACTGCTTTTTGATAACTAACTGAAACCTAACTCAGTACTAACCTTTAAACCTAAATTTATACCAGAATCTAAACTCAGTAGACTAGATATGGACCTTCAAACCAGGTACCCGTTCGACCCTTTGGACCACCTGTACTGAGTCTATGATGGCTACAAGAATTAGATGTTAGGGATGATGCATAATAAATAATACATGTATGAGGTTTATACATGATGCATGAATGCAATGCATGATTTTGTTAGACGTCAATTACAAACACACACAAGCATATATCAAGCCTTCCAACTTTGTTACTCCCATACAAAAGGTCATGCAGTCTCTTTCCTAGGTGGGCTTAGTCCATGGGTCAATAGAGTACCTAATGGACACGCATGATGCACAATGGAAAACTAAGCATATGGGCTTTGACCATTACGTATTTTGACTAACTTAAAAAGATCGGGTTAGGCCTATTGAGGCCTGGAAACCTTTGACTGATACCCTCCTAATGTGTTTGAGTCATCCAATACATAAAGGTCCATATAGCAAGCAAGAGATTATTATGGTTATACGATCTAGAGGAAGTTGCTATTGTCATTACATGGGCTTGAGTCAAGAGTGATGAAACTTTAGGGTTACCCAAGCATGGTCCCTACTAATAGGTCTAGCTCATCACGAGTATAATGACTAATGGGTCACCATTTTATATACCTTTTGGTACTAGACTTAGGCTGGTGGGTCTTCTTGGCACCTCTCTATGCTGAGAGAATGTAAGGCATGCTTCGGGATAGCACTAGGCTAAAAAGGATGCCTAACTTAATTCCAAGGCTTTAATATGCATGCAAGAAATGTAGTTTAAAAAGGAGACTGAATTAATTAATAAAACCCAATTATAAAAAACTTAACCAAGATGTTTTTCAGAGCAAGTTCTCTTTTGGTCCCCAATAGAGTCACCAATGTGACGTGCACCAAAGCTCTTCCTTCATTCTGGTTGGATTCTTAGGGGCCCGCTTTTAAGGCCTAAAACCAGAGAAGGTTCGCATTTAATCTTAAATTGGTTGTCTCCCAATAAAAAGGATTAAGTCCCAATTATTGCTGACGATCAATCCATGAAGGCATCTACTAGTAGGCTCAAATAGGTAGGTGTTATGGTGTCGCCACCCAACAAAATGTTGGGAATTAAATCTCTACCTTATTTTGATGCCCAAACAGAGACTGGTGTTTGGGATATCCCTCTTATTAGGTATCTTGGTTAGGTGTTATTTTATAATTGAGTTTTAGAATCAATTCCTTCTTATCTCTCACACAATGCAAGCAATAGAATTTAAGTAAACATCAAAATCAAATAAAAAAGTGGCAAATAAACAAAGTCTTACTCAAAGATTATTACATAAGCAAATAATCCCAAATAATATACAAAAGAAAGATAGATAAATACCATACATAAAACAGGCCATTAATTAGTTTGGGTTCGTTGGTTCCCTTATAGGCATTTACAAAAAGGTTTTCATTATATTGTGAATTTGAACTAAAAAACTAGACATTGGTCCATATTAATTAAAGGAAATCCAATTTATTAGTAAAAATGATTTAAAGTGAAATTTTATCCTTTACTATGCAAAAATCATTTATTACTACCTATTACATCCCTAAAATAATCATCTAAAATAATAATAAAAAAACACTAAGAGAATAAAGATAACATAATAGCCATAATAAATAAGAGAAAAATAATGAGGTAACCCATATAAAGAGGTCAGCTAAGGTAGGAGCATGACTTCCCATTCAAACACTATGCATCCTCTATAACCATAAATATACCATTACTCGAAAGAACAAATAAACAAATTAGTTAGCATTGATGATAAAAATATCTATATAATTTACACCTATAAATAAGCTGATTACAAGTACAACCGTGCATATACAGTAACAAAACATGTCAAATGTTACACAAATAGTGTATAAAACAAGTATTAAAAATAAAAAGGCATAGAAACCTAATATACATAAAAAAATCCTAAAAAATGCCCTAGGGTGGCCAAAAGAAAGTGAGGGATGGCCAGGAAAGAAGCGAGGGATAGCCAAGAAGGAGGCAAAAGGACATCTTATCCTTCGGGTGAGGGATGACCGTCTATCACATCTTCTTCTCATCCTTTACTTACAGAACAGAGTAGAAATTATAGAACAGAAGGTAAAAATGCAAGAAATTATACAAATAGATATCTTAGCCCTAGATATACAATAAACAATCACCAAATCATCTTAAAACATATCAAAACACTAAAACTTACACCAAATTGAATTAAAATTAAAGAAATATATAACATTACATGTTAAAAGAAAAGGACTTTAAAACAACAAACAATGGAGTAACTCTTTAATAGCTATGCCTCGAATATGTCACACAAATAAAAAATGAATCATGTTCTAATAAGGTAAGCATGTTATTAAGTTCTCAATAGTTGAAATAAATCAATTTAACATCCAAATAATCATACAATTAAGTGAATAAATGGTAGAGAGAGAAAAAAGTAAATGAGCCTAGAATATTACCTTCAGAAGATATTCTGACTCTATAATTTTCGAAGTCCAGATCGCTGCTCTAAATCGTATACCTTGATCCTTAAAGAAAATATGAAATCCATTTTTTTGTCAAAAGATTGCTAAGCATAAACCTCTAGAGATAGAAAAGAAATTAACTTTCTTTCTTCTCTAATGGTTTTCTTCCTCAAAGAATGATGATTTCTCCTTTTCAAAACCCTAATTTTTGTGCTTTTATACCTAAAAAAGAGTTTTAATTTGATTATATCTCAAAAATTGGTAGAATAGGAGATAAAATCCCCAAAATCCAGACCCGAACCTTTTCTAAACTCCTTTTTCTGTTGAAATTCCACGAAAATATGGGTTTCAAACTAAGGACAAACGTCTGTGAGTGAGGGATAGTCGTTCCTCATCACTAGACCCTAAATTTCCTGAAATGCCCTTATTTTACACTGTCTTAGAGATTAAGACCCATAAACGGCCACCCCTCAAGTGATAAATGGTCGTCTGTCACCACTGATATTCTAAAATTAGGGTTTTTATGCCTATTTTGTTAAAATACTCTTAAAAGTTTTGAGAGCTTTTAGAGAATCATGAAAATCTTTAAGTGAAAGTGACAAATCCATGATCAGAGCTTGGAGATCTGAATCCATTGTCAGCAATACACTATTTTCTCATCATTGGGTAACCCTGATCTAGGCTATCTCTGTTCATAGAGTCTACAGGTGGCGGAGAGAAAATTATAGCCAAAAAGAAAGCTTGTCTTGGTGGAGCAAAGGGTAAGGTATATATCGGGTAAGGGTCCCTCGGTGGAGGTAAGGGTGAGGGAAATCACCTTGGTAGAGAACAGAGTATGGGAAAGGTCCCTCGGTAGAGATGAAGGTGAGGGGAGGGTAAGGGAAAGCTCCCTCGATAAAGTGGAATTTTTCCTCTATTGAGGAGAAAGCTACGGGAACAAAAGGTAAGGCTCCCTCGGTGGAGGGGAAATTCCCTTTTATCAAGGAGCTTGTCTTTGGAACTCTAGTGCAACTCCTAAAATCCAATTTTAACCAAATTTTTAAATCAAATGCCCTAATTTTAACTTAACCTCCATTAGTTTTTCCTTATGCCCACTCTTAAATTACTTTCATAAGACTAATTAAATCCACACAAGGTCCCCAAACAATTAATCACATCTAACTATAATTACTCACCACCTTGAACACTTAACTAAATCCAAGATCATGAATAAACTACAAAGGGAAAAACATACATACCTATTTTTTTGCACTCCAAATCCACTCCACACTTTGAATACAAATGATGCCTCCTTAAGTTTATAAAGCACACTCACCAAGGAAAAACATACCAAATAAGTATAAATCCACCTTAGGTTCAACTAAATTTTATTTCCCCTTGATTAACACCCCCAAAAATAATATGAGCTCATTTAATTGATCTAGAAGTACATCTAAAATTTTAACACGATAATTAAGCACAAATATCATTAAAAGTAGCTTCTTTTCCCAACCTTTAATTCTTAAACTCATAAATTGAATGACAAACACACAGTAAACTTAAGAAAATACGAAGAACGTAAATTGAACTATAAAAGCCTATGAAATTAAGCTAAAAATAAGATAGCAATTTATTAAAACTAACATACAAAACACAACTCATAAAAAATGATGAAAATTTAAAGAGAAGGGTTAGGAGAGTTCTGGTTTATCGACACTGAGCTTGCGATCAAATAAGGGTTTCTCTGGACTTTTCTCCTATCAATAGGAGAAAATTTTTAAAGTTCACCAAGGTTGGAAATTTCATGTCTTCATTAAAGTAGGAATCAACCCTTGGCTCATTAAAAATGAACTCTACAAGTTCTTCAAACCTTAATAAATCCTTTAAGTGGACTAAATTCAACACTTCCACTTAAGAATTGAACACTTTTTGTCACTTAGTGACAATTCTTTTACAAAAGGCTAAAGCACACCTTCCAAACAAACACAAGATTTGTCTTTAAAGATGATTTGTCCCTTTTCTATTTCATGCACCTCAAAACTAAATACTTATTTGTCCACCATTAATGCATGATTTACTTTCTCTTTCTTATCTCCATAACCTTAAATTTGCATTGAAACACTCAAGAGTTCTAGTTTGGATTCCAAATTTTCAATTCCCTTTTCTTGATCCCTTAATAAACTCTTTTGACTCTTGATCATCCCATCTTAATTCCTTAACTTCTTCTTTTGAATTTTAAATGTAGCTTCCCACTCTTTCTTTTCAGCCTTCAACTATTTCTCCCAACTATCAAACAAACCTAAAAGACTTTGAACTTTGGAAGTGGTAGGCTCTAGTGGCACCCATAGAGAATAAGAATCATCAAAAGATGGTAGATAAGAAATCGATGAATGCATATGCAAGAGCTATAATTCCTATATTTCTCTCTTGAAAGCATTCATTTGCTCTCTTAAAAGGAATAATTCATAATCGTGGACATCATCTCACTTTATTTTGAAAAAATGTCTCAAAATCTTCCTCCAAAGATAATCACCAGATAAAAAACAAACAAAACAAAAATCTCATACTAACTCAACCAAAGATATCAGATTAACAACACTGCCATTCCCTAGTAACAATACCAAGAACTTGACTAGTGCCTAACAAGTGTATGGGATTAGCTAGTCATATAAGGAAATATTTTTAAAACCCCAAGAATATCAAACTCAAGGGAATAAGGATTGCTAAGCAAATTACCTATAATTGAGTTAAATTAAATTGAGATTATTTCCTAAGTTTTTGAATTGAAAGGAGTTTTAAGCTAAATTAATAATTAAACATATCAAAAACTAAGCCTAGATTAACATAAATTAAATGTAAAGCAACACTTAAATAATGAAGAACATCTATAACTAAAACACTTTTACTAAAGGACTATCCCCCTTACAGTTTACTGATAATGACTCAAACCAAAAGTAAGACAAGTTATTATGGAAAACCATTTAAATACAAACAAATATCTTATTCAGAATATCATTCTAGAATATTAAATCCTTTGATTAAGAATAATTCAATACCTAGCATGCAAATTCGGTTTTAAACTCCTAAACCTTTGTTGGACCCTCTTTCAACAGATCTAATTCTAGCCCATTCTCAATTCAAATTCTTAAATTTAAATCAACTCATAAACAACAAATCACTACCTCAATTCTCAAAACACTACAATTTATTAACATAAGTGAAATAAGCTAAGAACATGCAAATCATTGATCGAAGATTCTAGCAATAATGCATTGACATAAGTGAAATAAGCTAAGAACATACAAATCATTGATCAAAGATTCAATTAACAATTAACCATCTATTCGATACATCAATCATCAATCCAACCATAACCAAAGATAAGATTCAGTCTAAGAATTAAGAATTAACAAACTTGCAATGAAATTAAGCTCAAATCAAAGTCATTATAGTAAAAGTTTGAGGGTTCAAGTTTCCCTCAGCAAAAGTAAAGAATTACTCACCGTTCACCATTAAAACAAAAGAAAAATTAAAATAAACAAACACTATACTCATGAAGCTTCAAACTTGCTCTTGATGTCTTCTCAAAATAGTAGTAGAAAGCTTGAATCTTTTAGATAATTGAAAACTAAAAAGAAAACAAAACTAAACTAGGTCTAAAAACTACTGTATAATTCATCTAAACTAAACTTGGTCTAAAACTATAAAAAATTTGGCTCCCTCTTTTTTTTTGTGTTTAGCTTGCTTTTATAACTAAAAGTGGAAGAAACCAGTTGTCAATAATCTTCTTAAACTAGAGAGAAATAGAGTTTCATTGTAATTAGAATAGCTTTCCTTGATAGAGGAAAAAATCCCCTCTATTGAGGGATATAACTCCTTTGCCTTCTTTTGCATCACCTCATTAGAGGGAGAATTCCCCTCTACCGCGAAAGGCTTCTTTGTTGCTTTAGCTTTATGTCCTTCTCGGTAGACGGAGAATTCCCCTCCATTGAGGGATAAGCTACTGGACTAAATGTGCATTCCTTCTTCAAAATTCCCAATTTGAGCTAATTTCTTCCTTTCTTCAAAGAACTTTCTTCTTTCTTCAATTAAGCACCTATAAAACACCAAATTGCAATTAAGTCCACATAATCAGAAACTTATGAAATTAAACATACTTATAACTTAATTAACACTAAAACAATATCCTAAACATGCAAAAACACACTAATTAATAAAGATAAAATTCACAACTATCAATTGGCACTAATATGTGAAAAACCATCATTAAGCTTATTGAAACATCTATTTGTGCTTTGTATCTTTCCAAAATTTACATTGTCATCAAACTTTCATCTCTTATCCAACATTTCCTTATTATCTATGTCAGTCTTATAACCTATGATGTGTTCAAATCAAAACATCCTGAATTATGAAAAGGTATGGTTCTTTTACCTAATTGTCCTTTTGGATGTAGCCCAAATGAACATTAACTGCTACAATGGCATTTTGGTCATTATATAGCTCTGGCTTTAGTAGTATTCCATTCTAACCTCATGATAATCTAGGCTTTCCAAAGAACCAACAATAATGGTTCAAAAAGAATCCTTTGAGGATAGTGTGGTTAGTGAGATAGAGTACCCCTCTTGATGTTTGGATTAGTCATAGGAAAACCAATAGCCTACTGAGACTTGCCTTTGAACATGATATAAGACTTTTCTTACATAGTCATGATTACAAAAGGGCATAACAACAAAGACATGTCAAGTTTATAGTAAGGGTACTTCATAGCTTACTTCCCATCAACTCCTGTAGAAAGGTATTCAACACACTATGCAATGGGACAATCTTTTTTTCTTCTTTTTTTCCTCTTTTTTTATCTCTCAAATTTATCTCACTTCAAGAGTCATTATAGATGCAATCAAGATGTTTTTTTAGATTAAGTGGAGCAATGTTTATTGAATTAATGACTTAGAAATAAACTATGATTAATGCCATGCATGATGCAAATAAATGAGACATTACAAACATAAGAAAAGTTCATATCATTAACGCAATCAAATGAAAAGAAAAAAAAATTTCTTAGTTTCAGGACACTTATTACATCATAAAAAAGACTATTCAGTCTCCATCTTTATTTAGATGATGCCCCTAAGGTTGGCAATGACATAAAGCTTGTAAAGAAAGATTTAATTCTCCCCCTTTAGGATTGGTGCCTGCTGAGTGTCAACCAAATCCTAAATACGATCTCTTAGAGGATAACAGTAATTAGTTACATGCTCTATGTGTTAGTGATAAGCACAGTACTAATCAGTTTTATGTCCAGATTTCCCATGGCTCATGGCTGGCTTTACTGGTAATGATTATAACTTCCCTTGTCTACTAAAATGAGTGAGGTACCAAGATAGTGGTTTACCCATGATGGTATAATGATTCCCCTTTTTTCTTATGGTTGAAACTTCTGCAATCCCATCATTACCCCCACTTGGGTCTCTATTCTTCTACTTGTTTTCATGGTTGCTTCTTTTTGAATTCATAGCCCAACCATTTTTTTTCCAAATATTCCCCCTCAACTTCAATGGGGATGTCCTTGAGAGATTCTAAATCTTTAAGCCCCTTCATTTTCAATCCATCTCTTAGGTATGGGCTCACATTCCTAATAAAGAGTCTGACCTAATTATAGGTGTCTGGCTTTCGCTTCATCTCTATCAGCCTATTTCTCTAACAAATAAGGTATTCATGGAAGGACTCTTTAGGTTTCTGGCATAACAACTCTAGCTCTTTGAAAGTGACATCTATTATGGTGTTGCAGTCATACTGCTTCAAAACTCCTCCATTAATAGATCCCAATCTTCATTGATCTTATAATTTAACCTGTGGTACCAATTTATGGTAGGGCCTATTAGATTGAGGAAGAAATACTAAATCTTTTTCTTTCTAGTCAAAGAAGTTTCCTTTATCACTAATGTGTATTGCTTCACATTTGCTAATGGGTATGAAGTACCATCAAACATAGGCAAATCGGTCATCTTAAACCTTTGAGGCAGCAGGTCTTCACTATCTAGATCTCTATCCTTAGGGCTGAGTCCCCTTCCGGCTGATAGGAGATGGGCTATTGCCTCAATTTTCTCCTTTAACTTCTTAAATAAAACATTCTCTACCTTAAGGCCCTCACTCTTCTCTACCAATACTTGCTCATCCTCTTTCCTCATCTTTTATAAGTCCTCTTTGGGAGTAGGTATGTTATCCCTTCTTTGTTTAGAACCTGTTAAGGGAGTGCCCCCAGCAGTGTTTTGATTTGTGGGCTGAGGTTCAGTAGGTGGTGGAAACTTTCATCCAATTAGGGCTAGCATCCTCTCCTCAAACTCTAGGAACTTTCTATCTAGCCTTTTATCCAACTCATCATGTTATCTTTGTGGTGTCTCCTCGGCCATCTCTACCTCTAGTATAGAAACCATCAAACTCCCTAAACCACCTAGATGAATAGTCAACGATGGCTGAAAAAGCAAAGGGTTAGAATGATGCATGATATGGTAAGGCATATGAATTATATACATAATACATAAGTGTGAATAATATATAACACATATGATGTTTGAGGATGATACACATGGATGATGTACATATAATATCTGACTTTATTATTAGAATAATGTATGATATATATATATATATATATATATATATATATATATATATATAGGTGATGTATGAGCAAAGAATGCATATGATGCATGGGTATGATGTACATATGATGTATGATGTATAAGCGAGAGGTATACGTATGATACATCGTATGGGCGTGCATATAGTACATGACATACATATGATACATGACACATGTTTGGGATGACATGATGTATGAATCAATCATCACAATGATGCATGCATATGCATGATATACATACGATACATAAAGTGTGAATATGGCGCATGGTGCATGTTACATACGTATATGGTGTATGGTATACATATGATGCATGATTCATGTTAAGGGTATATATGATTCATAAGTCAATTGTTACAATAATGCATGAGTCAATTGTTATAATGATGCATGATGATACGTGCATATGGTATATACATTATGCATAATCATAAATGTGTTAGGTAGACATTGGGTGTACATATGGTGCATGACATACATATGGTGCAAAGGAATGGTATGATAATACACGTGACTAATATGGTGTGTGATTCAATTAATACATGAGTGATACACATGATGCATAATGCATCAATGTGTTAGGTGTAATCACAACCATATACAAGTAATAACAATAGCCTTCCAACCTTATTTCTCTCACACAAGAGGTTATACAGTCTCTTGCCTAAGTAGGCTTAGCCCATAGGTCAACCGAGGACCCGATGGATGTGTATGATACACAACAAAAAAAATTGACAATATAACCTCTTTAATTGAAAGTCTAAGCATATGGATTTTAACCATTATATATTTTGACTAATTCATACAGATCAAGTTAGGCCAGCCGGGGTATGGTAGCCTTTAATTGGCACCCTCCTAATATGTTTGAATTTGGTCAATACATAAAGGTCCACATAGCAAGCAAAAGTTATTATGGTTATACAACCTAGGAAAAGTTACTATTGTCATTACATAGGCTTCAAGTCAAGGGTGATGAAACTTTAGAACTACCCAAGCATTGTCCATACCAATATGTCTAGCTCATCATGAGCACAACGACCGATGGATCACCATTTTATATATCATTTGGTACTAGACTTAGGCTGGTAGGTCCCCTTGACACTTCCCTACATTGAGTGAACATAAGGCATGCTTTAAGATAACACCAAGGTTAAAAAGGGATGCCTAACTTAGTTCTAAGGCTCTAAGATATATGTAAGAAATGCAATTTAGAAAGGTGAGAGGATTAATAATAAAACCCAATTATAAACAACTTAACCAAGATGTTTTTAGGAGCAAGGTCTCTTTTTTCCCCAGTAGAGTCGCCATTGTGATAAGTGTGGGAGCTATCCCCCATTTTTGGGTTCGATCTCAAAGGCCCACTTTTAGGGTCCAAGACAAAGGAGGCTCACTTTAACTCATAAATTGACTACTTCACAATAAAAAGTGATCAAGTCCAAATTATTGTTGTAGTCAACCCATGAAGGTGTCTACTGATGGGTTTAAAAGAGGTAGGTGTCATAAAGTCGCCACCTAATAGAACTCTTTTAATGCCCAAACAAAGATTGGTATTTAGGACATCACTCTTTTTAGGCATCTTGGTTATGTGTTGTTTTATAATTGAGTTTTAATCATTAATCCCCTCTCCTCTCTCACACGATGCAAAGCAATAAAATTAAATAAACATCCCAATCAATTAATAAAAGTGATAAATAAATAAAATAAATTAAATCAACAACTTAAGCTATTACAGAAGCAAATCATCCAAAGAAAGAAGCAAAGTAAGTATTATACATAAATTGGAAAATTCATTAAGGTTGGGAACAATGGTTCCCTTATGCACATTTACAAAAACAAAAGGCTTTTATCATATTGTGTGAATTTGTGCTAAAAACAGGACATTGGTCCATATTTATTAAAGAAAATTCAATTAATTAGTAAAAATGATTTAAGTGAAAATTTATCATTTAACGTGCAAAAATATTTATTACTACCTATTACATCCCTAAAAATAAATACATCCAAAACAAATAATAAAATATAAAGAGAACAACAAATAAATAACCAAATAAATAAAGTATAAATGAATAAAGATAAAATAAAATAAAAAGATAAAAGGATAGAAATGGAACAGTCTAGGATAATTCTCCAAAACAATCCGGGCTTAAACTCTCGAACGATTCAAGTAAAATAAATAAATTGCTCAAATAAAATTGAAAAAGATAAAAAGTTAGAAATGTAATAAAATAAATATTTGAACACATAAATATACATATTAAAAATGACAACAATAATAAAACATACTATGTACACAAAATTCATAATAAATTAAAATAAAATTTATAATAAATTAAAATAACATGATGAAAGAAAATTCATAAAATAAAGAGAAGAATAAAAGTGAGTAAAATACATTAATGATCAAAAAATGGGATTATATGTGAAAGTGGGCCATGCAAATACGATAAAAATGAAACTACGCAACAAAGTAAAAAGAAATGGCCATACATGCAATGTCCATGTGAGAATGAAATGAATGTCATACAAAAGGTGGGAAACCATGCAATAATGGAAATAAACATGCTTAAAATAAATAAAATAATACTAACAACAATTAAAGCATAAAGCCTATCATGCTAAATAAATATTTACACAAATGAATAAATATTTACAATACTACTAGTTTGTTATAAAAACTATTCAATATATCACATAAATATAAACGAAAATAAATTAATGTAAAATATTGAAATATATGCTAAATAAAAATATAAGTGAATGAAATGCAATTAATGAAATGTGAGGAAAACCAAATGCATGAAACATGCAATTGTTAGTATGTATGCGTGAACAATAGGAACAAAGACTAGAGCAAAAAAAGAAAACCACATACAAATAAGACAAAAAAAAGTATCAAGTATAGAACAAAATAATTAATAAAATATTTACAAAAAAAATAATAATAATAATATCAATAGAATTTAATATAGAGCCTAAATATATAATAAATAATTTTAATAACAACAAAATTAAAATTAAGCCTAAAAACATCAAATTAGTAAAATGAATTAACATGCCAAAGTGACCCAAAAGCTACAGTGCCATGCAAAAGAAAAGAAAAGAAAATGCATGCAAAAGGTAACACGTGAGGAAAAATGGAAGGAAACAAGGGCAGTAATGGTGTGAAGGGATTGATAGACGGCCACAGCAGGGTGGTTATAGGTCACCGGAGAGACCGGTGTCAGTCACCGGAGAGATGGGCGTCAGTCGCCAGAGAGACAGGCATCGTCAGTGGTCTTTCCATCAGTCACGACAGTATACAGGTGTGCAGCAAGAATGACAAAAATTGAATTTTAATCCATATAGCATAAGGAAAAAGATGTTTCATGCACAACAATATTTAAAAATCATCAACTGATAAGAGAAACATGATTTAAAACATAAAATCTAAGAATAAAAAAAAAAAACTCAAAACTTGAAAATGGGAGAACAAAGGAACCAAGGTTGAAGATGAACAGTGTTTTCACGCATATTTAAAATTCTTTTCTTCACCTGATTTAAATAGATTTTCTCATATTAATTATCAAAATCAACACCAAGATGCAAAATAATAGATTTAAAAATTTAAAATCATGAAATCACATAAGCAAAACACTAAACAAAAAAAAAATAACTAATACAACCTACTATAAATAAAAAAGAATTAATATCAATTTAAATGGAGGCTTGAAGGACTTGTGAATATTACCCTTTGATTTGTGTTGTCCCAAAATTTAGAGAATCGGATCTAGAGTTTGCTCTCTTAATCCTTGTTTTCCCGATTTTTACTGGAAAAATGTTTATCTTTTTCTTTTTGCTATGTGTGATTTGCTTTGTGTGTGTTTTTTGGTGCTTTCTTTCTCCTCTCTTGGCCTTGAGTGTAGGTTTTATTGGTTGTTTCCTCTCTCTATTTAGATCTCAAATGCAGCCCCTATCGATTTTGTTTTTCTTTTTCTTTATGTCAAAAGGCGGCTTCCCCTCCAATTTTAGGTTTCTCTTATTCTTTTTATAGTGTGGCTTGTGTGCCTTACACCTTCACCCTTTTTTCTTTTTTTTTTCTTTTATTTTTAACTTACTTTACTTCGGTCTCTTCACGTTTTCTCTTTTTTTTTTCTTTATTTATTTCTTTTTCTTTTTTTTTTCTTTAATTCTAACGCCATTTTTTATTTTTTAATTTCTTTTTTCTTTTTATATTTTATATTTCTATTTTATTTTTAGTTATTATTATTATTATTATTTAATAATCGTAATTTAATTTAACTTAATTAATTTTTATTTTTTATTTTAGAAAATGAAAATTCCTAGAAAAGACCTTTTTTAAAAGCACCAAAAATTCCAGAGTAGAGAAGATAAAAAAATCAATTTTCTTTTTGAAATCAATTTTCCTTTTGAAAACACAAAATCTAGAGATAAAGCATTGTGATTTTATTCTCTAGCTATTTTGGAGCAACACAATCTTCATCGGGTAACCCTGATTAGAAGTCGCCTCAGGACCCAATGTCTACATTCAGAGAGAAAACGCCTTTAAATCAAGGTGCCTTCAATTTAAGGTATAGCCACAGAGTGAGATCGCCTTCAAATTAAGGTACAGTTACAGAGTGGGATTGCCTTCAAATCAAGGTCTAGACATAAAAGTGCAATCCGCCTTCTAACCAAAGAACACACACAAGGCTTGCGTTGGTCACTCCTCAAGCCTTCTTAAGAAGTAATTGGGAGATCGCCTCCTCAGGTAAACATCCTTCTCTCTTACTCTGAACTTTGGCTCACCTATATACTCTTATGTACAAGCCTCCCCAAAGTTAAGGGCAAACTATAGACACTGGGTCTTAAGGAGGCTTTTGTCAAGGTTAATTACCTAATGATGAAAACTTCTCATTAAAAAACAACTGATCAAGGGTTATGAGGTCTTTTCTATATTGAAACATTTTTCAAAAATGTTTTTAAAATATTTTAGGCTTAATTCGAGTGCTCGAGGGCAGTAAAGGATCAAATAATAGGAAGTACTCTGAATCAAGGGCTTCAAAGTAATTTTTAGCAACTTTTAAACCATACACACCCATGTAAGGGGATTGCACTCCCATGCTAAAGAGAATACCCTTATTGTTTGGCTTATTGCTAAATTTTTTCCATTAAAGGTTTGTAGACCCATGAAAAGGATTGCATGATCGTGCAAATAGAAAATCTTGCCTTTTTGGGCAAATGGTCTGTAGCACTTGAGTTGCACGCCAATGCAACCTATTTGCATGCCCATGCAAGTGAAAAGTAGGTCAAAGTTTTAGAGGCAAATTGGCAAGTTGGCTAACTTTTAGGTTTGCACACCCATGAATATTTGCTTGCACGATTGTGCAACCCCTTAATATAAAAACATTTTAACTGGTCACAAATGAAAAAGGGTTAGAAAATTTTTGTTGTTGTAAATGTTTTAAAGAAAAAGTCTTTAAGTTTCAAAAGGCTTTATTTGCATTTAGTTTTGCACTTTTTCAAATCGATTTTGACATTTCAAACAAAAAAGGTCCACGAGCCCGACATTCGATAGTCTAATCGAGTAAGTACACTGAATATAATATAAAAAATCTCTCTTCTTGCTTGATCCAGTTTCTTGACAATATAAAATTTATACATTATTATTTCAAATATTATAAATTTTATCATTGATTTATCCGCCATATTTTTGTCATGTGTATGCTCTTGCTTAGATTTGCATTATGTAACCCTTTGAAGGGTATATTGTTGTGTGATAGAAATTAGTAAGCTGTCATTGTAAAATTCTTTTTTTATCCCTTTTAGCAATTTTTTCTTAAAAAAACTTTGATTTAAAAGTTGTTCTATGTATTTGTTGCAACCCTAGCAAGTATACTAGATCGACAAGTACCATTACAAGAAAAATGCAAAATAACGAGGACAAAATTCGTTGCTAAATGATGATTTTTTGTAGCTAAATTAGTTTAGCGACGATTTAGCGAGGAAAAAAATTTTGTAACAAAAGTCATCCTAGTTGATTTTAGCGAGTAATAAAATCCTCGCTGAAATTTTGCGAGGATTAAAGTCCTCGTAAACTTTTGCGAGAAATTTTTCGTCGCTAAATTTTGCGACAAATATATTCCTTGCTAACATTTGCGAGTACTAAAATCCTCACTAAATTTGCAAGGCTACAGTCCTCAGTAGCATTTGCGAGGACTTTTTTCCTCGCTAACTTTTGCCAGGACTTTTTTTCTCGCTAAGGTTTGTGATGACTTTTTTCCTCGCTAAGGTTTGCGAGGACTGAATTCATCACTAAATTTTTTTAAGGACTAAAGTCCTCGCTAACGTTTGCTGGGACTTTTAATTTTAGCAATAGCAAATTCCTTACTAAATTTTAATATCAAGTTTGTGACAAATATTTTTATTGCAAAATTTGGTACGAGATTGAACCTCGCTAAACATTATTTATAATATTATTTATTACACTAGCTAAATTTAAAATATTTTTTTAAATTTACTATGGAGGTTTTACTATTTAAATAATAAACTAAAAAATAACAATAATATATATAGAGTACTCAATCCTTAATATAAAAATATGTATATTAATAAATAAACTATTATTTACAAGTGCATATGGCATATCCAAAATAATATTTGCATGCATATATAGAAGGAACATATCCAAAATAATAGATACATGCATATATAGCAGGAACAAAAGATATACAAGATGTCTTAATATGTCTATTATAACACTTTAATGTAGGTAAAAAGTATCTATGACCTGATGTGTGGATCATGTAGTGAAGCACTTGAGCCATTAGTACATACAGTACAAAAAGTGAATAAACTCATCTGTTCCTCAATCTGTTGCTGAAAAAGTTATTGTTGTACCTACATCTGCTGTTGGATCTATCCAACCTGCTGCTGCACTTGTTGTTCCAACTCTTGTTCAAGCTCAACATGAATCTCAGCACAAAGCTCAGTATGAATCTCAACTTGAAGCTCAACACATATAGTAGACAAACGCTACTCAAACCTCTCATTCATCTATCTTGTAGTGGATGCTTCAAAAGCATAAAAGGAACGAGATGCACAAGCCTCGAGATAATACTGAGTCACTGTAGCTCCAAGTCCAAACACTTGTCCTCTACGTGCACCCCCTACTGCATCCAAGTATATTTGATTCTCATCAACATTTTCACCTTCATTTTCAGATCTTTCCAACCAAAGCTACATGATTTTATTCTAAAAAATCCATATTTCAAATTAGAAGTAAGATTTGTAAATTCTTATAGTATGCAATTACAATATTTACACTTACATATATCGCTCTGCATCTATCATTAACAAAAGATGTTCCATCATTCTTCTTTGTATGGGTGTACAAGAAAACTTCACAAGCTGTGGGTCGTCGTTGTTTCTTCTTCGCCTAAAATAAAATAAAGCAAGAAAAATAAAAAAAGAGAAAAATTATAAAAATAGACTCTGGTATTGTTGAAAATTTGATAGCATTTTCCCTAAAAATAAGACAAATCCAAATTATCAAACATGAAAAAATATTCATAATTACACTTTTATAAGGATCAATGCATCTAAACAACCATTTTAGCCACTTCTAGGCCCCAAAGCAACACATCCAACATATTTTGCTCATTGTATAACTCAAATTTCATTTATACTTGTATAAAAATCAATGCATTTATAACAACCATTTTATTCACTATCCTCAATGGAATGATAATCATCTAATCATCACATCAAACATATGATGCTAAAAACTCAAATTCTATATCAATTTATTAATCATTGTTAAGAAAAAGGGTTAACTTACAAAACGTTTCATATGCACGGCAAGGGAGACAGACCCTCCAACATGGCATGATAATGCAATACCATCTTCATTACCACAACGTTTATTTTTTTAGTTTTGTTTTGCTCTCTTGAAAACATCTGGATGGCCTCACATCTCTTGCCATGAAGTCCAGACAGACTACGATATATAATTTGGACGATATCTTCTCTTTTTTATCTTAGAGAGGAAATCACCATATCTAATGGCTGCCTTTTTCTTCCAAGCAAACTTGACCAATGGATCTTTTAATGGATCCCAATAGAAAAATTTTTGCATCCATTATTAAAAAGTTTAATAATTAGAATAAATACAAGGAATGTAGATATAATTATATATAGGTATTTAATTTAAAAATGTATAGATTTACCTTAAACTCTTTGAAATATACATCCTTTGTCTCTTGACTGACGGCTGACCAACATAATCCTCCTTCTTCTAGTCTTCCCTCAAAAATCCTACGCATCTTGCATGAACACTTACTGCTTGGCTCTAAAAATTTGATAAGATAAAAATGATAAATACATTAATGTTTTTGGCAAGGATCAATTAATAAAAGTACAAAATAAAATCATTAAATTTTTAATTCTCACTTTCCATCTCAAATGGTGACTTGTATCTTTCCAAATTCATCAAGGATAATTTCTTCTGGATTAGGGATTTCATCATCATAACCATCATCAACGTCTTGTGAATCTCCATTATCATGTGTAGTATATGTTGTTGGGGGCATTTGAGGCACTGTATCAAGTTGATGAGATGCAAAAATTGGAGTAGAAGGCGGTGGAGATGCATCCCTATTTACTACTATTGGTTGCACTATTAAAGGTTGGGGAGGTGCAATTGAAGATTGTGTCTGCATTGATCATTGTCTCTCTCCTACTTTCATTGTCTCTTCTCCAATTTGTTAAAATTTGGTTATCCAAGCAATTCTTCATGAAAGATCTTGGAGAAGCATCCTATATTCTGGGAATAAGGATCTATAGAGATAGATCCAATAGGTTGCTAGGTCTTTCTCAAAGTACATATATAAATAAAGTATTAAAGAGGTTCAATATGGATCTCTCTAAGAAAGGGTTTATACCCATGGTGCACGGGAAACACCTTTCTAAGTCTATGTGTCTGTAGACACTAGAGGATAGGGAGAGCATGAATAGAATACCATATGCATCGGCAATTGGTTCTATCATGTATGCTATGTTATGTACATGTCCAGATATAGCATTTGCTTTGAGTGTCACAAGTAGATTCCAATCCAATTTTAGAGAGGAATAATAGGCAGTTGTTAAGAATATTCTTAAGTACTTAAGAAGGACTAAGGATATATTCTTGGTATATGGGGAGGGCAATTTGGAAGTAAATAGATATACAGATGCCAACTTCCAATATGATAAAGATGATTGTAAATCACAGTCTAATTTTGTGTTCATAGTGGAAGGAGGGGAAGTTAGTTAGAAGAGTTCCAAATAAGAAATAACTGCTGATTGCACGATAGAAGCTGAGTACATTGCTGCTTTAGAAGCATCCAAAGAAGTAGTCTGGATCAAAAAGTTCATATCTGAATTAGGAGTGGTGCCTAGCATTGTTGACCTGATTCCTTTATATTGTGACAACAATAGAGCCATTGCACAAGCAAAGGAACCACGGTCTCATCACTAATCCAAGCATGTCTTCAGATGCTACCAACTCATAAGGGAAATAGTAGCAAGAAATGATGTGAAAATAGAAAGGGTCCCCACAGATGGTAATATGGCGGATCCCCTCAATAAGGCACTTTACTAGATTAAGCATGATCGCCATTCAAATAGCATGGGTCTGAGACATATGAGTGATTGGCTCTAGTACAAGTGGGAGATTGTTAAAGAGTATGCCCTAGAGCCCATGTAATAGGGATATATTTCATATGTATGAATTCATGTTCTGAATAAAAGGCATCGTTCATTTATTAATGCTATGTTTAAATACATGAGTTTGTAATTCTTAAATTAATAAATGAAGTCCTAGATATTATGAATACAGTGTAAAGGCAATAATGAAAGTGTTCATGATATGAGATGTCTATTGCATGCAAATGTGTTAATATCTAAATATCCCTAGTCATAGAATTAACAAGAAAGGATATTGTTAGTTCGAACAGACTAGCATATGTTATGCTTCTTGAATGGTTCAAGCAGTGGTTCTCATAATTGTGATTATGGAAGATAATCAAAGCTAACATATGGATGTTTATTAGAAGAACAAGTTAATTGGAGACCTGCAAAGAGAATCTTCACATGGATAGTAAATCTATATCAGTGAGGAATCTCTTCATAGCGGTTGTGCAAGTATCCTTAGACTTGAGATCACCAAAGTTATCTTAAGTAGCAAGTGGTATATTTTGACTCCATAACTGATTACTTCCAACTGGGGGCGAACATAGATAGGAGATTGGGTATATCATAACCTACTTGAAGATAGTTGAGTGATCAACAAAGGATTCATCATTCCAGATTTATTAAGGGAAGTTATCTCGCATAATTCTATAATTTCCTTATTCAGAGAATCTCTGGCCAGAGTAATACACCAAGATGGATAGAGATCCATGAAGGGCATTTTGGGAACAATGGATAAATTAATAGAACATACATAATTATATTTATATGAGTTGATAGAAATCCATACTTAAAATCTAATTGAGATAAGAGTGGTGAAAGGAGTAATTGCACGGTAATTGTTTCTATGGAAGGGTATAGTCAAACCACTTGACTTTCCTGACATTTGGGTAGTCATGATGCCTAGCTAGAGGCCAATCATGACTTGTATAATAGTGTATCATAAATATCAATAGAAATTGATAAAATGATTTAAAGAAGTTTAAATCATGTGAGTTTTAAATAAAACTCACAATTACATATTATACTGCCAATATGGACAGGAACACAATAGGTCACACACATACAGAGAAAATGATAAAATGGTAAAATGATAAGGATAATAATATTTGATATTATTATAGGAATAGAGAAGTGAATAAGAGAATAATTAATTAAAGAGTTTAATTAATTATGATCAAGTTGATTGAATATGATATGGCATATACATGATGATCACGCAGCAAAAAAATAAAAAAATATTGATCATACATACCATGCATTCCATAACAATAATCGAAAATATGCAATTTTAGGGTATTAAAACTTACAATCTTAGATGCACCTCAAATCTTGATTTTGATGATGACTAGCAAATAAGATGGACTTATATACCTTAGATCTTGATCACCAATGCCAAATGAGCAGCCTTTATGCCACACCACTCTATGCTCACACACACACTTGCAAAGATAGCCTAAAATCAAGAGTAGTAGCTCTATGATTGTGTATTTGGCAATGCAAATGGCCTGAAGCCACAAGATCTGATCTTGTTCTTCCTTTAGGTTGCTATATCTTCCCAAGAACACAAGAGAACAAGAAAGAGTTCTTTCCCCTTGAGTAATTCGGCCAAGAGAGAAAAATTGTCACCTAGGTCCAAAATAGAATTAATCAATTTATATCATTAATTTAGGAAGGATAGGAAATGCCAAAATCCCTTAGAATTAGGAATATATTCAGCCTCCATCACTTTATAATTATGTGATTTAAATTAATTCAAACTCTATTAGGTTTCAAATTTAAATGGCATTAGTAATTTAATCAAAACAAACTTATTTTTGAATTAATTGGTTGTCGAATTCAACTAGTATTTCTAGCTTGAATTTTGACCACATTAATTCCCTCTTAAGTATTATATTTTGATTAAATACAATTTAAGATTTAATACTCAATTAACTTAATTATACATAGATAATTAATTAATTGAAATTAAAACTAGCACATGTTAATAAATTTCTCTCGTGTAACAACTGTTAACAGATTTGCCTAAAATAGCAAGCTGTTTAAGGAAAAATAACAGTTCAATAGATTTGTCTTAAATAGCTAGTTGTTTAAGGCAAAAACCTTGTTTGACAGATTTGCCTTAAACAGCTAGTTGTTTAAGGCAAAATCATAGCCGAACAGATTAGCCTAAAACAGCTAGCTATTTTAGGGAAAATAACAGCTTGATAGATTTGCCTAAAACAGCAAGCTTTTTTAGACAAAAAATCTGTTTACCCATTGCATACATTAATTTGACTTTAAATAAAAGCCCAAAGTAATTCCCAATACACTATTTAAATATTTTAAGCCCAATATTTTGTGTACGATCCAATAGGTCCATTTAATATTGGCAATGAATTAATAAATTAATTCAAAGGCTATATATATTCTCTAGCAAGATATTATAGCATTCCTAATTAAATGAAAATGCAAATGGCATTTAGTGACCTAATGCAATTTTGCATAGTTCCTTACCCTTAAATATCAAAATTAATATAAGGCATGGAACCAATCATCCTTATATATACTAATTCCTGTCTTGATATTCTCATGACACTGAACTCTCAGATAAATAATGATTACTCATTATTTCATCTCGGTATGGCCATACACTTCTTAGTTCACTGATCAAGTGGCCGAAGATATTTTCTCTCTTATTAAGAGGGGTAATCCCTTCACATCTCTCATGCTCTCTAACATGGATCAGTGTATACCCAAGCATACCCATACTTGTCACCCTGTTACGAGCACGTTAGGTGTATGTCAAAGTACATAGTAATTCATAAAGAGTTTCATAGAGATTTTAGGTCTAAGAACTTTGATGCAAAACTTGCACATGAGAAACACTTATGACTTGTACCATGTAGTGTTCTCATGAAAGAATCGAATCCAGATACCATGTTATAAACATGTATCTATAATCTCTAATTGACACTCCAATCCTTATGATCTGTAAGACAGAACTCAAATTATCAGAGAGAGCATACTAGTCTTAATTTAATTGTTATTCCCATAACAATGACTGACTATGGATATTTAGAATAAAGTCTCATTTGTTTCAAGGTCTTACAACCATGTGCCTCACACATAAAAACTTAAATAGAAACAACATTCTTGGATAGTTCTATTAATTGATATGCACAGGAATACAATAGATAAGACAAATGCCTCATCTATTAACTTAAGTGTTTTATAACAATACATTGGGGCTAGGGCTTACACTAACAATCTCCCACTAGTATTAGTCCCAATTGGGCATAGCCCTAATACCGAATGCTCTCAAATAAGCTTCGTGCAGAATTGGACGTATCTGTTTCATCAAAGGATCTACTACATTATTTTCACTTGCTATCTTGCTAATCTTGACGTCCCCATATTCAATGATCTCTCTGATCAGGTGATACCTCCTAAGTATGTGTTTGGATTTCTGGTGTGACTGAGGCTCCTTGGCCTGTGCGATGGCCCTGTTATTGTCACAAAAAATTTATAATGGATCTAGGATGCTTGGGACCACTCCTAATCTAGAAACAAAATTTCTAATCCAAACAGCCTCCTTTGTGGCCTCACTCACTATAATATACTCAAATTCTGAGTTGAGTCGACAACGGTCTCTTGCTGTGAGCTTCTCCAACTGACAGCACCACTGTTCAAAAAAAATAAAACCAAATTGTAATCTTGAATCCTGAGTACTGGTCTGAAAAGCAGCATCAGCATAACCTTGTATGACAAGCTCTTCTTGACCACCATACACCAAGAAGTGATCCTTAGTCCTTCATAGGTACTTAAGAATCCCCTATATAGCATACCAATGCTTCTCACCAGGGTTTTACTGAGACCTACTGGTTATACTCATTGTATGAGCAATATCCAACCTAGTACATAACATAGCGTACATGATAGATCAGATTGCAGATGCATATGGGATTCTACTCAGGTTGTCCATTTCCTCTTTGGTTTTAGGACACTATTCTTTAGCCAAAGGTGTGCACCCTTTCTTTGAGCCTCCCATACTAAAACGCTTTAGTACTTTGTCTATGTACTTTTCTTGACTTAGTCCCAAAAGCCAATTCGATCTATCTCTATAGATCCGGATACCAAGTGTTGTCTTGGCTTCACCTAAGTCTTTCATTGAGAAACACTTTCCCAACTATTGCTTAACCTTTTGCAATGTTAGAATGTCATTCCCAATGAGAAGGATGTCATCCACATAAAGGACCAAAAATACTATTATGCTCCCACTAACCTTCTTGTACACATAAGGCTCATCTTCATTCTTGTGTAATGGGTTTTGTTCCACAACTAGTTGTGAACTTGATCCCATTTCCAACTCATCCTCTATAGGAGTTTGTGGTGCTTGAATTTCTCCAAGCTCTACTTTACTCCCACTGTCTTTCTTGAGAAGGAACTTCTTTTCCATGAAAATAGCCTTGCGAGCAACAAACACTTTGTTCTCGGCTTGTGAGTAAAAGTAGTATCCCTTTGTTTCTTTGGGATAACCCACAAACAAGCAAACATTGGATTTAGACTCTAGTTTGTCAGATGTTAATTTATTAACATGTGCCTCACAGCCCCAAATCCTGAGAAATGACATATTGAGCTATTTCCCAGTCCATATCTCTTATGGTGTCTTCTCAACTGCTTTAGTTGGAGTATAGTTCAGTTGAAATGTAGTAGTTTCTAATGCATAACCCCAAAAAGAGATAGGAAGATTAGCATGACTCATCATCGATCGAACCATGTCCAATAGAGTTCGATTTCTCCTTTCGGACACACCATTCCATTGTGGCATTCCAGGAGGAGTAAGCTGTGAAATAATTCCACACTCCTTTAGATGACTGTCAAACTCTTGGCTTAAGTATTCACCACCTCAAGCTGATCGAATGGCTTTTATACTTTTGCCAAGTTGGTTTTCTACTTCGTTCTTAAACTCTTTGAATTTTTTAAAAGTTTTAGACTTGTGCTTCATTAGATAGACATAGCCATATCTACTAAAATCATCTATGAATGTTACAAAGCAACTAAAACCACCTCTAGCTTGTGTACTTAATGGTCCACATACATTGGTGTGTATTAGTCCCAATAAGTCACTAGTCCTCTCACCTTTCTTGTTAAAAGAACTATTTTTCATCTTTTCATGCAAACATGGCTCGCATGTGTCATAAGATTCTAAATCGAATGACCCAAGCACTCTAGATTTGTGGAGTCTTGAAATGCATTTTTCGTTTACATGTCCTAAATGACAATGCCAGAAGTAAGTAGGGTTCAATTCATTTGATTTAAACCTCTTTGTATTAGTGTTGTATATGGACTCTTTGTTTTGTAGATCAAGGATATAAAGGCCATTTTGTAACATAGCAGTGCCATATAAAATGCCTTGGTGATGAATATGAATATTGCCATTATTAATAACAAAATCAAATTCATCAAAATCCAAACATGAAACTGAAATAATGTTTATGCTCATAGCAGATACAAAATAACAATTCATTAAATCTAAACAAAGTCCAAAACGTAAAGTGAGTCGATAGTCGCCTATCTCAATGGCAGCAACTCGTACTTCATTCCCCATATGGAGGTCCACTTCATTCTTCCCAAGTAAGCGCCTATTTCTTAATCCCTGCACATTTGAACAAATGTGAGAACCACAACCGGTATCCAATACCCAAGTGGTAGAAATAGAAAGGTTAATTTCAGCAACAAAAATACCAGAACTGGATGTCTTGGCTCCATTCTTCTTTTGTTCTTTCTTGAAGAGAGCACAATTCTTCCTCCAATGACCTAACTTGTTGCAATAGAAGCATGTGCTCTCGCTCTCCTTGAGCTTTTACGCCTTGGGCTTGGTTTGGGCCTGATATGCACTCCCACTTGACTTGGGTTTTGTCTTTCCCTTCCACTTTCCCTTAGCAGGTCCCTTTTTAATGCCCCCTTGAACCATAAGTATGGGATTGTTCTTTTGAATGTTCTCTTCAGCATTCTTAAGCATCCCATGAAGCTCGGTGACTGTCTTGTTCATTACATGCATGTTATAATTCATAACAAATAAATCATAATCATCAATCAATGAACCTAAGATCAAGTCAGTGGCCAATTCTTTCGAGACTTGTACCTCAAGCTTCTCAAGAGTATCAAGATACCCTTTCATCTTGAGTACATGGGTACTAACGGGATTACCCGCAGCCATCTTACAAGAAATCAAGGCTTTTGTTGTCACGAACCTCTCATGATGAGTTTGCTCTTGAAACATCTCCTTGAGGTGCACCATGATCGCATAAGCCTCTTGGTCCATGAATTGCTTTTGCAAATCGGGCACCATAGTGGCCAGCATCAGACATATCACATCATTAGAGTCACTCTTCTTGGTCTCAAAAGTTCCCTTTTGAACCGTAAAGGCGTTCCTAGCAGGTTCTTCGGGCAAGGGTACATCCAAAACATACGACTTTTTCTCTTGCTTGAGAATAATTCTCAAGTTTTGAGACCAGTCTATGAAATTGGTGCCATTCAATTTGTATTTTTCTAGGACCGATCGCAATGAAAAGTTGTTGTTTGAAGATGCCATTTTTCAATCTACAATAATTAACTTAGCAAGATTAAATGAGGTCTTTTTATAATCCCACAAATCAAATTAATATTCCTTTAAATAATTCGCGTTAGTGATTTAATGTGGGCCAAGATCCACTTTTCATAACAACTTATTAGTCAAGCTGAGCTTGTACATCTAACAAGTTAAGTTACTTAGGTAGGAAAACTCCAATCATGTCTCGTACATGACTTTTGGATCAAATGGACTAACATCTTAAGATGTTATAGCACAAACCCATTTATTAGCTGCCTAGGTCTGGGCATCCCTTTCCATGTTAAGTCCAACCTACATTCACAACCCATGTCTCATAAAGATAATCGGGCGCATCTAGGACTCCTAGTCTACGTAACCGATGATCGATGCCTTGACATGTTTTGAATTAGGAAGGCAACTTTGTGACTTACTATTTTAGGGATTCATTTTATTATGGCTTACATGGCATAAACTTTGTCATCCATTCATAGCATGCAGATATAAATAATTGCATAAAGTAAAGCATGACAAACATGGGCCCAAAAACCTACAACTAAGATTTTATACTATTTTTAGGCTTCTCCACTCCGGTGGGCTTCATCTTGATTTACAAAGTCTTTAAATAAATTATATACTAAGAAATAAATGAAACTTTTTCAATAATCCATAATGGCACGTAGACCATATTTAATTACAAAAACCCAAGGCCCATGAATGCATCATGTATATCCATTCATCACACAAAATAAGCAAATAAATATACATAACATTCATGGATAAAACAAAGTCCAATTTTAATTAATTTAGCTAAGTCCATTAATGGAAATTGTGTACTTGCACTTTTAAGAGAAAATCCCATGATGGGTCTGGGCCTAAGCCCAATGGACTAAATCCTCTTATTGAATAAGTTCTCTTAAAAGCCCAAAGCACAAACTAGTTAGATTTGTGTCATAAATCAACTCTAGTATAATTTCCAATTTTTGCCATTTTTAATTTTATGTCATACAGCCCATAAACATTAAAAATACATATAATATGTACCAACATGAATTAAAACATAAAATCATGAAGAACATATATCATACAGGGCATTCATACTAAAACAAACAAACAACAATGAAACTAATTGTTTAATGCTTATATAATGCCAAGAAAATGCATAAACACTTTAAACAATTTTATGAGTCATTTAATAATTTAAGTAAGATCATAAATATTGAGTTAATGTTTTGTACTGATCTGATCTAAATGTTTTTTTCCATTTTAATCAAAACAAAACAAACAATGTCGATTAAACATGCAACAAACATAAACTAGTCATAGTTTTAAGTGATTTTAAAATTAATCAATTATATTGTCATGGACCAGAATTAAAACCAATTTTATCATATTTCCAGACCTGATATTAATCTTTAAAAATCACTTACAAACATGCAAAAATCGTTTTTACATTTAATTTTGAAAACTAGTTGTTAAACAAACACTTATCATGCCAACTAGCACCTAGTTTCAAGATTAACATATACCATTAGGTACTTATAATTAAATCTGACCATGAACAGCTCTAAGAACATCTTAGGATAGTACATTAACATTTCATAATAATTATAATACCTATCTAATCATTTAAAATCATTTTTACACCAAAACAATGCAAAAAACTCAAAAAAGAAAATTTTAGCATTACATGTTTTTAAACGAACGATTTTTGAATAATTATTTCATGCATCTAAAGCACTAAAATAAGCATGTTTAGACTCTTATACCACTGATGGAATATGACATGGCATATACATGATGATCACATAGCGAAAAAATAAAAAAATATTGATCATACATACCATGCAATTCAGAACAAGAATCGAAAACATGCAATTTTAAGGTTTTAAAACTTACAATCTTAGATGCACCCCAAATCTTGATTTTGATGATGACTAGCAAATAAGATGGACATATATGCCTTAGATCTTGATTAACCAATGCCAAATAAGCAGCCTTTACGCCACACCACTCTATGCTCACACACACACACTTGCAAAGATAGTTTAAAATCAATAGTGCTAGCTCTATGATTGTGTATTCAGCAATGAGAATGGTTTGAAACCACAAGATCTCTTCATGAAGGTGTGCAGGTCTGAAACTTTCTGTGCAATGAATGCAGCTCCATTCAACTGGATTCCATTATGCATAGCATAAAGAATGGTGGCCTCGCTTGCATTTACATTTTCAGGCCCTTCTAGGTGGTTGAAGAATGCCAAGGCCAAGTAACAATGCATGATCCTCATAGGGTGATCTTTCAAATGATGGGCCTTGGCATTCTTAGGATTGAAGTGGGTGAGGTCCTTAGGGTTATAGATTCCCATCCATATTTCTTGCCTATTCAAATCAATAATGTCCCTAGCAGCATATTGATCAAACTCACATGGCCTGGGTCAGCATGACTATCGGTTCCGATTCCAAATTTCACTATGCCCAAGAAGTTACAGACCAAGTGAGGATAAACCTTCTCATTTCGTTCAATGAAAACTCTCTAGCAGATGCCATCAATTAACTTGTCTAGCTCATTTTTAAATCCCAATTTCGCCATAAATTCCATTTTTAAGCATGGGGTGGTTATATACTCTTGTTTGTTAAAGAGAGTCCACCAATATATGAATTCTTTTGGAACCCACGCTGGTACCTTGGTCTTGGAAGATGCCTGAAGGGCAGCAGAGGATGAACTAACTTCACTATGAGTGCACTTGGGTGCCATTGCTCCTACAACAACAATCAACACAAGATAAAAGCACTAAAAAGATAACACAAAACACAAGAATGCATTTGAACAACAACAACTATATAGGTAAATTGGAAATAAAAACTACAAAGGAGAATAAGTTACTAAAATGCATAAGAAAAACAAACTCTATGAAAACTGAAAGAAAAGTTGCACCAAGTATATCACACTCAACTGTGATGAACAATTATCCTTTGGAAACCAGTAGCCCGTAGATCAAATCATTTCAGCCTATAAACTTGGGTTCAGTTAACACAAAATGCATGAACAATGCATATGTAAACATAAATGAACAACTTAAAAGATGTATGAACTAAAATACAGACAAAAGATGGAAATAAAATAGAACTACAATGCTTAACCTTACAAATGACCATTAACAAAGTATAATATTCATAGAGTAAATAAAAACATGGATGAAATTAACTAAAATCACGAGCAAAAACAAAGGGAATAAATAACAACCATCAAAATGGCCCTAAAATATCAAGTTACCAAACACCTAAATTAGCCTTACTACCATTGATCAAGCATACATACACATTGAGCACTGCAAAGGCATGGTTGTTGGGCAAATGATGAACATATAACAAAATAACTAAATAGAAATTAATGTCTCAATTCTCTTAGGCATTTCATCAAACAGTAGGTGTGCAAGGCTTGGTTTTTGCAATCACAATACACATAAAACAATTTGTTAGCATAAAACTTAAAGATTATATGCTAAAGATTACAATCAAACCTAAAATCAAGAATTAAGAAGCAAGACAAATGAAAAATAAGAAAACAAAATGAAATAAAACAAACCCTAAACATGGAGAAAATAGGTACATTTAGGCACAAAGCTCTACCCTAAAATTCAACAACTAAGCAAAGAATTCAAACTAAAATGTAAAACAAAATAAGAATTAAACTAAACTAAAGAGAAATGAGAAGAGAACTTACCTGTTTCTTGATGCAAAGGAGTAGACAATGCAAGGAGAGGAGAGCAAATGAGAGGAAATTGCCGGACTCTAGAAGAGAAAGAGAGGAAACTGTAAAATAAGGTGAGGGGTTACAACTGGTTGGGGTTATTTAAAGGTAGCCACAATGGGAACCCCTAAAGGGCACGTCTGGGACTAATATGTCTTAGCACGACTTCTATAAAAATAAAACTCCTCGTTTTGAGAAAGTGAAAGGCAACACTGGGACTAAGTTGTCTCAGTCGTGATACCCCTCTGGACCCAAAAGTAAATAGCAAGCCATGACTGGGACTAAAGAGTCTCGATTTTGGGCCAATGAATTCCCCTAATTAGATTTTAACACAGCCACGGTTGTGACACTATGGTCTCAGCCTCACCTCTCTTCTAGACTCCAAGCATAAATATGGGCATGCCTGGGATAATGGGTCTTGGCCATGTACCGTCATGATTCAAAATTCCCTCTTCTTTTAGGGCGACTGGAATGTAAATGTCTCAGTCATGCATCAATTTTTCCTCAAGAACACTGAATGAGCAACGGTTGGGACTAACTTGTCTCAACCGCAACCAATAGAAATTTACACTATTAAAGTAAATTTTTTCCTTCTCCTAAGCACAAGTCCAGAAAATTCTCCCGAAAGTTTAATGGTTATTACTCCATAGCTAGAGACCTTTACAACCTCAAAAGGCCCTTTCCACCTTGATTTCAAATTCCCAGGAAAAAACCTTAATCTACTATCATAAAGAACACCTTTATTCTGGGCACAAATTCCTTCTTGGTTTCTCTACGATCATGCCATTTCTTCGTGTTGTCCTTGTACTTCTTGACATCCCTATAGGTGTCTTAAACACTATCCTATATGCCCACAAGGCTTCATCTAGATTAAGGTACCAATCCTTCTTAGATGTATTGACTATTTTCTCCAAAATGGCTTTTAACTCTTTGTTAGACACCTTAACTTGACCATTGGCTTAGGCATGATAGGGGATAGTTATTTTGTGCCTCACTCAAAATTTTTTCAATAAGGCTTTGAATTGGTGGTTAACGAAGTGTTTTCCACCGTCACTAATGATAGCTCTCAAGGCTCCACAACAGGTGAATATATTTCTCCTTAAAAACTCCAGGACAACTTTTGCATCACACGTCCTAGTGGCTATAGCTTCTACCCACTTACTCACATAATCCACTGCTACCAGGATATACTCAAACCCATAAAAGATCAAAAAAGGACCCATGAAATCTATCCCCCATAAATCAAATAACTCTACCTCAAGCACACTAGTCAATTGCATCTCATCTCTCCTAGATATATTCCCCACCCTTTGACATCGATCATAAGATTGATTAAACAATTTTACATCATTGAATAAAGTGGGACAATAAAGTCTAGAAGAAATAATTTTTGATACCATTCTATTAGGTGTATAATGCCTACTGGCTTCTCCACTATGATAGGCCTTGATAATCTCCCCTTGATCTTCATTCAGGATACACCTTCTCAGCATTTGGTTGACATAAAGGAAAAAAAAGATAAGGATCATCCCATATATAGTGCTTTACATCGGCCTTTAGCTTTTTCCTTTGTTGCCATGTGAAATCCCTCAGCATAAAACCTCCTACGAGAAAATTAGCAACATTAGCAAACAAAGGCTCCGAAACTTCACAAACAAACAAAGCCCAAATACACTCATCTGGAAATAAATCTAGAATCTCCCCTTTTTCAGCATGATCATACACCAATCTAAATAAATGATCCACCACATGGTTCTCTGCTCCTTTCTTATCTTTGATCTCCAAGTCAAATTCTTACAAAAGGAGAACCCAACTTATCAATCTTGGCTTGGACTCTTTCTTGGGAAAGAGGTGTCTTAATGCCACATGATCAGACCACACCATAATTTTTGTACCTAGCGAATATGATCTAAACTTCTAAAAAGCAAATACAATGGAAAAAAGTTCCTTTTCGGTTGCGGTATACCTGATTCGAGCAATTTGAGTACCTCTTTCTTTACAACTTCCTGCATAGCCAGATTAAGACTTCTTTGGGGTTGAGCTACCGGTTTGCATTCTTCCCCCATAGAAATTCGGTGAGTTCAGTAACTTGGGTTGATACCCTTCAAGTCCATCATCTCCTATCCTATTGCTTCTATGTGCTTCTTCAGCACCTCAAGCAACATCTATTCTTCAAAACCTGACAACAAAGAAGAGATAATTACTAACTTTGCTTCATGTTTTAAAAAATCGTACTTTAAATAAGGAGGAAGGGGTTTGAGTTCAGATTTAAAATCTCCCTTTTTGAGAGTGGTTCCCTCTTGCTTTGATTCCTCCTTTTCACCGTCCTTCTACACAACTGCTATCAGTTCTCCTTCTACTCCATCCAACTCTTCATTTTCCAAATAATGCATCAAGCTCAAATTTAATGGATCATTTAACAACACTTTTTCTTGAGTCTCTTCTACACATTCATCCACCTTATCCATGAAATAGACCGATTCCTCCAAATCATTTAATGGATGCTTTTGAGCTTTGTTCATGTCTACCACTAACTCTTTATTGTTAAATCGAAGGGTGACCTTCTGACCATGAACATCTATTAATGCTTTCGCCGTATTTAGGAATGGTCTCCCGATAATAAGTGGCACCTTCTTATCTTTTGCCATCTCCATGACTACGAAATTCACAGGAAAAATGAATTTTTCCACCTTTACCAATAGATCCTCAATCACTACTCTTGGCTTTCTCATTGATCTATCCGCAAGTTGAACCCTCATTCCCATCTCTTTGAGATCGCCTAGATTGAGTTTCCTACACATTGAATATGACATCAAGGTAATGCTAGCCCTTAAGTCAGACAAGGCATTCCTAACAAAAGTTTCACCAATTTCATAGGGTAAAGTGAACCTACTTAGATCTTTCAGTTTTTTCGAAATTTTGTTCATGATAATTGCATTGCAATTTTCTATTAATTGCATTGTTCCATACTCTTCTAACTTATTTTTATTAGAAAAAAGTTCTTTCATGAATTTAGTATAGTTGGGCATGTGAGCTAAGGCTTTAGCAAAAGGTAAATTGATATGCAATTCATTTAAAGATGAGGCATGCTGATTTCTATCCTTCCAAGAGAAATTTAGGTGACTTCTCCATATCGAATTGTATGTATTGCTATAGGGATCATTCCTTTTATAATCTCCTAGTGCATTTACATCTCCCATAACTCCACCTTCTTGAATACCTTACCCATTTTCAATTGGTCCACTGCTTTGAGAAACTGCAGCTACATGTTACACTTTCAGACTGCTTAATTTTTCTTTACTAACTCTAATTGTGCCTTCAACAATACTGACCGGTGTCTAGCAAGTGTACTAGATCAGCTTAAGATATAGAGAAATATAAATTTAGACCCTGAATATCGTACCCAAAGAAAACTGAGATAATGCAACTTGTTTCAGGTTTTAGGGTGAAAAATGTGTGCAAAGAATAAAAGAAATCCTAAGTTTGTGATGGTGATGAAAGATTTAATAAATAAAACTTAAACAAATTAAACAAAGCAATCAATTAAAGTTGGTAAAATGCAATACTAAAGGCAATTTTTGCTAAAGGACCATCCACCTTAACTGATATTGCAATGACTTAGCTAAAAAGAATACAAGTGACTATGGAAAACCAGAGAAAATAAAGCCAGATAGCTTATTCATACTATCATTCTAAATATTAAATCCCCTTATTTAAAATAATTTAACATTTAGCATAAAGATCTAGTTTTGACTCCTAGACTTCTATTAAATTATTTTTTCAAGTAAATCTAATTTTGGTCTATTCTTAGTTCAACTTTTCTTAATCTTAATCCACTTTTACTAATGTACAATTATCTCTTATTCAGAACATAACCACACATCAACAACAATGAATTAAACTAGAACATGCATATCAAAGATTGTAATTGGAATCAGTCATCAACCATTTATTCAATAAGTTAATTAATGACTTAATACAACCCAAAGATAAGAAATTGCTCAAGAACTAAGAAACAATCAACTTGTATTAACATGGAAGCATAGCTAAATCATTAAAATAAGAGTTAAGGATTTAGGTTTCCTTTAGAAAAAGTTAAAGAAAACTACTCGCACTTCATATTAAAAACCAAACAACGTAAAAAATAAAGTTCATATAAAATTAAACCTAAACTAATGTATGTTGATGAAAAGAGAAATTCATAAAAGTCAAGGTCTCCACCCAATCTTGATGTCTTCAGCTCTTTATAGAGCCTCATAGAAAATAGTTTATGCCTCCTATGACTTCCTATCTTGGAAGAATTTATGTTTAATTGAAATAGGAAGACTTTAATTGCCTAAATAGGAGATTTACCACTACAAGAGAAATCCATTTTGCCGACGAAAATTCTCGACGAAATTGAGTGAATTTTCATAGGGAAACCAAATTATCGATGGAATTTAACGACGAAAAAATGGCTTTGGAGAACCGATTGTAGGTACTTTTACCGATGAAATTATTTTCATCGGTAAATTTATCGACAAAAATATTTCCATCGCTAATTTCGTCAGTAGGTGCAGGGGGAAAACTATCATCATTTGCCATAGTTACCAACAAAATTTTATTTTCTATCGATAAATTTTTTATGGAATTTATAATTTTGTAGCCAAATTTGCCTAAATAATGTATCATTTCGTAGGCAAATTTGGCAACGAAAAATGAAATTCAGTAGGGAAATATTACCAAAAATGCGATGAAATTACCCATCACTAAAATATTACAAATTTTTAATAATTATCTCGAGACACATGTTTCATTCTGATAATCCCTACATTCCGCATTTAGACCATTAACACCAAAAATAATCAACAACAGATAATTCACGTTATAATAAGAATTTAGAAAGCAACCAAAGCAACTGCAGCATATGCCAGAAAATAAATTTAATAAAGGACGCATTATTAAATGCTAGAATTCACTCTCTTTTATTTTAGTTTTCCCAAAAATTCAAATAGAAGGAATAAAAAGATCATATTAATAACAAGAATAATGTATTTACCTTAGGCTTCCCATCAGTGACCTTCAAGTCTGGTTCATCACCCTTAAAGGCCTATGCATTAGCAACAACAAAGTTGTCTTCATCAATTAAGTTTGCATTGAACTATTTTCTCATCTGAACTCACCCCATTAACATAAAATTTTCATATTGACAAGTTCAAAATAGATTGTAATACAAAACTATGATAAAGCAATTCAAAACTAAGACATTAAAAAATCAAAGAGATGATAAATGAACTTTCAAAGAGCACAACTGTACAAACAATGAAGGAAATGCAATTATAGTAAAAACCAAGAGATGAGAATATAGAAAAAGAATTGTAGGTTAGGAAGTTAGAAATAGCATACTCGCCAATAAAACTTTTTTATTTGATATTACCAATTGCATATACAATATACATCAGTGGTTTTATTGATAACTCTAATTTGGTCACTATAAAAATAATTCTACCAGGAAAAACATTTCCTGGAGTTTTTATCTTTTTCTTTTTCTTTAAGACGTACACTGAAATAAATACTCTATTGTTAAATTTTTTATTCAATTTGATCCCTTAAGGTTTTGTATAGAGAGTTATAATGTAAGTGTTATCAAATTAACAAAGTTTGACTGACTAAATGTCATTCAATCTTCTTAAATATGTGCCATTATCATCATAACAATATACATATAAGAACATGTAAATTTAATTAAACAATAATTAGATATTATGCTTTGTCCGAAAGAAGCATACTTAAAAGAAAGATAAGGCATTGCCCTTAAAAAAGCACTGGCCTATGGGGTGCTTTTAAATGTTGTAAACATTATGTGCTAAATTACATTTATTTAAGAGATCAACTAAGAATAAAAAAACTAGCTGACCTGCTCTACACGTGAGTCCTTAACATTTATTAACATTTACACCTCTTTTATTAATAATCCTACTTCAACTTATAAGGCACCTACTTATTCATTTATTTAATTAACAATCATAATTTCTAATTCCATTTTGCATTCAACCATAAAGTATGCTTCACTCCTCTCTCGACTGAAAGAATTTGAGATGGTGAGGTCAAGGTCAAAGAAATTCAAGGTTTACTCACTTTCAAAAATGACATTAAATAACAGTATAATATATGAGAGAGAGAGACAAAGAACATTCTCAAATGACAATAAATAAAAAAAATATATGCTTTTTTCAATGCCAATTTTATTCATTTATAAGACCTCAATTTATGGCAAAATTTTATAATGTTTTTCTCAAAAATAACATGATAATTGAAATATAAAATCAAAGCAATGAAAGCTATAAAAATACAAGTTATAGAAGTAAGGTATTTTATCAATTTAAATTTTATTATTGGTCCTTCGGGATCAATTTATATTTTAGTAGGCAATAAAAGTAAGAGGCTCTACTGCTCTGTCTAATATCTTTGCCTAAACAAATAATGTGCAATTAAAAAAAAGGAGAAAAAAGATTAAGTTCAATAATGGTAGCAATTGTAATTATTCAATTATTCAATAGTTGCAGCAATTGCATATCATTTTTCAATAAGCAATTGTAAGTAAAAAACACTGCATATGCAAATCTTAATTAGATAAGAAATCTTACTATGAAAATTAGTAAGAGAAATTTATAATTCACTTTTGTTCATATCTTCACATGAAAATTAGTTGATGATATATGGCTCATATACAAATCTTACTAATTTAAATTTAAAGCCAACAGAAATTTATAATTAAAATAAACACCAAATGAAATTAAATCAAATCAAAATCAGCTTGATTAGAGTACTCTCCAAACTCTATTTCCATCCTTCCTTTCACTTGTAAATCTCCAATTCAATGTATTCCCAACAATACCCTATTTCTACAAGAACTTTTTAGCAAATTACTTATGCATTGCTGGACAAACGGATGAGATAATCTCAACTATAGAATGAAAATTTTAAAGGAAGGATGAGATGATCTCCATACAAGTAGACCAAAATAAAAAGCCAAATAAACCCGTTACCACATGTTTAGACCCTATATTAAAGGAAAATAACCTGCAATTAAAATAGACCTCACATATCTAATCTTAAACTTTTAGCTTGAGTAACAACTACACAATTCAGTTAGTTTCTTAGCCAAAGGGAAATAAAACCAAGACAATAGTGGATAATGGCCAAAAATAATAGTCTCAGATCTGGAGATGGCCAGACAAATATTATCAAACAAGTGTGTCTTTGGACACCATATTGATTGCTAAATTTTTCATATAATGCAAATTCAACAATTCAATTTATATTTCAATAGTCCATATTACCAGATTCATGAAAATTTCTACCATGTTTTTTATCCAGCAGTGAAGAATGTCAACGAGTGTATACTACTGTAGGACTTCATTAATTGGTCAATGTAAAAAAATACAGTCAAATCTAACGATAACCGTCCATAAATTAAAATACAAAAAAGTATTGGTAATTTTATGTGAAAAATTAATTAAATGTTACTGCTGAAGCTAGTGATAAAATCAAGCATTGCAATTGACAGATATCTTGCACCAAATTCATGAACTAAGAGAAGACTGCACATATAGGTAAAACAATGAGACCATACTAGAGAGAAATTACTACATCCCTAACTTTACCATTTAACTCCTGGTAGACTTAAAAAGAGAAAATGTACATAGTACCTTAAAATGTGATTTTCAAAAAAGCATCATCATTGGAATGGAAAATTGGAGATAACAAAGAGTTATAGAGATGATTATGATTCAAGAAGGACTAATTCCACTACCTTATCATTTCCCAACATAAATTTTCAATTAATTATGTGCTAATACTGAATTTACAGCAACCTTTGATGATTAATTAGCCAAATCTTTAATTTAACCAACAATAAATAAATTTCAACCAATTTCATAAAATCCCTAAATCTAAATCCCTCAACTTTCTTTCAATTTCCCATCACTAAACAACCATTAAAGGAGGATATCTTACCTAGGGATTAAGAGGAGAGAAGCAACAAATAAAAGGGCAAATTTAAGAAGGGACCAAGCAATAAAAGAGAGAATAGTAGGGGACCTCGAGGCTACCGTCGCATGAGAAGAAGAAGGGGAGAAATGGCAATTTTGATGGCTTCTCAGGCGGGAATGACGGTGACAGTATGGTGGGCTAACGAGGAACGACGATGGTGGAAGCTTGATTAGAAAAGAGAGGGTAAAGGAGAGGAAGGAAAGAAAGTGGCGGTGGGAAGTAAAGGGATAAAACCCGATTGTTATAGGCAAAAAAGAAAGAAATAGGTTAAGGCCAAAACTACTTAGTTTTGGCAAATCTCTCTTTTAGTACTTTCTTTTTATATAATTAATCAATTAAGCCCAATTCTTTTTCTTTTGTGCATTTTAATCACCAATTTAAGTAATTCAATATATATATATATATATATACACTTTGAATTTTAAGTTTTCTTAATTATTTATGTCTATTGAAATTTTTAATTTAGAAAAAAAAGAAGTGGAGCAATTTTTTTATATAGGAAATGTTTGCCTAAGGAATTTCAATTCAGTGGGTAATTTACCTACAAAAAAATTTTTCGTAGGTAATTTACTCAAGACTCAATTAACGGGTTGAATTGATATTAGATTAGCTTCTAAAAAACATCGATGTAGACTACATTTAATTTTGTGTATGCTTAAATTTATTTCGTGTCATTTGTAATTGAAATCAACTTTAGTGTCTGTCCACTTATTAAGTACCCGCCTCATAATTATAATAATAGTAAACGTATTATTTTAGAGATTATTTCTTATCAACTGTAAGGATTAAAAGTGCATAATAGATTAGCTTACAAGTGGTGGTGAAACTTTTATAGGTATCAATTATACATGTTATTGTCAATTAACTAATTAATTCATTTATTCACGAATGTTTTCCAATCCTTAATAACAAATTATAAAAGTATTCTAACTAAGAAGTTAACTTTTCTATAGTTTAGTTGGATAGAAACTCTTCGTTGCTTTTTCAGTAAAAAATAACTAAGAAATAAAACTTTGATTGGTCAACTTTAATATATTTATTCATTAATGACTTTGAAATACATCCAACTAATGTACATAGCATCATTCGTATCTATTTAAAAATTCTTAATCATTTATACAAAAATATTTAATTATTTATAAAAAATAGGGATTTTTTTAACAAAATAGTTAAATATAATTAATAGAGTGATAAAAAATTAAGTATTCTTAATTTTTTCTTAATTATTTATGTAGCAAAATTCCCTATAGAATACAATTTTCGTAGGAAATTTACCTATGAAATGGCGATTCCATAGGGAAATTACCGACGAAATATTTATTTCGTCAGAAAATTGTGTACAATTTTAATCGCATAATATTGGTGCTAATTTACCTATGGAATAATGTTTCATCGGTAATTTTCCTACAAAATTCAATTTTCGTAGGTAATTTACCTATGAAATGGCGATTCCATAGGGAAATTTTCGTCGGAATGTTTATTTCGTCGGTAAATTTTGTGTATACTTTTAGCCGCATAATATTTGCAACAATTTAATGACAGATTTTACGATTCTGTCGTTAAATTCCATTGGTAATGATTGGCGGGAAAATTTTATGCCATTATTTACGATGGATTTGTTATTCTGCCGTGATACATATTTTTTTCAACAATTTTTCCTACGAAAAATATTTTTTCGTCGATAATTAGCGACAGAAAATTTTCCTTCAGGAATCAGGATTTTTCTTGTAGTATCCTTGGGAGAGTGACTTTGATGCTCGGGAGAGTGGTTATTGTGCTCAGAAGAGTGGACTTTATGCTTGGGAGAGTGACTCTCTACTGCATTTTAAGTAATATTTGCTTGGGTGAGTGAAAATTTCACTCTTGAAAGTGCCAAATCACTCAATCGAGTGATTCATGGCTGCCTTCCACCAGTGAAAACAATATTTCCCTTAATTTCCAATTTTGCCCCTAACTTTTTGCTCTTTGCACTTTAGGCTCTTTTCTCTTTAATTTTGGCCTAGAAACACCAAAATTAAAAATTAGTCCTAAAAACACATAAACTAAATAATTAAACCAAAAACCAACTAATTAAGACTAACTTGACTCAATTAGACACCTAAAAATGCACTAAAAACATAGTATAATTCACAATTATCAAATACCCCACACTTAGTCATTGCTCACCCCTAAGCAAACTTTAACAAACCAACTCCTCAAAATTAACAAACTTCAATAAAGAATTATGCAGTTCAAAACCAAGCTTAGTAATTAGCAAGAGCACTCATCCAAATTCCAACTAGTACTAAATTCAAGCAAGACAATAAGAGTTAGTTTTCTCTTTATGTGTGCAAGACCAAAACTTTTTAAGTATTTTCAAAACTCAAAATACCAATGCAAATTCTTAGTTAAGCTTGAGAATTGATGTACAACTAAGTGTACATGCGATTTCACGCTTGAAACTCTAGAAACACTATAAGCCTCTCCTTTAGCACTGAAACCCAAAGGTTATCTCTACTAAACAATTTAAAAGAAAACTTAAAATCACTTAGGTCTTAATTCGGTTGTAATGAGGTTAAGGTATTGGTTATAAAAAATGGATAAAGATAATAAAAAAGAATAGCCACTCTATGATTAAGATAGAATAAGATTCAAAAATTTAAATTTATAAACACAAACCCCTTTTTTCCATACTTGTTCATTCAAACCCATGCACAACTTAAGCACTTTGAAAATAAAAATCAAAGAAATCTTTCTTTATAATTTACCCCTTGCTTTCCCTTGTAAATACCCCACATTTAAGATTTTTGCCATGTATGCTAGCTTTATTGGTTTTTCTTTCTCTCTCTTTTTTTTAACTAGCTTTGATGCTGGGAATTTAATAAAATGGGCAATTAGAAGGTAAATTGTTACTATTTTCTTGATTCCATCAATAGCTCTTGACAATAGTACCAAAAATGTCTTACTACACCCTTCAAAATACCCAACAAAATTAATCCATCCAATCCTAGAGTGGCCAATTCTAGAAGGGAAAGATAAAGGCTCTTTAGGTTATATGGTTAATAATTGAGTGTAACAAGAAAAACTAAGGTAGCATGCATTAAGCATGCATCATTAGAATCAAAGTAGCTAAGGGTCAATTATATCAAAAAGGTAGGTAAATAGTCTTTTTATAGCTCAACAAGAACACTTGTGCCTAGATCACTTTCCAAGTTGCTTTACATTGCTTTTATGCTTCAAAGGGTGATGAGGAAGGTTTTAGTATTCTAAAATTCCTAACTCAACTATTTCAATGCATTATTTTTCTTAAGGTTCAAAAACTGGTCTTATGTGCTCAAAAAGTGGAAACTAACAAATACAAGTCAAGTTGAATGTTAAACTAGCTAAAATTTCATTAAACAACATGTTTGCCTTAGTGCTAAACAAAAATTTTGAACAATGTACTATCTAAGTTCAGGTTCAATAAGTTCAAAATTTGAGGATAAACTAGCGCAAACTAAGTTTAGTGCAAGCTAAATGACAAGTTAGAACTGACTACATTTTTAGTTCAACTAGACATTAACAACTAGAAACTAAGTTAAAAAGTGTTTGCATAAACTATTATAACAAGAAACTTAAAACATAAGAACAAAGCTAAAAACAAAAATTACCAAAAATGCAAAAGACATTTCATGCATAAAAGAGGAATGAAAATATTTCTACTTCCTGGACAAAATTGAGCTTGAGTAAGCTCCACCCCTCTTTTCAAAATCTTATTGTCCTTAGTAAATTACTCCATTGGTAGAGGTGGAGGTGGAAATCTCCACCAAAAGCTATCAACAAAGAACTCAAAATGCTATCTTTATTCATCGATGCTTTCCTGCATTGTACCCATTTTGCCTTGCAAGTTATCTAAATGAATATTAATCAAGTTTAAAAGATCAATCACCTGGGGATTAGCAGCAGCTTTATCTTATGGTGCCGCCTGGTGCTCCTCTTCTGCCTCATGTTCTGCCTTTTGGTGGTCAGGAACTTGAATCCCATTTTAATTCAAGTATTAAGCTTTAGTAGTCTAGTGTCGCCAATGTGTAAGAGAGAGAATCTTCATACGCTTCAACATAGAATAATCAATATACTCGAGCTCTCCTGTAAGTGGATGGCCTAAATCTATATGGTGAACTGCATTGGCCATAATGGTGGCTATCCAACCAATGGAGATATCCTTAACAGTGAGTGGTTTCTTCTGTAGGTCCTTTATCTGTTGTGCAATAACCAATGCATAATTAATGGGAATGCCTTCAACCATGCATCATAACAGTATAACCTCCTTGGAATTCACTACACTAAGACCACCAAGACAATTGAAAATATTAATAGATAAATACCTATGAAGGATATGCAAGGCATGACTCCTCAAAGAGTGACATTTAATTCGACCTCCTCTCCATGGCACCGGATCAACTGGATCTCTCAAAATTACCCAGTTTTCTTGCGAGGTAGCATTAGGCAATTCTCCAATGGCATTTGGTGGAAAACCTAAGCATGCTGTAAATTGTGGAAAATTCATGGTATATCCCTTCTGTCCCAATTTGAAGTTTACCATGCTAAGATCTCCTTCTTCATTGAAATAGCACTCAAATGAATAGAGAAAATCTTGTGCAATAGAGGGATACACCTGTGGTTTCTTTTCAACAAATGTCATCCACCCTATGTTGTTAATTAATGGTGAAATCTCATTCCACAGATTGCCATCAGCTATATCTAAAACGAGATCACTCAAATAGGCAGGCTTCATATAGGTACAAGCACTAAAGTGTTCATATAATGAGTGTTTCCCTTTGTCCACATATGCAGAGATGTGTGATCTGGAGAAGCTAGAAGCTTTAACATGCCGAGCTTTCTTAGGAGCCACTGCATAATAAAGAACCCACATAAGCAAGAATCACAAGTCAAAAATAGCAAGAAAAAGTATAATATAGCTCATGAGATCCTAAAGAGAAGTGTGATTAAAATCAACCACTAAAACATGTGAGACGGAGAGATAAATTAACAAAGAGGTAGAGAAAATGATATGGCCAAAGATGGATTCAAATGATCATGGCAATTGCTAAACAAAATCAAGCTAAAAATGAAATTGCATTCTTTGGAGCAATTCAACAAACACCTTATGGGCACATGTTGCTTAAGCTAAATCAAGATCAAATGGTAATTCAATTGACACCAAAAATGAACATATACATGACTAACATACTCTCTATAAGTTCATATGAAAAGAAATGGAATAGCAATATAATTTCAAGCTCAAATTCTAAGTGTAAATAACCCCAAGTTACATCAATTGCAAGCAAAATTAAGCAATTTTTCAATTGACAAACCAAACTTGAAAATTAAAGAGCACTTACTTAGACAGATGGAAACAATAGAGATGCAAAATTTTGACTTGAAATAAAACTACTTGGACAAGTGAAAATTGCTCAATGGGTGAGTGAGAGAGTAAGTGAAACGGTGTGTGCAAGAGTGAGGAAGAAAAAAGGGAAAGTGGCTTTATAAGAAGGGACCACTCAAGTGAGTGAAATCTCACTCGGGCGAGTGAGTCCTCTCAGCTTCCAAAGGGACCAAATGGTGCTTCAAAAATATTTTTACGTTATTTCATCTTAAAATTTCACTTGTGAAAGTGGTATACACCACTCGGGAGAGTGCTCAAGGGCTGCCTTTAAAAGCCTAACAGAAACCTAAAACACTAAAGAGAGTGCTATTTTACTCAGGAGAGTGGTCAGGCACTCAGGAGAGTGACCAGAGTCACTCAACTGAGTGACCTAAGGCTGTTCCCTTACGTGAAAAATTGTTTTTAATTATTTAAGCCCTCCATCCAAAGTCGTGCTTATTCTAAACCTCTCCTTCAAAAATTTACCATTGCAGCACTAAATTAGCAACTTAAAATACCTGTATTCACATTTGTTGTGCATCCTCAAATCAAATCACTCTCAGCATATTAATGATCACACTTAACACATTATCAAACACCCACCTTTCAATTGCTTCAAACACAAGCCTATTTGCTTAATTTGTATATGAACTCATACCAAATCACATCTCAAGCTTTTAGGCACATTAAGATCATAAAGAATAGATATACTCCTTTATTAGACATGAAATAAAAATTAAAGTAAGACAACTCAATAACCATGTAAAAAAGATACTTTAAATACAAAAACAAAACAAAGAAAATAAGAAAACACAAAATAAAAATAATTAAAAGCAAGGAAGAGAAAGAGCTTAGTTCTAAGTTTAGGAAGTCCTCAGCTAGACTTATATCCCTTAAATTAGTCTCGGAATACTATGGTCGCCTCAGCAACCTCCATGTGCCTAACGCGATATGGTTTTAACCTATGACCATTAACTTTGAATTCACGCCCATCTTTCGAACTCTTGATAGTCACCACTCCAAAGTCATTGCTTGATAGCACTTGATATGGACCAAGCTATTTGGATTTTAGTTTTCCTGGGAATAATCGTAATCGACTGTTATAAACTAGAACCATCATGCCAGGAGCAAATTCCTTGTGATTAAGTTTCTTGTCATGCCATTGCTTGGTTTTTTCTTTGTACAGTGTTGATTGCTATAAGACCACTATCGAAATTTGTCCAGTTCATTGAGCTATAACTTTCTCTTATCTCTTGCACACCTCAAATCAAAATTTAGCAATTTTATAGCCCAGTAAGCTTTATGTTCTAATTTAATCGGCAGATGACACACTTTCCCAAAAACTAATCTATATGGAGACATGCTTATAGGAATTTTAAATGCAATTCTACATGCCCAAAGAGCCTCATCTAATTTTTGAGACCAATCTTTTCTAGAATTATTTACCATTTTTTCCAAAATTGATTTTAACTCCCTATTAGACACTTCAACTTGCCCATTTGCTTGGGGATGATATGGGGTAGTTATCTTATGCCTTACACCAAATTTTTTAAGCAATGCTTTGAATTGATAATTGACAAAATGTTTATCCCCATAACTTATAATGGCCCTTGGTGTTCTAAACCTAATGAAAATATTCCTCCTAAGGAATTCAAGCACCACTTTGGCATCACATGTTCTAGAAGTTATTACTTCTACCCATTTACTAACATAATCCATATCTACTAAGATATATTCAAATCCAAAAGAGTTTAGAAATGGCCCCATGAAGTCAATTCTCCAGACATCAAAAATCTCAACTTCTAACACATTATTCATAGGCATCCCATCCCTCTTAGATATATTCCCCACATGTTGACATCAGAGAAAAGAGAAGGCCAAAAGAAACCTGATTGGAGAATTTTTTGTATCGTGCGGTTTGCTCCATAGTGACCTCCCACTTCTCCTCCATGACATTGCTTTATTATATCTTCTTGTTCTTCTTCTGGAACACATCTTCAAAACACTTGATCCAGGCAAATTTTTATTAAATACGGATCATCTCAAGGATAATGCCTTGCATCCGGTTAAAGCTTTTTCTTTTGTTACTAAGTAAAGTCTTTTGGAAGGTATCCTCCTATAAGAAAATTAGCTATATTAGCATACCAAGTGATGGAATATGACATGGCAAGTATATGAAGATCACGCAGTGGAAAAACAAAAATGTAAATCATACATGCCACGCAAAAACCAACAAAAAATCGAAAACATGCAATTTTAGGGTTTTAAAACTTACAACTTTAGATGCACTTCAAGATTTGATTTTGATGATGACCAGCAACCAAGCAGGATTTGTTTGCCTTAGATCTTCACCACTAATGCCAAAAGAACATCCTTTACGCCACTCTTCTCTATGTTCACACACACAATTGCAATGACGGCTTAAAATCGAGATTGCTAGCTCTCAATTTAAGTATTGTGTAATGGCAATGGATTGAAGCTATAAGATTTGATCTTGCACTTCTTTTAGGTGCTATTGCTACCCAAGAACACAAGAGAATGAGAAAGAATCCTTTCTCCTTGTGAATTTAGCCAAGAGAATTTTGTGAGAGAGAGAGAGAGAGTTTCACGCCACACACCCACTAGGGTTTTCTTTTGTTTACCAATATATATCATTTAATTTTATAAGTGATAATTCTGAAATCCACTACCTCAAGATAGTTAATTTAGCCTTAATCACTTCCTAAAATCAAGTGACATATATTAATTCAAACTCTTTTGAATTAATTTGAAATAAAACATAAGATATTTTAATCAAATTAATCACTTAACTTGGAAACAAACATGTGTCAAAATTCCCTTGTTATTTTATCTTGGAATTTTAGCTAGGTCATCTCCTTTTTAATTGTTTTAATTTGATTTAAATATCATTAGGATTTAAGACTCAATTAACTTAATTAATACAAGATAATTAATTACTTAAAATTAAACCTTGTGGGCCGAATCTTTCTCTCTAATGGATTAAGGTCCATTTAGCAAATATAATGCCCATTACATACATTAATTTGACTTTAATTAAAAGCCCAAATTAATGCCCAATAATTTATTTAAATATTTTAAGCCTAATGCTTTTTGTACGATCTTATAAGTCCATTTAATGTTGGCAATTAATTAATGAATTAACTCAAAGGCTATATATATTCCCTAGCAAGATATTATAGCATTCCAAATTAAATGAAAATGCAAATGGCATTTAGTGACCTAATGCAATTTTGCATAAGTCCCTTACCCATAAATATCAGAATTAGTATAAGGCATGGAACTAGTCATCCTTATATATATTAATTCCTTTCTTGATAGTCCAGTGACACTGAACTCTCAAATAAATAATAATTACTCATTATTTCATCTCGGTATGGCCATACACTTCTCAGTTCACTAATCAAGTGGCCAATGATATCTTTCACTCTTATCGAGAGGGGTAATCCCTTCACTTCTCTCATGCTCTCTAACATGAATCAATGTATACCCAAGCATACCCATACTTGTCACTCTATTATGAGCACGTTAGGTGTACACAGTAATTCATAAAGAGTTTCATAGAGATTTTAGGTCTAAGAACTCCGATACAAAACTTGCATATGAGAAACACTTATGACTTGTACCATGTAGTGTTCTTATGAACAAATCGAATCCAGATACCATGTTCTAAACATGTATCTATGATCTCTGATTGACACTCTTGTCCTTATGATCCGTAAGAAAAAACTCAACTTATCAGAGAGAGCATACTAGTCTTAATACATTGTTATTCCCAAAATAATGACTGACTAGGGATATTTAGAATAAAGTCTCTATTGTTTCAAGGTCTTACAACCATGTGCCTCACACATGATAACTTAAATTAAAACAACATTCTTTGTTAGTTCTATCAATTGCTATGCATAGGAATACAATAGATAAAACAAATGCCTCATTTATTAACTAAAGTGTTTTATTACAATGTATTGGGGCTAGGGATTACACTAACAATCTCCCACTAGAACTAGTTCTAATTGGGCATAGCCCTAAGACCTGATGCTCTCAAATAAGCTTCGTGCATATTTGGATGCAACTGTTTCGTCAAAGGATCTGCTACATTGTCTTCACTTGCTATCTTGCTAACCTTGATGTCCCCACGATCAATGATCTCTTTGATCAGGTGGTACCTCCTAAGTATGTGTTTGGATTTCTGGTGTGACCGGGGCTCTTTGTCCTATACGATGGCCCCGTTGTTGTCACAAAAAATTTCTAATGGATCTAGGATGCTTAGGACTACTCTTAATCCAAAAATGAAATTTCTAATCCAAAAAGCCTCTTTTGCAGCCTCATTCGCTGCAATATACTCAGATTCTGTAGTTGAGTCGGCAATAGTCTCTAGCTTAGAGCTTCTCCAGCTGACAGCACCACCATTCAAAACAAAAATAAACCCAGATTGCGATCTTGAATCCTGTGTGCTGGTCTGAAAAGCAGCATCAGCATAACCTTGTATGACGAGCTCTTCTTGACCACCATACACCAATAAGTGATCCTTAGTCCTTCGCAGGTACTTTAGAATCCCTTTTACAGTAGACAAATGTTTCTCACCAGGGTCTTGCTGAAACCTACTAGTTATACTCAGTGCATGAGCAACATCCAACCTAGTACATAACATAGCATACATGATAGATCCAATAGTAGATGCATATGGGATTCTACTCATGTCGTCCCTTTCTTCTTTGGTTTTAGGGCACTATTCTTTAGTTAAAGGAACTCCCAAAGCCAAAGGTATGTACCCTTTCTTTGAGTCTCCCATACTAAAATGCTTTAGTACTTTGTCTATGTACTTTTCTTGACTTAGTCCCAAAAGCTGATTTGATCTATCTCTATAGATCCGAAAACCAAGTATTGTCTCAGCTTCACCTAAGTCTTTCATTGAGAAACATTTCCCCAACTATTGCTTAACCTTTTGCAATGTTGGAATGTCATTCCCAATGAGAAGGATGTCATCCACATATAGGGCTAGAAATACTATTATGCTCCCACTAACCTTCTTATACACATAAGGCTTATCTTCGTTCTTGATGAAGTCAAATTCTTTGACTGCCTCATCAAAATGAAGATTCCAACTTTGGAATGCTTGCTTTAATCCATAAATGGATTTTTGAAGCTTGCAAACCTTCTTAGGATGCTTGGGATTGGCAAAACCCTCAGGTTGTGTCATATACACGTCTTTAAGTAAATTTTCATTGAGGAAAGTAGTTTTGACATCCATTTGCCATATCTCATAATCATGATATTCAGCTATGGCAAGCAAGATCCTAATGGACTTGAGCATGACTACAGGCGAAAAGGTCTCATCATAGTCTACACCATGAGTTTGTCAAAAAATATTTGCTACTAGTCTACCTTTGTAGGTCTTATTAGCTTTGAGTTTAAATAGCCACTTGCATTTAATTACCTTAGCACCTTTTGGTGGATCAACCAAGGTCAAAACCTGGTTATCTTACATTAACTGCATCTCGAATTTCATGGCTTCAAGCCAACTTTTCGAGTCTGGGCTCTCAATAGCTTCTCGGTAGGTAGTAAGATCCTAACGATCTACTAACTCAATAGTGTCAATGTCAATGATTAGAAATCCATATCTCTCAATCACCTGACGTACCTTACCGGACCTTCTAGGTTCTTGTGTAATGGGTTCTTGTTCCACAACTGGTTGTGAACTTGATCCCACTTCTAACTCATCCTTTATAGGAGTTTGTGGCGCTTGAATTTCTCCAAGTTTTACTTTACTCCCACTGTCTTTCTTGAGAAGGAAATCCATTTCCAAGAAAACAGCTTTGCGAGCAACAAATATTTTGTTCTCGGCTTGTGAGTAAAAGTAGTATCCCTTTGTTTCTTTGGGATAACCCACAAACAAGCAGACAGTGGATTTGGACTCTAGTTTATCATATGTTAATTTCTTAATATGTGCTTCACAGCGACAAATCCTGAGAAATGACATATTGGGTTCTTTCCCAGTCCATACCTCGTATGGTGTCTTCTCAACTACTTTAGTTGGAGTACGGTTTCATAGAAACGCAGCAATTTCTAATGCATAACCCCTAAAAGAGACAGAAAGATTTGATTGACTCATTATAGATCGAACCATGTCCAACAAAGTTCGATTTCTCCTTTCAGACACACCATTCCATTATGGCATTCCAATAAGAGTGAGCTGTGAAATAATACCACACTCCTTTAGATGACTGTCAAACTCTTGGCTTAAGCATTTGCCACCTTGATCTGATCGAATGGCTTTTATACTTTTGCCAAGTTGGTTTTCTACTTAATTCTTAAACTCTTTGAATTTCTCAAAATTTTTAGACTTGTACTTCATTAGATAGACGTAGCCATATCTACTGAAGTCATCTGTGAACGTTATGAAGTAGCTAAAACCACCTCTAGCTTGTGTACTTAATGGTCCACATACATCGGTATGTATTAGTTCCAATAAGCCATTAGTCCTCTTACCTTTCTTGTTAAAATGACTCTTTGTCATTTATCCATGCAAACACGGCTCGCATGTATCATAGGACTCTAAGTCGAATGACCCAAGCACTCCAGTTTTGTGGAGTCTTGAAATGCATTTTTCATTTACATGCCCTAAATAATAATGCAAGAAGTAAGTAGGGTTCAATTCGTTTGATTTAACCCTCTTTGTATTAATGTTGTATATGGACTCTTTGTTTTGTTGATTAAGGATATAAATGACATTTTGCAACATGGCATTGCCATATGAAATGCCTTGGCGACGAATATGAGCATTGCCATTTTTAATAATAAAATCAAATTCATCCAAATCCAAACATGAAATTGAAATAACGTTTATGCTCATAGCAGGCAAATAATAACAATTTTTTAAAACTAAACAAAGTCCGGAAGGTAAAGTGAGTTGATAGTCACCTATCTCCACAGTAGCAAATCGTGCTCCATTCCCCACATGGAGGTCCACTTCATTCTTCCCAAGTAACTGCCTATTTCTTAGCCCCTGCACATTTGAACTGTAAGGCCCCTAACATGACCCTAATTTAATTTTGCATATTTGTATGATTAAGTTAAGGGGATAAATTAGCATGCTATTATGTTAATTGCATGAAAATAAAATAAAAGAATATGGTTTAATAGTAATTGAGGATGTAATTGAAGTAAATAGGTGTTAATTTGGGGTTAATTCATAATTGTGGCATTTTGGTGGCCAATTGTGAATAAAAGCATTTAATTCAAGGTTAATTTGAAAGAATGATTAAATTGATAGGTTGAATTAAGAAGAAGAGTTAGTGGAGGGGTTAAAGTCATTCATGCAAAGATTTGCTAGGTTTTCATGTGACATGCAAAATGATGAGGGAGTTAAAGGGAGATTTTGCCACTTATATAAATAGAAGGAAGTTAGTGGAATTTGGAGGTGTCAAGAAATTGTGAAGGAATCGGCAATTGAAGAGTAAAACCAGAAAATAGATCACCTTCTTCTTCCTTTTGATTTCCAATGTTTTATCTTAAATGCATTGAGGATGATGGTTGTTGTTTAAGCAAGAGTAAAATGCAGTAAATTAAGGTAATCAAACTCTTAATTTAACCCTCCATCATCTTAATCTTCTTCTTCTTTTCAAGTTAACTTAGAACAATGTATTTGCTGGAAATTTAAATGATGATGGTGATGGAATTTGTGAAGGAGAAGAGGAAGGAAGAAGGAACAAAGGAAAAGGAATTGATAGAGGTTGAAGACATTGGGTTTATCAGCCAAGGTATGGGAATTTAGGCTATTCATATTGCATGTGAAGTTGATTTCTGGAATTGAGTAGGATTTACAGAACTTAATTTACGTTTTTCTGGAATTTTAACGATGTGAGGTTGAAGAAGAAGACTATTTCTTGCCGAGTCGTGAATGACTTCACGAGTCGTGAACATTAGTCCGACTCGTGAAGCTCTTCACGAGTCGTGAAGTGCAGTTTTTCTTCTCCACTCGTGAAGCTCTTCACGAGTCGTGAAGTACAGATCTTCTTCTTCACTCGTGAGCTTCTTCACGAGTCGTGAGATTTTCCTTATTTGCTTCACTCGTGAAGCTCTTCACTAGTCGAACTCCCCTTCACGACTGAATGACCTATTTGGAATGTTTTGCTCATAAGTTGAACTATAGAACAGAAAATTGAATGATTCTTTTTGCATTGAAAAATAGACTTCCATACCTATATTTCATATGAAGAAACCTAAGTTTAAATCTGTCTCTAAGTACATGTAATTTAGGGTTGAATCCGGACTTATTTTCTAGACTGTTCTAGGTAACAAAAATTACAATATTGTGCAGATTGTTGCTACATTTGATTATATGATTTTAAATTGATTGAGACAGATAGTTGCTTATGTGATAGTAAAGTTAATTGAATAAGGCATGTAATATGACTATCAATGAAGGATTTATATGGATACAGGTGCATTCAACCGTGTATATGAATAATGACTATTGGTGAAATATCTAACCTATACATGTAATTAGTCTTGTATATGATAGTCATATGCCAAATTGATATATATACACATGTAAATCCTATGACATGAAAGTGCACATATTGACATGTACCTATGCTATAAAATAGGAACTATAATAGTATGACTTTGGCATGTGTATATGCCCATATGAAAACATGTTGATATGTTGTATAGCACATGACCTGTATGGTGATAAAGGTATATATATGTGTTGGAAACATGCTCATAAGAATAAATTAACTATATGCGAATGTACCCACAGGTATGTACATTTATGATTATGTATATGAGAATATGAGCATGTAATTGCCTTATGAGATAGAAGATGAATTAGCATGACTATGAACATGTGAAACGCTTAATGAGACCATGATCAAGTATATGATATGATGATTATATGTCATGCCTATATGTTATGATACAAATTATATAGTCATACAGTTTTGAATAAGCCAGATGTATATCTTGGCATGTGAAATGTGCATATATCTGATTATGCACCAGAGAATTCATAGTTTTATAAGACTATGTATATGTGTACAACATTATACCATGAATACAGTATCAATATGTGAATTGAACACGAATATAGTTCTGCCTGCGATAAAGTTTTAGATGTGGATAGATAGGCGCCTATAGGGAAATTGCAGCTGCCATAGTTTGGCCCGATTGGGTCCATAGTATATATATGATCCCCTTTGGATCATGATCAGCCCCATTTGGGTTGAAAGGCGACCCCGTTTGGGTATGCTTGACCGGTCCATAGTATAGTTTGGCTCCGTTTGGGTCTATAGATTTGATATCTTCGGATATCCTTCTTTGATACCGATGTGTATCCATAGTTCCCGTTATCCACCGATAAAGCTAAGGCAGGCTAAATGTTATTCATAGTAATGATAAAGAAATTAAACAGTTAAAGTGATTTGACTAAAGATTGATATTGTGGATCATAATGTTGTTTTACGACAGGAATTATGTTTTATTTGAATATGTTTACATGGGAAATTGCTGTCTATATGAATTATGAATATGAGCATAATTGTTACTCTTCTGGGTACAATGATTAGGAACATGGAAGAATATGTTATGCTTGAAAGTATTTGGTATTAAAGACATGATATGTTGCATATGTTATTAATTGTATACATTGTATATGTATGTTTGATGACCTGTGTGTGTGGTCATCCATCTGTAGATATTCCCCACTAAGCTTTATAGCTTAGCACGGGTTATTTTATCCGTGTAGGTTCAAATAGCAAGACTTTTGTTGAGGGACATTCTCTGCATCAGGAAGGGCCAACCATCGACTTATAACCTTGTTGTAGGATATTTTGTAATACAATTATCATATGTTTTGTATATGGGCCAGTTATCTTATGATATGTATAAAACCTATGTGGAATATTGTAACTCATTAGTAGTAAAGCTAAGACAGATGTGTGTGCATGTGATATGCATAAAGTAATATTCATATAGTCTAGTATGCATGTTAATAGGTATGAAATGGTAAACAGGAATAGACTTGTAGCACGAATATAGGCATATGAAACCAAACAGGTATGATTATTGGATAAATGATGATTAAATGAACATGTAGCATAAGCATGATTCATAGTATTCATGATACATGTTTAATGGGGTATTTTACATAGGGGGTGCTACAATTTGTGGTATCAGAGCCCTAGGTTTAGCCTTTTCTGGGTAAAAATGATCCTAGGATTCTATAGTATGATATAGTGTTTTGTTGGCCTGATGCAGAAGTCCCTGTTTTTCTTATAGATTAAAGATGGAGAACTCTAGAGATACTCTTGAGGAATCGGCTGAAAGTAACAGGCCGGTTAGAACTAATCCTTCTAATATTGGACCTTCATCCTCCAATCCAAATGAGGTCCCAACAGCCGTCCCTATAGAAGCATTGTTAAAAATATCACAGGATATGGCTCAAGTTCTTCAAAGAATGACAGCACCCAAAGCTCCAATTTCTGAAATTAGAAAGCATGGTGCTGAAGAATTTTTAGGCACTAATCTGGAACAATCTGAAGAAGCTGAATTTTGGCTGGAAAGGCTAGAGAGAATTTTTGATGAAATCGGTTGTCCAGTGAGTCATAAAGCATCTTGTGCTGTGTCTCTGTTACAGGGTGCAGCTTATGACTGGTGGAAGTTGGTATTGAAGCAACCTCAGTTACCAGATCCCCTTACATGGGAATTTTTCACAGCTGAATTCAAGAAAAAGTATGTTACTGAGGAGTATAAGCAAGAGAAGTTAAAGCAATTCCTCCATTTGAAACAGAGAGTTATGTCTGTGGCTGAGTATGAGAAAAAATTCAGTCACCTGTGCAAATATGCTCCTGATGAGATGTTAACTGATGCTTTTAAATGTAGATAGTTTGAAGATGGATTGAATGATCGTATCCGAGAAAAGTTGATTGGGTCTACATCTTTGCAAGTGGTTAACTTCACTCAACTGGTTACAGCAGCCTTACGAGTTGAAAAGAATGAAATGGCAAAAAGGGAAAGAGAACAGAGAAGAGGTGGGTCCAAGGGTGGATCTTTTACAGGAAAGAGAGCTAGAGGAGCACAAGGAAATCAGCCAGCTGAATCTGGCTATAGTTCTACAAAAAGGGCTAGGAGACAAGAATCTTCTACAATGTCTAAACAGGGAAAACAAGCTTCAGGGAATCAGAGTGGGAGGCAACCTCCAGTGTGTCCCCATTGTTCTAGGAAACATTGGGGTAGTTGCAGGAAATTGTCTGGGGCATGCTTCAAATGTGGTGGTACCGATCACTTCATGGCTAGTTGTCCATCGAAGAGGGAACAGGATGTGGGACAGCAGGGCAGTAGAGAAACTTTTAATGTACCATCTTCAGGTAGAGTCAGGGGAAGAGGACGTGGGGGATCGAGTTATCAGGGATCCCAGTCCAGGAACATTTTTGAATCAGTTGACAGGCCCACAGCTCCAGTTGTTCCTATTCGGGCTTATGCAATGAAAGCTAGAGAGGATCAGAGTGCTCCAGAAGTCATAGCTGGTACATTCTCTCTTTTTGATTCTGATATGCATGCACTTATTGATCCTGGTTCCACTCATTCTTATATTTGCACTGGGGATATGGGTAGAAATGAGTCTACTGTTCATGAACTAGAATATGATATTTATGTAACCAACCCTTTTGGGTCACAGTGTTGTTGTTAATAGAATGCATAAACAGTGTCCTATTGTAATTCAAGGGAAAGAATTCCTTGCTGATCTTATTGAGTTACCATTCCGGGAGTTTGATATTATACTTGGTATGGATTGACTGTCTAGACATCATGCAGTGATTGATATTGAAGCTAAAACTGTAACTTTCATTGGTACTGATGGTGAAGAAACTTTAGTACAGGGCATTCGATCTGAACCCATAGCTAATGTAATATCAGCTATGCAAGCTAAGCGATTTTTGAGAAAAGGGTGTGAAGCTTTCTTAGCACTTGTGCTTGATTCAAGAATAGAAAATGTGAATCTTCAAGAGATTCCAGTGGTGAAAGAGTTTCCTGATGTGTTCCCTGAAGACTTACCTAGTCTTCCACCTGAAAGGGAAGTTGAATTGTCTATAGACATTCTACCTGGTACAGCTCCTATTTCGAAGGCACCATACAGGATGGCTCCTTTGGAATTGAAAGAACTAAAGGCTCAGCTACAGGAGTTGCTTGACAAAGGATTCATTAGGCCTAGTACATCACCTTGGGGTGCACCGGTTTTATTTGTGAAGAAAAAGGATGGGTCTATGAGGATGTGCATAGACTACAGACAGTTAAACAGGGTAACAATCAAAAATAAGTATCCTTTACCAAGAATTGAAGATTTATTTGATCAGTTGAAGGGTGCTGGAGTGTTTTCCAAGATTGATTTGCGCTCGGGTTATTATCAACTTCGGGTTAAAGATGTAGATGTTTCCAAAACAGCCTTTAGAACCCGATATGGGCATTATAAGTTTCTGGTGATGCCTTTTGGGTTAACAAATGCACCGGCTGCATTTATGGATCTTATGAATAGGGTGTTTAGACCCTACCTGGATCAGTTTGTTGTTGTGTTCATAGATGACATTTTGGTGTATTCGAGGAATGAAGCTGAACATGCTGAGCATTTGAGAATTGTTTTACAGACTCTGAGGGAAAATCAGTTGTATGCTAAGCTGAGCAAATGTGATTTTTGGCTTAAGGAAATTTCTTTTCTTGGTCATGTAGTATCTTCTGAAGGCATTAGGGTGGATCCAGCTAAAATAGAGGCTATAGTGAATTGGAAGCCGCCTCGAAATGTGACAGAAGTGAGAAGTTTTCTTGGCTTAGCAGGTTATTACCGTCGCTTTGTGAAAGGCTTTTCAGTTATAGCCACACCACTCACTAAACTTCTAAGAAAGGGTATAAAGTTTGAGTGGACTGACCGATGTCAAGCAAGTTTTGATCAGTTGAAAAAATTTCTGACAGAGGCTCCAGTTTTGACACAGCTAGTTACAGGAAAGGAATATGCTATGTATAGTGATGCTTCTAGAGTTGGCTTGGGTTGTGTGTTAATGCAAGATGGCAAAGTAATTGCCTATGCATCTAGACAGTTGAAGCCACATGAACAAAACTATCCAACCCATGACCTAGAGTTAGCAGCAGTAGTGTTTGCCTTGAAAATTTGGCGACATTATTTGTATGGGGAAAAGTGCAGAATCTATACAGATCACAAGAGTCTCAAATATTTGCTCACTCAAAAGGAACTTAACTTGAGACAGTGAAGATGGTTAGAACTGTTTAAAGATTATGATTGTATAGTGGATTACCATCCAGGCAAAGCTAATGTTGTAGCTGATGCCTTGAGCCGTAAGATGATGGCTGCTATGATTGCACATCGCTGTAGATGGAAAATTGCTTATGATGGCGCTTTAATAACACAGTTGAAAGCTAGACCTTGTTTGAGGCAAACAGTGATTGATGCACAGAAACATGATGAAAAGTTGCAACAGATTTTGAAGTCTTTACATGAAGGGACCCAGTCTGAGTACTCAGTAAAAGAAGATGGGGGTGTGTATTATCAGAATCGATTGTATGTTCCTAATGACAAAGAATTAAAGAGAACAGTATTGAATGAGGCTCACAATACAGTATTTACTATGCACCCTGGTGGGAATAAGATGTACCAGGATTTGAAACAAAGTTATTGGTGGCCTGGCATGAAGAAGGATGTGGTAGCCTATGTTTCCAAATGTTTGACTTGTCAACAGGTAAAAGCAGAGCACCAGTTACCCTCTGGTTTGTTGAACCCCATTCCAATTCCACAATGGAAATGGGAGGATATCACTATGGATTTTGTAATAGGATTGCCCTCTACACAGAAAAAGCATGATGCTGTTTGGGTTATAGTTGACAAGTTGACTAAATCAGCTCATTTCATACCAGTTCGGATGGACTACCCTATGGATAAGTTGGCAGAACTTTATGTAAATGAGATTGTTAGACTGCATGGCATTTCGGTGTCAATAATCTCTGATCGAGATCCGAGATTCACATCAAGATTTTGGCAGAGTTTGCAACAAGCTTTGGGAACTCAGCTTCATTACAGTACAGCATTCCACCCTCAGACGGATGGGCAATCTGAACGGGTTATTCAGATTCTAGAGGATATGATGAGAGGATGTGTTTTGGAGTTTGCAGGAAGTTGGGATAGGTATCTACCTTTAATAGAGTTCGCCTACAATAACAGTTATCAAAGGAGCATCGAGATGGCACCATATGAGGCCTTGTATGGCCGGAAATGTAGAACTCCTGTTTACTGGACTGAATTGTCTGAGCGTAAAGTTATTGGTCCTGATATTGTCAAAGACACAAAAGAAAAGGTGCAAGTTATCAGGCAGAGATTGAAGGAAGCTAGTGATAGACAGAAGTCTTATGCTGATTTGAAGAGAAGAGATATTGAATATCAAGTGGGTGACAAAGTGTTTCTGAAAGTGTCCCCTTGGAGAAAAGTATTGAGATTTGGGAAAAAGGGTAAGCTAAGTCCGAGGTTTATAGGCCCATATGAAATTCTTCAAAGAGTTGGGCCAGTGGCATATATATTGGCTCTCCCTATGGAACTAGCCAAACTTCATGATGTGTTTCATGTTTCTATGCTTCGAAGGTATCGATCAGATGAATCCCATGTGATACCAGTTCAAGACGTGCAAGTACAGCCAGATTTCACTTATGATGAAGAACCTATAGCAATTCTGGCTAGAGAAGTTAGACAGCTTAGAAATAAGCAAATTCCACTTGTTAAAGTACTCTGGCAACATCATGATATACAAGAAGTTACTTGGGAGCCAGAAGGAGTTATGAAGGAACAACATCCTCACTTATTCCAAACAGGTATGAATTTCGAGGACGAAATTCTTAAGGGGGAGAGAATTGTAAGGCCCCTAACATGACCCTAATTTAATTTTGCATATTTGTATGATTAAGTTAAGGGGATAAATTAGGCATGCTATTATGTTAATTGCATGAAAATAAAATAAAAGAATATGGTTTAATAGTAATTGAGGATGTAATTGAAGTAAATAGGTGTTAATTTGGGGTTAATTCATAATTGTGGCATTTTGGTGGCCAATTGTGAATAAAAGCATTTAATTCAAGGTTAATTTGAAAGAATGATTAAATTGATAGGTTGAATTAAGAAGAAGAGTTAGTGGAGGGTTTAAAGTCATTCATGCAAAGATTTGCTAGGTTTTCATGTGACATGCAAAATGATGAGGGAGTTAAAGGGAGATTTTGCCACTTATATAAATAGAAGGAAGTTAGTGGAATTTGGAGGTGTCAAGAAATTGTGAAGGAATCGGCAATTGAAGAGTAAAACCAGAAAATAGATCACCTTCTTCTTCCTTTTGATTTCAAATGTTTTATTTTAAATGCATTGAGGATGATGGTTGTTGTTTAAGCAAGAGTAAAATGCAGTAAATTAAGGTAATCAAACTCTTAATTTAACCCTCCATCATCTTAATCTTCTTCTTCTTTTCAAGTTAACTTAGAACAATGTATTTGCTGGAAATTTAAATGATGATGGTGATGGAATTTGTGAAGGAGAAGAGGAAGGAAGAAGGAACAAAGGAAAAGGAATTGATAGAGGTTGAAGACATTGGGTTTATCAGCCAAGGTATGGGAATTTAGGCTGTTCATATTGCATGTGAAGTTGATTTCTGGAATTGAGTAGGATTTACAGAACTTAATTTATGTTTTTCTGGAATTTTAACGATGTGAGGTTGAAGAAGAAGACTATTTCTTGCCGAGTCGTGAATGACTTCACGAGTCGTGAACATTAGTCCGACTCGTGAAGCTCTTCACGAGTCATGAAGTGCAGTTTTTCTTCTCCACTCATGAAGCTCTTCACGAGTCGTGAAGTACAGATCTTCTTCTTCACTCGTGAGCTTCTTCATGAGTCGTGAGATTTGCCTTACTTGCTTCACTCGTGAAGCTCTTCACTAGTCGAACTCCCCCTTCACGACTGAATGACCTGTCTGGAATGTTTTGCTCATAAGTTGAGCTATAGAATAGAAAATTGAATGATTCTTTTTGCATTGAAAAATAGACTTCCATACCTATATTTCATATGAAGAAACCTAAGTTTAAATCTGTCTCTAAGTACATGTAATTTAGGGTTGAATCCGGACTTGTTTTCTAGACTGTTCTAGGTAACAGAAATTACAATATTGTGCAGATTGTTGCTACATTTAATAATATGATTTTAAATTGATTGAGACAGATAGTTGCTTATGTGATAGTAAAGTTAATTGAATAAGGCATGTAATATGACTATCAATGAAGGATTTATATGGATACAGGTGCATTCAACCGTGTATATGAATAATGACTATTGGTGAAATATCTAACCTATACATGTAATTAGTCTTGTATATGATAGTCATATGCCAAATTGATATATATACACATGTAAATCCTATGACATGAAAGTGCACATATTGACATGTACCTATGCTATAAAATAGAAACTATAATAGTATGACTTTGGCATGTGTATATGCCCATATGAAAACATGTTGATATGTTGTATAGCACATGACCTGTATGGTGATAAAGGTATATATATGTGTTGGAAACATGCTCATAAGAATAAATTAACTATATGCGAATGTACCCACAGGTATGTACATTTATGATTATGTATATGAGAATATGAGCATGTAATTGCCTTATGAGATAGAAGATGAATTAGCATGACTATGAACATGTGAAACGCTTAACGAGACCATGATCAAGTATATGATATGATGATTATATGTCATGCCTATATGTTATGATGCAAATTATATAGTCATACAGTTTTGAATAAGCCAGATGTATATCTTGGCATGTGAAATGTGCATATATCTGATTATGCACCAGAGAATTCATAGTTTTATAAGACTATGTATATGTGTACAACATTATACCATGAATACAGTATCAATATGTGAATTGAACACGAATATAGTTCTGCCTGCGATAAAGTTTTAGATGTGGATAGATAGGCGCCTATAGGGAAATTGCAGCTGCCATAGTTTGGCCCGATTGGGTCCATAGTATATATATGATCCCCTTTGGATCATGATCAGCCCCATTTGGGTTGAGAGGCGACCCCGTTTGGGTATGCTTGACCGGTCCATAGTATAGTTTGGCTCCGTTTGGGTCTATAGATTTGATATCTTCGGATATCCTTCTTTGATACCGATGTGTATCCATAGTTCCCGTTATCCACCGATAAAGCTAAGGCAGGCCAAATGTTATTCATAGTAATGATAAAGAAATTAAACAGTTAAAGTGATTTGACTAAAGATTGATATTATGGATCATAATGTTGTTTTACCACAGGAATTATGTTTTATTTGAATATGTTTACATGGGAAATTGCTGTCTATATGAATTATAAATATGAGCATAATTGTTACTCTTCTGGGTACAATGATTAGGAACATGGAAGAATATGTTATGCTTTAAAGTATTTGGTATTAAAGACATGATATGTTATTAATTGTATACATTGTATATGTATGTTTGATGACCTGTGTGTGTGGTCATCCATCTGTAGATATTCCCCACTAAGCTTTATAGCTTAGCATGGGTTATTTTATCCGTGTAGGTTCAAATAGCAAGACTTTTGTTGAGGGATGTTCTCTGCATCAGAAAGGGCCAACCATCGACTTATAACCTTGATGTAGGATATTTTGTAATACAATTATCATATGTTTTGTATATGGGCCAGTTATCTTATGATATGTATAAAACCTATGTGGAATATTGTAACTCATTAGTAGTAAAGCTAAGACAGATGTGTGTGCATGTGATATGCATAAAGTAATATTCATATAGTCTAGTATGCATGTTAATAGGTATGAAATGGTAAACAGGAATAGACTTGTAGCACGAATATAGGCATATGAAACCAAACAGGTATGATTATTGGCTAAATGATGATTAAATGAACATGTAGCATAAGCATGATTCATAGTATTCATGATACATGTTTAATGGGGTATTTGCATAGGGGGTGCTACATGAACAAATGTGAGAACCACAACCGGTATCCAATACCCAAGTGGTAGAAATAGACAGATTAATTTTAACAACAAAAATACCAGAACTAGATGCCTTGGCTCCATTCTTCTTTTGTTCTTCCTTGAAGAGAGCACAATTCTTCCTCCAATGCCCTATTTTGTTGCAGTGGAAGCAAGTGCTCTCACTCTCTTTGAGCTTTTGTGCCTTGGGCTTGGATTGGGCCTGAGGTGCACTCCCATTTTGACTTAAACCGAGCCAGGTCATTCTTGGGTTTTACCTTTCCCTTTCCCTTTCCCCTTAGCGGGTCCCCTTCTTAATGCCCCCTTGAACCATCAGTATGGATTGGTCTTTCGAATGTTCTCTTCAGCATTCTTAAGCATCCCATGAAGCTCGGTGACTGACTTGTTTATTGAATACATGTTATAATCATCATAAATGGATCATAATCATCAGATCAGTGATCCTAAGATCAAGTCAGTAGCCAATTCCTTTGGCACTTGTACCTCAAGCTTCTTAAGAGTATCAAGATACCCTTTCATCTTAAGTATATGGGTACTAACAGGAGTACCCGCAGCCATCTTATAGAAATTAAGGCCTTTGTTGTCACGAACCTCTCGTGACGAGCTTGCTCTTGGAACATCTCCTTGAGGTGCACCATGATCGCATAAACCTCTTGGTTCATGAATTACTTTTGCAAGTCAGGCACTATAGTGGCCAGCATCAGATAGGTCACATCATTGGAGTCACTCTTCTTGATTTCAAAGTTTTCTTTTGAACCGCAGAGGCATTCCTACTAGGTTCTTCAGGCAAGGGTGCATCCAAAACATACGACCTTTTTCTCTTGCTTCAGAACT